>CM042239.1:23789894-24222394 GCA_023566225.1 Romanogobio albipinnatus
GTCAGGTGGTGGTAGATCACCTAAACACATATCTCCATTATAATGAATTGAAAGAAGTTTATAGTAATTTAATGTTTATGATGAAAATATGATACCAAGCATTTTGTTATGTGACTGATGGGCTTAATTTGTACCTAGAAAATTGTGTATATATGAGTTAATATGAGTGACTATTTGTGTTCCATTTGCTACCAATCCATCTTTTCTATTCCATTTGTTGCAATTATGCAAAATTTATGCATAATCGTTCATTAAAACCACTGTGTTCCCCAGGCTACAGTCAATGCCCAAATAAACATTTACCATAAAAAATAAATCAATCCATAAACATTAAAAGCCTATTACTTCCATTTATTAGCCAATGTGGCCGTTCTGAGAGGGGAAAAAATCATCACACATAACGCCATCACATTTTATTGGGACCCAATCTTGCATTGTTTTACTGATGCACCTTGCACATATACTAAAACACACAAAACTGCAAACTTCACTACAAAGTAGTACAAACAACGATTCAGAGTTGAATTATGGAATTATTTATGAATGACGCTATTGTTATGAAAAAGGAGGGTGACGGGCTGGAGGCAAAGGGTAATAAATGTTACACACAAGTTTACAAAGACTCCAAGGAGACAAATAGGCCTACATCACTGATGTAGTTTTCAGTTTGGAGTGCCGGTATTACATACACGAAACAAAACGACAGAGATAATGGATGTCAACCATAAATAAGGCACTTTCTATTTTTTATTTTTCTCCATTTGTAAATCCGTTTGAATAAAAATAAAAATAAATTACAAAATGAATAAATGTACTTTGTGTGTATTCACTTACAAATATATATATATATATATATATATATATATATATATATATATATATATATATATATATATATATATATATATATATATATATATATATATGACAGTGAACCCTAGTGGAAAAAAACAAAAAAATTTATTTAAAATACTTTTATTTCATACTAAGTGTACTACAAAACCATTAACATATTTACTGACATAATGCTCGAGGCTTACTGATATACATATTACAATTAAACTTTAATTGGAGTACTTATTTATTGCAAAATGCACATTTTTTTATATTAATCCTAAAATGTGTTTTAATATCACTATTAGTAAGGGTAGTATGATCTCTGTATAATATCAGTATTTAAATGCAAGATATTTAAAGTGTACCTAGACTTGCAATAGTTCCACTTTGGCACTTTAGTATACCTCAGCACTATTTCTGGATAACTAATGTGCATTAAGTACAAAATTATACCAATTTAGTATTCTGAAAGTACAATTGTATGGTATTTATATTAAGCCCATAATATGTAAATGTTTTGTAGTGTACTTAGCAATACAATAAATATATTTTGGTACATTTGTTTCACTGGGGAAGACAAGATGTCACATAACTGCCATGTTTCTCAAAAGCTTATTCCTTTCTTCCTGATGTGATTGAAAAAACAAAAATATTATAATATACAAATGTGATTTAAAACAACTTGTAATATATAATGTGTGCGCAATATTCATTTCATTTATGTATCCTCTATCCCCTAATGTTTTTTGAAAGAATGTTACACATTTAGGTTGCACACAACAAAACAGAATTCACGATACCCATCAAACAAAACTGCTATTTATATCAATCACCTGCCATCTACATCAATTTATCTTCTTTACAGCTCTTGGTCACTCTAAATACCTTTCAACATGAGGAAGCATGTGGAGAGAGCTTGACCCTTAACCCCAAACCCTATGTCGTCATTTCCCCAAGACTCAGCGGCTAATGCCCAGTGCTGCTGAGAGGGGAAGAAAAGAGTGAAGAGAGGGAGGGAGGAAAGGAGAAGGAGATAAAGAAAGGGAGAGTAGAGCGCGGAAATTTCGTCCCCGCTTCTTGGCGCGAATCTGGCAGGAAAAAATAAAAGCGAACAGCCGTCGCTAGTTCCTTTATAGAGTGTTTTTCAAGCTGCCAACCCTGCGAGCTCTTGTATTATATCAGACTAGCTCGCTCGTTAGCATTTTTAACATTCTTTACCACAGACCACATCTCCTCTTCAGATCTCTAACTTCTTTAAAGCGTTTTAGAGTGCAATAGTCGCGTCAAGGTGGTCGTGTAAAATCTGCACAATGGGGGTGAGTTTGTATGTCCATGTTGTATGTTGTTAGCTTTGCTCTTTCTTGGGTTTTGATAAATGCGTGCGGCAGTTTGAACAAAGACTGATGGAAGCAAATCATGATCCCCGGAAAGAGTGTATGTGTATGCATGTGTGTGTGTGTGTGTGTGTGTGTGTGCTGGAGGTAAACGCGGAGCTCATGAATAACGAGGGGTGATGGTGGGGAGAATTTGGTGGTTTAAAGATGCTCAGGTCCCGAATAGATTCTCGTAGTGTCCATCTAAGTACACAAACGTCCACCTCCAATGGTTTCTGGTTCATTTCAGGTGCCTCGTCGACTGCGCCATTTCTTTAACACTAAGCACAATAACACTGATACATTTAACACGGCAAACTGTTGCTGTTTTCATCAAACTGCCTGTATTATCAGTTTCCAACAGTCGATGCATCAAAACCATACGAGGAGCTGGTCAGATATGAGTGTTACGGGTGAACCGTGTGTCTGAGCTCCTCATACAGGCTTGTAATTAGCATGATGCCAGCAGCCACTGCGAGATCAAACCATTAACGACAGCGCCAGTGCTCAGTCACTCGGGTTTGAACGATACATTTATGTCTTGCACTGGCCGTAGTGAACTTTATGTACAGACAGAGCCCGCCATCGACAAGCCCATAGAAAACTATTAATAACCACGTTCATCTCCACGTGCTTTGTGTTCTCAGCACCTGTTTCCTGCTTCTCTTGCCTTTACTATACCTTGGGCTAAAGAAAAGCTTACTTTCTGCGCCTCAAACTAGATATGTGCTCCTGTTAATAATATAGATGGTAATTCTTAAAAACAGGCTTTACATCCTCACGTTTACAGAAATACCACTATCCTGTGACGTCCACAAATGTGTCTCTAACTTCCATGAAGACACATGTGGATAGAAACATATGCAATCATTATTATTTTAATGGGATGTGTTTTTGCTTGCTTGTGATGGATGCCTATTTACCTGGGCTGTTTCCCAAAAGCATTGTAAGCCTAAATTGGTCAGAGACCATTGGTGAGAATTGCAGGCGTATGGGAAATGCCGCCCTGGATAGTTCAACAATATTTTTCCATTTTCTGCTCGATATTTGACCAATCATTATTGTGACTTGCTAGCTAATATTATTTATGAATTTGTAAATATGGTAAAATAAGTATTTGATTCCACAATTTTGTGATGTTAAATTTAAAATAACATTTTGAGAGCATCTTGTGCTTCGATGGAAGCAAGAACATCTGACAAAATGTGCTTGATTTGATTAATGATCCATTTAGTCTTCATTTAATATCATATTATGTTTTAAGTTTTTCAAAAAGCCTAAAATATCCCAGATTTTCAAGTCGCATTATTTATACAGTGCTTTATATAATAGTCTTTCAAAGCGGGTTCAATGTAATAAACAGGAAAATAACCGTGTTAAAGGGTTAGTTCACCCCAAAATTAAAACTCTTTCATTAATTAATCACCCTCGTGTCGTTCCGAACCCGTAGGACTTTCGTTCATCTTCAGAAAACAAATGATAATCTTTTTGATGAAATCAAAACGGGCAATTTCTATAGACCTATAGATCTATAGACCACTATGCAACTGATACTTTGAACAGACTGAATTTAAGCTTTTATTCACATATAAGCATTCAAACTACTCGCACATTAGTTATGGTAAATGGAAGATCAAGCATGTCTGCTTGACGTGCCAGAACCATTGATGGTTCATTCTCGTGTTACACAGCACATTTGAGCTTCTTCAAGAACCGATGAGAGGTTTGTTCTTGTGCGTCAAGCAGGTTCGGGTTGAGTTTCTGTTTGCCGATCAATGTTTTCAATATTTTTATCATGTAAAGCAAATTAGTCTCTTCAGAAATTTTGGACTAAACCGCTCAATTCATATGGATTAGTTTTACGATCTTTTTATTAAATTTTTGAAGCATCAAAGTGTCAATTGCATAGCTGTCTATGGAGCAACAGAAAGCTCTCAGATTTCATCAAAAAGATCTTCATTTGGGTTCCAGAAGATGAACGAAACTCTCACGGTTTTGGAATGACATGAAGGTAGTTAATGACAGAATTAAAATTTTTGGGTGTAAAGAAACTACAGAAAACAATAGCGTCATTATTTTCCTTAATTTAGTTCAACGCTGATTCAGTTCATTTTAGAACTCACTATATGTATATTAATATTTTTCCGACCATCAACAACCCCTGCGCTCTAGACATAATTAAAAACCTTATCAGATGTCTGTTTGTATTTACTCTGAACTTTTTCAGACAGTTTTGTTCCGTATTTATCTGAGGGTGGTGTTTGACAGTATGTCTTTCCGTTATTTAGAGAAAATCAAACAGGGCAAAGGAGAAAAAGCAAAGACGACTTGAAGAACGGGCAGCTATGGATGCCGTGTGTGCTAAGGTGGAGGCAGCTAACAAGGTATGACTTATTGAGAACATCTGAAAGTAGGGATGCACGATATATCGGCAACATATCGTTATCGGCCGATAAATGATTATTTTTGATGTTATCGGTCCAAAAAGAAAATTTGACGATATAGTCAAGCCGATAGATAATGTATTATTTCCTTCAGCTGAGACAGACGCGCTGTCCACCATGATGGGTTTTGAATTGCTCTAAATATGATTGGAATCACTTCGAAAAGGAAAATAGTTATGTGCAACATGTGCAGCAAGAGCGTGCCTGCGGAGTTACACCTTCATGACAAGCACAGTCAAGTTCGCTTGTGCATTCACAGCCTTTTGTGCCATTGTAAGTTGTAATATTATATTTATTTTGTATAAATATCTGATTGTTCTCATATATGATGCGTTTAGTTGTTAATTAACCTTCTAAGTGCTTCAGTTTGCGGTTGTTCGTTCATTCTCTCCGCTCTCAAACAGCAACATTATTTAATAGACTAGACTAATATTAAAGATGTTTAGTATTACTGTAATATTAAACATTTTTTTCAAAAACACAGAAGCTAGTTTTAATAACTAGCACTTTTATTGTTCTCGTATCATTTCCATCAACAATACGGTTTGATTAATTGTCTGCGCGAAAGCTATTTCATGCGCAGCACTTTCTGATTCTGATTCTTTATCATGCTGCCTAAGCAATGCTGTCCAATAACTTGTTTGCATTATTTAGGTATATTATTTTTTTATTTTTTTAGGCAATAGAATTTTTGGTAATTAAATAAGATCTCATTTGTTTATGCATTAACTAACACGAACAAACAGAGAGCAATAACCTTTGTTAATGTTAGTAATAAAATGTTTGTGTTTATTAACAGTCCATTCACAGTGCATACCTAATGTTAACACACACAACTTTGGATCTGAAAATGTTGAGATTAACATGAACTAAGATGAATAAATCCTGTTGAAGTATTGTTCATTCATTGTTGGTTAACTAATGCTAACAAAAAACCTTATTGTAAAGTGTAACCTTTGTTTTTGTTAAAGTGTTTTTTTATTTATTTTTAATAAAGTAAGTTGGTCATAGGAGTGTACAATTAATTTCAAATAGGCTACTGTAGTGTATAGTTTTGATTTATGTTGAAGTGTTTGGGACATGGCTTTTAATGGTGAGCCTTTATTAAAATTTGTATTTAGATTTATCGGACAATGTATCGGTTCTCGGCTTTCAAATATAAAGAATTATCAGTATCGGCCAAAATGTTCGTGCATCCCTATCTGAAAGAAACATTTTCAAATTGTATGTGGATTTTTGCTAAATGTTTGCAATGTTTGTTTAGGCTCTTGTAATGGAGAAATACTAACGCAATGCATTTCCCATATTTTTTTTTTACAGCTTGAAGATCCCCTGTCTGCCATGCCAGTGTTCAAAAAGTATGACAGAAATGGGTATGTTATCTTTGTTTTCTCCTTTGCCAGATGTGTCTGCCTGTAAACTGGTGAACTAAAATCATTTAATCTTTTTTAAATGCTTTACTAATATTGTGAATGTCTGAATCGGTCACAGGCTAAACCTGCTGATTGAGTGTAAACGGGTATCTGCATTGAGTCCAGATACAGTGGAGTGGGCCTATGAGTTGACTAGAGCCAACATGCAGACGCTGTAGGTATTGAGCAAGTCAACATGTGGGGTAATCCAACATCCCATATTGTTACTGCCTTAGAAGTTTATGTTGTTTTAATTGTCAAAATTTTAGTGTCTGGCATCTTGAGCTTTCCCGTATAGCGTCTTAATGGATACCTGTTAGCTTTTTTGTGTTCCATTAACATTCAGTTCGTTGAGAAATGTCCCTGTTAACAAGTATATAAGGGTCAATGACAAATAAGGTTTTAAAGATAAAAATAAATCAAATCTTTTTTTTGTTTGTTTTAGTTTTAAAATGCATTTTTATGTCCCAAAAAATGTATGGTGTTGATTCATATTGGTTGTACAGCTTTTAAGACAGCATTAATTCATTATTAAACAAGATTTCTGATTTAACACCCAGAAAATGTCAGGTGGTGCGACCATATATTAATTTAAAATAATATACATTTAATGTTCTTAGCACTACTGAAAACTTGTAGATATGAATCATTGTAGTGTCTAAAATGCCTATCACATGGCAAATTCCCTTTCCATTTCTTTATGTATTGCCCTTTTAGTCCAATTCATATACACCCAATTTTCCCAAGTTTTTATGTTTTGTTTTTAACTGTACAAATGATTTGTATACATTATATAACATTCTATATATAACATTGTATACATTCTTACTTCATTTTGCAATTGCAGTGGGAAATGATACTTTTAAATGTACATTTGCTGGTTGCACCACCTGACATTTCAGACTCAATTCAAATCTAACAGCCATTAACTTGGACACCTATACAAATGACCATATGCTCAAGGTTATACATACAATTTTTAAATCAAATACACATTTTTATAATAACACATTTTCAAAGTTTTCCAGGGGCCATGCATACCACCATGACAAGTTGAATCAACCTCATCATTACTCAAAAATGTCACATTATCTAATATTTTTGGGAGGGTGACTAACATTGTACTGCTTCAAAGGGGTCGTCTGGGGTCTTCTGTGTGATTCCATATGCTGTCACATGGTTTTCTTAAAGTAACATTGCAAAATGGCATTTTTATGTTGGTCGCCCTCCCTGACATTTGGTATTTTTCGGACAAAAGTTTTTAAAGTCATAGACTAGTTTTGATATGGGACTGATGCACTTTTCCCCCCTCATTTATAAGGAATTTAACGTAAAAGCATGACAAATTATTTGATTAAGAATTTTACTGAGAAAATTAACCTTTTTATTGCAGTTTTGTTTTCTGCTAGTATGTTCGGGCGGTCGCACCACCAGAGATTTTTAGTCTTTCTCAAACCACAACTCAAAGTCAATTGAATTTCCAAAACATTAAAAGGGTTTCTTATAAAGGAAATATTGTGCATCAATTTGATATGACATGTATTTATTACAATTCTCTTTAGGAAAATAATGAATTCGGTCATGTCATTGACCCATAAAACTGAGTGTTGTGCATGCGCTGCTTGTGTGAAATGTTAATTGTTGTTGCGTTGTTTTGACAGATATGAACAGAGTGAGTGGGGATGGAAGGAGAGGGAGAAAAGGGAGGAGATGAAGGACGAGAGAGCGTGGTATCTCCTGGCCCTTGACGCTGACTCCACACCTTTAGCTTTTTCCCACTTTCGATTCGATGTGGAGTGTGGAGATGAGGTTTTATACTGGTAATGTTGCTTTAATTATTACTGATCACACAGGATGGCTATGAATTTCTCTTTGAGGACTAATAAAAATCTGTTGGTTTATTAAGTGTATGTTTACACGACAACAATGTACTAAATCCTTTTCCTTTGATTTATTTTTTTATTTAAATTTTTTTCGCGCACAGACAACATTGTCAACAACATCCCGTTCACAATTAAAAACACAGTATCATGCTGGCAGGCCAGTAGTTGGCGATGTCACTTTGTAAATAAACAGTGAAAGGCTGTTTCTGTTTTGAAGTATATAAAAGTGCATCTATCCATCATAAAATTGCTCCACACGGCTCTGGGGGGTTTGTGTAACAAAAATATCCATATTTAAAACTGTCGTACGTGCATTCACAAGCAACTGGCGTTCCAAAGTAGGATGCGTAGCGCAAGTTCCGGTGACGAGCACGGAGGATGGAGCAAAACAACTTGCTTCTCGCAAGAACTAGCACATTCTCACCGGAGAGTCATGCGCTGGAACGCCAGTCTCTCGTGAACGCGCGTACGTCAGTTAGTGGAATTTCGAGATTACAGTTTGTGATGTTTGGACATTTTTCTTACACAAACGCATCACTTCACTTCAGAAGGCCTTTATTAACCCGCCAGAGCCATGTGGAGCACTTTTATGATGGATAGATGCACTTTAATGGACTTCAAAACTGAAACAGCCATTCAATAATGCCATTATAAAGCTTAAAAGAGCAAGGACATTTTTAAAAAAAAATTTTTTTATGTAACTTCGATTGTGTTCGTCTGAAAGAATAATGTCATACACCTAGGATGGCTTGAGGGTGAGTAAATCATGGGCTAATTTTCATTTTTGGGTGAAATATCCCTTTAACACCCAATGCACATGTGCAAGTTTTCACAAATTTGCGTTTTTATAGTTTACACGGACCCAATAACACTTTGAAACCCGTTTTCAAAAGTTTGCATTTTCAGGCCCCCAAAACAGTGTTGTCAAGTAAATGAACGGCCAAAATAGTTTTTAGTTGAAAACGGTGCTGTGTAAACGGCCCCTCAGAATGGACAATGTTGTAGTACTATGTATGTGATTGGCTGATATTAGAGGGGTTTTGTTGTTGTTTTAATCAAACGTGAGCGTCTACAATGCAAAAGCAATCCAGTCAAATGCATTTTTGACTACCTCTGGAAGTGGACAAGCTCAAAACGTTTTAGACCCCACCTATATTTAGTGTTATCCACTTATGATCGGATTGATGAAAACGCTTCTTAATACCAGGTGCACTGCAAACACACACACAAAAAAAAAAGAAAATCTGAAAATTAATATTTTTGACACAGTAGATTATCATGTTGTTATACTTAAATTAACATGTAGCATCTAAAATGATTGATTTTTAGTTTGTTTAAATTTAACATAACGACAAAATATTATAGAATTGATCAGTTGTTGTCCCCAATTATCAACTTATTGATGTATTGTTCATGTCTGTTCATTTATCGTTGCACATATTGTTTGTGTGAGTGTGTGGGAGGGCGTCTGTCTCGTTTGTTATTTTTGCAACGTGTGACTTCATTGATTCTTTGAGTCATATAAGAGATTGTTTTTTTTTTTGTATCTGACTGATTCTGATAATATTTCTTCAGTTATGAAGTTCAATTGGAGAGTAAAGTCAGACGGAAAGGCCTGGGGAAATTTCTCATCCAAATCCTTCAGCTTATCGCCAACAGGTACCACAACAAACAGCACTCCAAGAATTTATTCCTGTGTAGTACTTTTGCCAGAACTCATGATTCACTCTCTTTCCTCAGCACGCAAATGAAAAAGGTCATGCTGACTGTATTTAAACACAATCATGGTGCTTACCAGTTCTTTAGGGAGGCTTTACAGTAAGTCCCATCCTTCTGGACTAATACACATTCAACACTTCCTCACTATATGAAATTCCTCTTCCTCCTCTGAATACAGATTTTTATACAGGCCTCTATGATTGACCAAACACTGGATGATAGCAGTTGCCATAGCAACAACTGCCTAGCCAACTAATGGAGAAAAAAAAAACCTGCTATGCTTATTCAGTGTTGAAATATGAATTCACCAATGGCCGCCGCCTTCCTTTCAGGTTTGAGATTGACGAAACGTCACCCAGTGTGTCCGGTTGCTGTGGAGAAGATTGCTCCTATGAGATTCTGAGCCGGAGAACAAAATATGGCGAGGCGTCGGGGCATGCGCATGGAGGCGGCCACTGTGGGGGATGCTGCCATTAAGAGCAAGCCTTCCTGTGTTCTTTCAGAGCATCCTCATTCCCTACCCTGCTCCATTACCCATAATCCCCTCTTAGAAAGCCCTTAAAACAGACTCTCCTGCCCATGATCATCAATGAAACCCCCGTCTATGCTTGCTCTTGGTTTTTAACTTAAAAAGCTCATCCAGCATTTCACATAAGCGATAGTATGCTTTTCTCAGTTTCATAAAGGTTTGAATGACAAAAAAAATGGCAGTAAAAGCCACTGTGAACCAAATGTAACTTCTCACCTCAGGTATCAGCATGGTGAGGCTCATCCAAAAAGCCTGCTTTTTTTCCCCAGAACGTGTTGTTGTTGTTTTTTTGTTGTTGTTTTTTTTTAAACCAGAGTGAATGCAGGTCTTGGTCACAGTGGTTATTACAGGCATTTTTCCTCTATATCACTTTTCAGGGTAAATGTATTTTAACTAAAAGCGGAAGTTTGCTTCTCACTTCAAAAATATGAAAACTGCGATCTGTACTGTTTATAATTTGTAATCACTTAGACTGTCTCAGGTCATTCAACAAAATGTTTTATAACCGCTATATTATGGAACTGATGGATGATGATTTTGATGTTTGATTTGATAAATGGGTTGGCATGTTAGCTATGGTAGAAATATTCTTTCTTTTTACTTTTTTATCATAACATTCTTTTATCATGTCATTACTGTATATTTCCATTTTTCTTCACTGTATATAATCTGTTTTCCATGTACATTTTATTTGCCTTCAAAGACATTGGAAACTGATGTACAAAAGTTAAAAACAGTTTGAGAGATGAGTGTTCCTGTCTTGTGCTCTCCTCTGTTGAACTGAAACGAAAGGTCATTCCAGCTTTGTTATGCGTTTGATTTGTATGCAACAAATAAAGGAATCTTGTTTGACTTCTTGATATTTAGTGGACTGGTTGGTTTTACGGTTTCAAATGTATCTTAAGCTGTTCTCAACTGTTGATTTTAGTAGGTGGAAAAACTCCACTGAATCATGTCGGGACACGGATGATAAAATCTCCACTCTCAGTTTTATTAAGAAAGGCTGCTTTGTTGTCTGAGTCCTTTGAACTTCACATTGAAGAGAGAACGGCATCCTCATAATGTTATTTATTTTAAGGAATGTCAATGGCACTATTTACATTAGTACAGACCTTTGAAGAAATTAAAATATATATTTATATAATGGATTTGAGAAATATACCAATTTATTTTGGTGAAAAAGTCTTCATTTTATTTGATGAGTACAATAAAACCGTAATATTGTGAGATGTATCATTTAAAATAAACTTCCTATGTAAAATTCAATTTATTCCTGTGATGGCAAAGCTAAAATTTTAGCAGCCATTTTTCAGTGTCATGTGAATCATGATCTTTCTAATATTCTGATTTGGTGCTCAATAACATTTTCTTCACCAATAGAAATTTCAAAAGAATAGTTATTGAAAAAAGAAGGTCCTGTCACTTTTGATCAGTGTTGGGGAAAGTTACTATGAAAAGTAATGCATTTCAATATTGTGTTACTCCCTTAAAAAGTAACTAATTGAGTTTTTTGGTTGTTGTTGTTGTTTTTTTTATAACAAAAAAGTTATATTTTTGTGCAAATGTAAAGACCTCTTCATACCAAAATTGAAATAAGCCTCAGGCTGAGGTAAAAATGCTAATTCACGCATGAACAGTAGAAGGCGCAGCTCTGCCGTGCTGCCATTCTGGATAATGGAAGAATAGGACGCAGGAGAAAATAGTTTTACCAATAAAAACAAAAAGTCTAGCCATTTTTGCTCATGGTTTAACTGAATCATCAAAAGTCAGCAGCAAGACATTGATCAATAAAGGTAGATTAAATACATTCAAATATTTATATTACTATGTTTGCATAGTATTCTGATTTTGCATTTGACTGCTTTTATTCATTTTGAGGAGTACTGAATCTTTATTGTGCAAGTGAGATGAATAAATGCTCACATTTAGTCTAGAACTACAATATCCGTCATGTTCACACACAACGCCTCTGCACTTACTCTTGATTTTTCTCAACATGGGGACAGGAGAGCTGTCAGTCAGTCAAATAAATGTGAAAAAGTAACTCAGATATTTTGATGTAAATTTGAAAAGTAATGTGTTACTTTACTAGTTACTTGACAAAATAATCTGATTACGTAACTCAAGTTACTTGTAATGCGTTGCCCCCAATACTGCTTTTGATCAATGCATTCTTGCTGAATAGAAGTATTAATTTATTTTAATTTGTAAATAAATTCATTTATAGTATGGATTATTCAATGTACATAATAATCACACATTTCAGTATTATGAAATTATTGTTTGGAAAACAGAGGGATAATTCAGACAGCACAACACTACCTTAAAATAGACATAAAAGATGTAAGATCTTTCAGCCAGAATAAGCAACAAATACTTAAGAGTATTTTATTATTAAATAGAAATTTAATCAGCTAAGTCAGTCCCTTGGATATCTATTAATCACTACAATGGCATTTCAAAATGAGTATATTCGTGGTGGGTAAACACATGATGGAATACACTATCCCCCAGTTTCACAGACAAGGCTAGTAAGATAGTCCCAGACTAAAATGCATGTTTGAGCTGTTTTAACTGAAAGCAACTTGCACTGATATATATTAAAATGTCACTGCCATTGTTTTCTCTCACGATGCACACCAATGTTTTTATTTTATTTTCCCAAATCACATTTATAAAAGTTACTTAAATGCTCTAACTGAACTGAGGCCTAATTCTGGCTTAATCTAAACCCTGTCTGTGAAACCAGGGGTCCGTGTTTTAAAGGTTTTACCTTTTAACATTTTGCATAACCAGTCATAATAGTCTAAAATAATAGTCATAATAGACTAAATTAGTCTGCTATTTCACCCACTAGAGTTTTTTTTCTTCTTTGTAGTATTTCTTGTAGTGAGGGTTAAATTATTCGTCCTTGGAACAAAAGTTAGAGGGCGGAACTATGTTCTATTTCCATGCTTCAGGAGATCATTAACCGTGTAACACATTCAAAGCGGAAGTTGTTGGTACTGCGCAGTGGATGAATGGGAACGCTGTGTGCATACTACCTTCACTAGAATCCACAGAGACGCACAACGCTGTCTATAATACACAAAATGAAGCGACCGGAAAGGATTCATTCTTCTCAACTTTAAGTTAATACACGTAATTGACTTTAATGTATAAAAATACATTAGTTGTAACCGTAAATTCATATATACTGAATTTGATATCTGGTTTTATGTTCACTGTATGCACTGGGAGTATTTGAAAAGCTGCAAACAATCTCTATTTCTTTCGACAGCTGTTGTCGTGGCTGTTATGATGCATTCACATGGGTTGTCTTCATGATCACCGGTTTCATCGCCCTCCATCAGTCTTGAGTTCAGCATCAGCGGGTCATCATGAGGATGAGACTGAAGCTGAAGACTGTGTTTGTCATGTACTTCATGGTGTCTCTGCTAGGACTCATCTATGCGCTGATGCAGTTGGGTAAGGGATCACTATCATCATTACCTTGTTCATTCAGCTTTGAATCATTCATTGTTAACCATGACAATGCTTCTTCTCTGCAGGTCAGCGCTGTGACTGTAGAGATGATGGCTTGTCTAAAGACCAGCAGATCTCTCATCTGCGAACGGAGCTGCAGAAGCTGCAGGAACACATCAAAACATCAGAACTGAAGAAGACTGATGTGCCCAAAATATATGTGATAACACCCACATATGCAAGGTATGTAAGCAGCTGTTTCAAGAGTACAATAACGCAGGAATGTCATTCATTCATAATGTCAACTAGTTTTACTGAAGGAATTATAAAAGCTTGCAAGGCCTCAATAGAAAAGTGTTAAAGTTAAGGCTTCTTTACAGTTAAGGCCGGTCTATTCAGTGTAAAGACGCAATATCAGATAAAACCCAGACTAAATTATGCCTGCT
The DNA here is from genome assembly GCA_023566225.1 of Romanogobio albipinnatus. NCBI lineage: Eukaryota > Metazoa > Chordata > Actinopteri > Cypriniformes > Gobionidae > Romanogobio > Romanogobio albipinnatus. The sequence goes on from CM042239.1 coordinate 23,804,003, forward strand.
CTGACCCACCTCAACCCCTAGTATCAAATTTCTCCTTTTTTTGCTGTGTAATGTCAAATGTACACTGCAAAGGTGGCACAGAAGTGCTTCTGAAGTGGCAATTGGGTGTCAGAGTGGGATAAATGCATTTACACAACCATTTTAACTGCATATTGTTATACTATATCGGCTGTGTAAAGATGCCTTAAAGGAGTAGTTCACTTTAAAATTCAATTACCCCATGATTTACTCACCCTCAAGACATCCTAGGTGTAAATGACTTTCTTCTTTCTGATGAACACAGAGTTATTCAAAAATAGCCTGACGTTTCCAAGCTTTCTCATGGCGAATCGATGGGTTTGTGTAAGAAAATATCCCTATTTAAAACTTTATAAAGTAAAATATCTAGCTTCCGCCAGGGTGCCTTCCGTATTCAACTTACGAAGATAGTGTAACGCCTCTCGCAGTTCAAAACGCTTATGCTAAGTCTGACGTTATACGTCACGGAAGGCGGTCCTACGGGAGCTAGATATTTTACTTTATAACGTGTTAAATATGGATATTTTTCTTACACAAACTTTATTAACCCTTTTATAAAACACCCCCACCCACCCCAGACGGATGGATGCACTTTTTTGGGCTTCAAATTTGTGGGCCCTGTTCAATGCCATTATAAAGCTTGGACACTTCAGGATATTTATTAATATAACTCAAGGTGTGTTCATCAGAAAAAGAAGAAAGTCATACACACTTAGGATGTCTTGAGGGTGAGTAAATCATGGGGTAATTTTCATTTTAAAGTGAACTACTCCTTTAAATGCATTAATGCCACCTCTGAGAAGTATTAAACAGTCTGTGGAAAGATGCCTAAATGCCACTTCAGAAGCACTTCTATGCCACCTTTGCTGTTTAAATTTGGCATTACTATTTGAAATGCCACATCGGAGACATCCTAAACTACCTTTGCATGACACAGTCAACTATATGATGTTCACGCCATGATGTAAAGAATTTGCAAGTACCAACGTTTTTTTGCAACATACTGTTAAAAAGAGCCAATTATGGAAATGAGTTCACGCTCCACTGCTCACATTTTTCACTGCAAAAATGCATTCTGTGTGAATTGTCTCTTAAGCTTTGCAGTATGCAAATACTGTGCACAGTTAAATTTTGAATGGTGAACATTCCTAAGGGCCGCTTACACATGTTTTTGCATTCCGCTGCACAGCTTTTCCATTTTATCTCTGTGTAAACATGCTCTAGTCTAGACTGATGTGTTTGACCATTACGCTTGTGTGTCATGTCTTTTTCTACAGCTCGCTCATGACGCATGCATTTTAAAAACATAGCGCTCAAGTTAAAAGAAATTAAACATTTAAATAACATGTCTCTAGAACTTGCGTTTTTTTTACTCCACTACCCTGCATCTCACTTTCTGCACAGACTTTTCATTGTTCTTCATGTAAACGTGCAAGATGGATGTTGCACTTGCATCTTTTGTCTTTTACAGTGTTTTGCGCATGACATGGCGTACTACAAAAGGTTCAACTTTTAAAAAGCGCATCTCTTGTGCTTTTTTCCATTCCACTTCCCTGCACCTCGTGTTTTTAAACGCAAAAATGCGTTCTGAATGGCCCTTTAGACATTAAAATATCTCCAAAATGAGGTTTAATGAAGATTGGAGGTTTTGTGGATAAGAATAAAAAATAGTTTGTGGAAAGTTACCCTAAACTGTACAGAATTGAATCTCTCTCTTTCTCCCTCTTCATCCTCTCTCCAGACTGGTGCAGAAAGCTGAGCTGACTCGTTTGACTCAAACCTTGCTCCATGTTCCTCAGCTCCACTGGATCGTGGTGGAGGACGCTCCTCAGCCCACTCCGCTCGTCACAGACTTCCTGGCTGCATCTGGCTTGACCTACACCCATCTATACAAGCTGACCCCCAAGGACAGGAAGCTCCAGGAAGGCGATCCCAGCTGGCTGAAGCCTCGGGGTGCTGAGCAGAGGAACGAGGGTCTACGCTGGCTCAGAGAGATGGGAGCTGCTGCTGAGGGAAAGGAAGCGGCTGCCCTCGAGGAGGCCGTGGTGTACTTTGCTGATGATGACAACACGTACAGCCTGCAGCTTTTTGAAGAGGTGAGGTGTTTTAATGGTTAAATATTAGGGATGCACCGAATCCAGGATTCGGCCGAATATTGGGCTATTTGACGGGGTTCGGTTTCTGCCGAACCTTAGAATTTTTTTTCCACCGAACAGAACCCTAGGCTTGCACTACATGCGCTACACTGGTCGACTTTATGATGCCGTTGATTACGGGAAGGTGTTTACTAGGTGGGCTGTTCGAATGCAGGCTGTGAGATAGTGAAAATGGAACTCGTGAGCAGAAAAAGTGTTGTTTGGCAGTACTTTCAGTCAAACGAAGGCAATTCAAGTCAAACTACATGTTCAATTTGCAATGCCGATTTGTCTCGTTGTGACAAGGACCCTAAACATTAGCTGCTGTTAAAACATTTCCATATGAAACATCCGAAAGAATATGAGTTGTGCATGAAAGAATCTACAGACAGGAGCCAAAATGCAGGTACGGCAAAGGAGGGACAGTCGTCCTGGCATAATGTTGTCTATTCTTTCTTTTTTTACAGTTCAAATAAAATAAAATGAAAAATACTGTGGACGTTGTTTTAGGGGAGAGCGGGGCACAAACAAACACTTTTTGACTGTCTCAGTTTGTGTAAATCCACTTTTCAGAGTATTTATTTTTCCCCATATTAATTTCACACGTCTAGTACAATTATGTGGTTTTGTTTCATTAATATAGTATATACTTTTTTCTTGATTTACCCTGAAAGAATTGAAGTGAAATGTGACAACATGCCCCATAGTGCATGTACATTGTAACATTTGAGGGGCACATTGTAACATGACCAAATGACAACTTAAAATGTTACCTGATTTAATCATAAAAATATCCAAGACAAACTCAAATATTTTGTCAACAAAAATAAAAGAACGGCATTTTTTTAATCATTAAAAATATATTTAAAAAATTGTTTGACAACAAACACATAGCTAAATACAGCTATACAGCATAGTTTAAAACATAATAATAATGAATAATTTTTGAATATTGACTCATTATTCATTATTCACCCTTATGGTTTCTCATAATAATTTGCATATAATAGCATATTTCTAATAGGGGCTCATTGTAACACAGTGTTACTACGCACACCACCTGCTCAACTGTGATTTAACCCACGGCTCATGTCTTCTGCTGGTTAGATCAGCATTAAAGAACCATCTCAATTGTTAAATAACAGATGTAAGATTACAATATCAGATTTGTCCTATTTTAAATAAACACAAAAAAACAGAGATGAAAAATAAACTTTTGCTATGGTTAAATAAATGTTGAGTGATATCTTCCAAAGATTTTTTTATTTTGGCGCTATGTTTTCTCTAAATAAAGTTGATATGGCAACTAGTAAATACACTAAGTTTCGTCATCCTGGCATGTGCGGAATGTTTTAAACCATGCGTGTTACAACTAACCCCGTGATAGGTTGTGCCCTGCGCTCCCCTACTTCATTAATGTGTTTACTGTGATAATGGACTGAGGATGGGAGTAGGATTCAGTATTCGGTTTCGGATTCGGCAGAATCTTAACCAGTGGATTCGGTATTTGGCCAAACCTCAAAAATCTGGATTCGGTCCATCCCTATTAAATATATACTGCCGTTAAACAGTTTTTGGGTTGGCAACATTGTTTCAATGTTTAATTATGCTCACCAAGGCTGCATTTATTTGATCAAAGGGTACAGTAATAACTCTAATATTGTGAAATATTACATTTAAAATATCTATTTTTACATTTTAAAATGTAATTTATTCCTGTGATGGCAAAATTCAGTAAAAGGCAAAAATTTAGGCAAAATATTACTCCAGTCTTCAGTGTCACATGATCCTCCAGAAATTATTCTAATATGCCGATTTGGTGCTCAAGAAACATTTCTTATTATTATCGATCTTAAAAACAGTTGTGCTGCTTAATATTTTTGTGAAAATTTGCATCCGTACTTATTTTTTTATTTTTTTTTAAATCTTACTGATCCTAAACTTTTGAACAGTAGTGTTTAAAACCAGTCAAATATTTGGACACACTTAAATGAACTTAGGTTTCTCATGTTTTGTAGTAAAATCTAAACTGTTTCTACAATGATTTCCTTTACAATATTAAAAGTATTAAAACTATTTAAAGAAATGAATTACCTTTACCTAAATAAATCATTAACTAAAATTATTTTATCACTACCATAGTTCCTGTACTTCCATTGTAATGGCGTTTCTAATTAATTATATTTTAATATGTAGAAAATGGTACTGATAAAGATTTTATTGGTTGATTTAGATGCAAAACTTCTCCAGATGTAAAAGTTTGTTCCAGATGTTGTAATGTTTTTGAGAATTTCAATGAAAACTGAACTTGAGATCATCTCAAGTCCTGGTTACACCTCCAGGTGGAGCTGTGCTTCAGGTGTAAAAAGGTGTAACAGATTTCTTTTGTCTCAATTACACCAACCCTTCTCAAAACCATGCTGAGTCTGTAAAAAGTCTTTGTCTATGGACAGAAGGTCTCCTGATTTGTTTCTTTGTCTTTATCATATACTTTTTTCCCCATTCACACTCTCCTTCCCATCATCCTCAGATGCGGTACACATACCGTGTCTCTGTGTGGCCCGTGGGTCTGGTGGGCGGGATGAAGTTTGAGCGCCCCGTGGTGGAGGATGGGAAGGTTGTGCGTTTCCACACTGGCTGGCGCCCCAATCGGCCTTTCCCCATCGACATGGCTGGTTTTGCAGTGTCCCTGAGGTTGGTAATGACCAATCCCGAAGCACGGTTTGACGGGGATGCTCAGATGGGCTTCCTGGAAAGTAGCTTCCTTCAACGCATGGTTACTATGGACGACCTTGAACCCAAAGCAGACTTGTGCTCCAAGGTATATTCTTCATTCGGCACCTAGTGTTTGGTAATTAACCAGCATTGTGGCATATTAACATGAGCTTATTTTACGATTCTTATTTTTTTTGGGGAGGTTTCTGTTTATTAACTCCTATACACTTGCAAATTAAAATACATTTGTTTGCATTTTCATGCAGGAACAGAGATTGAAATTGAGTTCTCCAAAAAATGAAACGTTTGTCATTTATATCATTCCGACCCCATATTATTTTCTATTTATATATGCAAAAGAATGTCAGAGTAAAACTTTTCCATGCAAAGAAAATATTTGAATTTGAATATTATTTTGAATTTGCTTTCATTTTTATATTTTCATTTGAACTTTTATGTGCTTATTTAATTCGTTTTAATGTATTTGTATTTCAGTTTTAGTTGGTTTAATTTCAATTGGTAATTTTATCACTTCAACAACTTCAACTTATTTCTGTTAGGTGCCAAGGCCATATTTCTAATGTAGTTTATATTTTTAATATAATATTTAGATTTTATTTTATTTCAGCTTTATTTCAAATAAACAAAAATGTATGTGTTGGCTCCCTTCCAATGCAACAGTTGGATTCTAGATATGTTTTTAAATAGTTCTAGTATATTTAGTAACAATACTGCTTACCACATCATGGTCAGTCATGTGATTTGCAAAAACCTAATGAGATTTGATCCACTTTCATTGGTTGGAATCAGGTTTGTGCATTTAAGAAATAAATTAAGAATTCTTTTAAAATTTCAATTCAATTTCTGAATCCAATGACCTGCTTCACGTGACCTGATTTACACTAATTCCAGTTCTTGTATGGAGGATTTCATTTAAATTCCAACTTACGAATGAAAAGTGAGCTAATTCTTAAATTCAGATTTTTGCCCAACCGTTTTTGGAATGGCATGAGGATGAGTAAATTAAGCTTTTTTGGGGGGTCAACTATCCCTTTATTTACTATTGAAATGATTTTCCTCTTGCTCAGGTGCTGGTGTGGCACACCCGAACTGAGAAGCCAAAGATGAAGAGGGAAGACGCTTTGCAGAAGCAAGGGTTGGGTTCAGATCCGGATGTGGAGGTGTGAACACCACCTCCTCAGAACATGCCTGAACTTCACCAAACATCCACACTTCCATTGTGCCAAACAGATTCTCTTATTTAAATGGCAAGTGGTAAATTGTAATGTACTGAAGACACTACTGTAAGTATGATTTCTGTGCCGCACACCAAAGACATGAGGTGATGAGTACAGGTATAAAGGCAAAAAAGACAAAAAGAAACCTGCTGCTTAAAAGGAAATGGATTGCTATAAATCATCATGCACCCCATAAACCATCCTTGTCACCTGTTCACTTGAACAATATTTAAAGGGAATTGTACATACAGTATAGTATCAATCATTAAGATGAGCTTGTATTTATAGATTAGAAACATAATTGTGTAAAGCGTAAGGTTTGCTTGGAATATATTTATTATTATAATATGAATGCATTATGTCTATGCTGTCCATGTCTCTGTCACTCTAGGCGTACTTGTCTTATGTCTTGATAAAAGACATTTCTTCACTGATAGGTGGAGGATATAAATAGGTCCGATACAATGTCTATTTATGCCACTAATAATCTCTTTCGAATCACAATGGTATGATAATCTTTAATCCAGTGGCATGTTGTGTACGTGGCACTGGTAAAGCTTCAGGTGACACGGTGTAAAGTACAGATGATGTCACTTGACCCTGTGAAACAACATAGAGTGAAAACATTTACAGAATGTGAGAACATTTTGATTTCTTATGCACATCATCATACTGGTGGCGATGTAAAAATGTAGATAGCAAAATGTAGAAGATAAATTCAGTTTCTGGACAGTTCATCATTCCATGTGTTGGGAAAGTTTTCTGCTTTAGAGGTCTACCTGTTTCACTGAATCCAAATGTAAAGAATGTAAGAATGTAAATATGTCAATCAAGATGTGAAAATTTCTGAATTAAAAGTAGTGGCTCCCTTCCGATTCATGAGTTGGACACAGGAAGTTGAATATAGTGCAACAGTTGGGTCCCTTTCATTTTCTGCATCGGCGAATGGCTTTTTAACTATAACTTCTAAACTATTAAAGACAGTTCTCTAAGCTACAAGGTTGTTAATCGATTGTATATGCTTTTGTTGAAGCAACCAGCCTGCATTATTTCAGCTTATTTTATATTCATGTAGACAGTAGAATTTCAGGTGAAAAACGTTACTGCAAATAAATCTCCACCAATCAAAGAATTGCAACAAGCATGCGCACACCAACTCCCATGAAGCACAGCGAATGACATAATGGTCTCCCTACACTCTTAAGATACATTAATTTTTGTATATGCACATTTTGCAATATTTTCCAAATACTTTTTAGCTTAACCCTTGTACGGTCTTCACTTGGGAATTACACTCAGGGTCTCCACAGACCCCAGTAAACAAAATGTAATTTTGTAACAAAACAATAGTTTTTTTTAGAACAAATGTAATTTTACTCTGTTTATTAATATTTTTACTCAACATCTGTGCAGTTTTTGGAGTATTTATAATATTTTTTTACATTTATATAAATACATTAAAAACATTATTTTATGGATTTTCACACAAAATCAGTTTTTTATGTAAAATTCACTTTATAAAAGAACCAAATTTCAAACTTTCATTCGTGGGGATAACATGGATAATTTGGTAAAATTGTTTAGTGTAAGATTTTTGCCCATCTTTTGGACAATACAGATTTAAAATTAAAATAAAAAGTAAATGGCTGCAGAGCTCCACTATTTGCTGTGTGCTATTTGACTGACTGAAAGACATCTTTTCACAAGTATTTTTCAGTTGGATTCGTATCTAAATGTTATGAAATCACAATTATAACAATTAAAATTAATTATGTCAAAGTTTATAATTTTTTTGTACTGAAAAAATATTTTTTTTCAATGATGTTACATTATGATTAGAATCAAACCTGAACAAGTCTTTAGAGTTTATCATTTATTTCAAACATCTGATTTTCTTATAATTCTATATATTTAATCTACACTTAAATTACTAACTGTAACAGAACAAAATTAACAGAAATGAACAGTTATATTACATATTGAGAAAAAAATACATAACATGAACATCAAAATGCAATGAACTGAACAGCAATAACAAGCAATAACGTGTGTGTTAGTGAGTGTGTGAGTGACAGAGCATGATCATTTTGCATTGTGGATGTTTTATGCATTGTTGGAAGTGTGCCACTTCAGTTCTGTATGCGTGTTCTGTTTTGTTTCTGTTTTTGAGGATGAATTTTGTCCATTTTCTAAGCGGGGTCTCTGACCCTGAGTGTGACACTTTTTGTCACCCAAACATAAAAACAGATATCCAATTCATTTTTTTATTTGTAGATCTTGAGTGTTGACAACCATACAAAGTCTCATGCCATTTGGACAAAGGGAAAGATATGTCTGAGAGAAAAACAACAACATTTTATTTGAGCAAACGTCCTTTGGGGTCAGAAAAGACCCCGAAGACCGGAGAAGGAAGTCCAGAATTTGTTCCAGAAAATTTTTTTTTATGCTGGTTGAAAGTCAAAAATGAAAATTACCCCATGATTTACTCACCTTCAAGCCCCCTGAGGTGTATATGACATTCTTCTTTCAGACGAATACAATCAGAGTTCTATTTAAAAATGTCCTGGCTCTTCCAAGCTTTATAATGGCAGTGAATGACAGCCCAAAAATGTGCATCCATCCATTAAAAAAGTAATCCACACAGCTTCGGGGGGTTAAAAAAAGGCCTTCTGAAGTGAATCAATGTGTTTGTGTAAGAAAAGTATCCATATTTAACATTTTATAAAGCCAAATATCTAGCTTCCGGCAGACTGCCTTCCATATTCAACTCACGAAAAAAGCATAACTGTTGTAACTATGAAGTCGGAAGTAGCATAAGCGTTTTGAACTGCGAGAGGCGTTACAGTTTCTTCGTAAGTTGCAAATAAGTATTTGAACACCTGAGAAAATCAATGTTAATATTTGGTACAGTAGCCTTTGTTAGCAATTACAGAGGTCAAATGTTTCCTGTAGTTTTTCACCAGGTTTGCACACACTGCAGGAGGGATTTTGGCCCACTCCACACAGATCTCTAGATCAGTCAGGTTTCTGGCCTGTCGCTGAGAAACACGGAGTTTGAGCTCCCTCCAAAGATTCTCTATTGGGTTTAGGTCTGGAGACTGGCTAGGCCACGCCAGAACCTTGATATGCTTCTTACAGAGCCACTCCTTGGTTATCCTGGCTGTGTGCTTCGGGTCATTTTCATGTTGGAAGACCCAGCCTCGACCCATCTTCAATGCTCTAATTGAGGGAAGGAGGTTGTTCCCCAAAATCTCGCAATACATGGCCCCGGTCATCCTCTCCTTAATACAGTGCAGTCGCCCTGTCCCATGTGCAGAAAAGCACCCCCAAAGCATGATGCTACCACCCCCATGCTTCACAGTAGGGATGGTGTTCTTGGGATGGTACTCATCATTCTTCTTCCTCCAAACACATTTAGTGGAATTATGACCAAAAAGTTCTATTTTGGTCTCATCTGACCACATGACTTTCTCCCATGACTCCTCTGGATCATCCAAATGGTCATTGGCAAACTTAAGATGGGCCTTGACATGTGCTGGTTTAAGCAGGGGAACCTTCCGTGCCATGCATGATTTCAAACCATGACGTCTTAGTGTATTACCAACAGTAACTTTGGATTAATAACAACCTTGGAAAGGGTGGTCCCAGCTCTTTTCAGGTCATTGACCAGCTCCTCCCGTTTAGTTCTGGGCTGATTTCTCACCTTTCTTAGGATCATTGAGACCCCACGAGGTGAGATCTTGCATGGAGCCCCAGTCTGAGGGAGATTGACAGTCATGTTTAGCTTCTTCCATTTTCTAATGATTGCTCCAACAGTTTACCTTTTTTCACCAAGCTGCTTAGCAATTTCCCCGTAGCCCTTTCCAGCCTTGTGGAGGTGTACAATTTTGTCTCTAGTGTCTTTGGACAGCTCTTTGGTCTTGGCCATGTTAGTAGTTGGATTCTTACTGATTGTATGGGGTGGACAGGTGTCTTTATGCAGCTAACGACCTCAAACAGGTGCATCTAATTTAGGATAATAAATGGAGTGGAGGGGGACATTTTAAAGGCAGACTAACAGGTCTTTGAGGGTCAGAATTCTAGCTGATAGACAGGTGTTCAAATACTTATTTGCAGCTGTATCATACAAATAAATAGTTATAAAATCATATATTGTGATTTCTGGATTTCTTTTTTTTTTAGATTGTCTCTCACAGTGGACATGCACCTACGATGACAATTTCAGACCCCTCCATGATTTCCAAGTGGGAAAACTTGCAAAATAGCAGGGTGTTCAAATACTTATTTTCCTCACTGTATATGTATGTATGTGTATATATATATATATATATATATATATATATATATATATATATATATATATATATATATATATATATATATATATATATATATATACACTCACCTAAAGGATTATTAGGAACACCTGTTCAATTTCTCATTAATGCGCATTATCTAATCAACCAATCACATGGCAGTTGCTTCAAAGCATTTAGGGGTGTGGTCCTGGTCAAGACAATCTCCTGAACTCCAAACTGAATGTCAGAATGGAAAAGAAAGGTGATTTAAGCAATTTTGAGTGTGGTATGGATGGTTGTTGGTGCCAGACGGGCTGGTCTGAGTATTTCACAATCTGCTCAGTTACTGGGATTTTCACGCACAACCATTTCTAGGGTTTCCAAAGAATGGTGTGAAAAGGTAAAAAACATCCAGTATGTGGCAGTTCTGTGGGCGAAAATGCCTTGTTGATGCTGGAGGTCAGAGGAGAACTCATCTCCACTACAAATAGGAAAAAGAGGCTACAATTTGCATGAGCTCACCAAAATTGGACAGTTGAAGACTGGAAAAATGTTGCCTGGTCTGATGAGTCTCGATTTCTGTTGAGACATTCAGATGGTAGAGTCAGAATTTGGCGTAAACAGAATGAGAACATGGATCCATCATGCCTTGTTACCAGTGTGCAGGCTGGTGGTGGTGGTGTAATGGTGTGGGGGATGTTTTCTTGGCACACTTTAAGCCCCTTAGTGCCAATTGGGCATCGCTTAAATGCCACGGCCTACCTGAGCATTGTTTCTGACCATGTCCATCCCTTTATGACCACCATGTACCCATCCTCTGATGGCTACTTCCAGCAGGATAATGCACCATGTCACAAATCTCGAATCATTTCAAATTGGTTTCTTGAACATGACAATGAGTTCACTGTACTAAAATGGCCCCCAGTCACCAGATCTCAACCCAATAGAGCATCTTTGGGATGTGGTGAAACGGGAGCTTCGTGCCCTGGATGTGCATCCTACAAATCTCCATCAACTGCAAGATGCTATCCTATCAATATGGGCCAACATTTCTAAAGAATGCTTTCAGCACCTTGTTGAATCAATGCCACGTAGAATTAAGGCAGTTCTGAAGGCGATGGTGTTCCTAATAATCCTTTAGGTGAGTGTATATAGGCTTTACTAAATTTGGTCCGAATGCAATAAAATGATGTCCTGCCTGCCTGTCAAGTGTTTGTATTAAAATTGCCTACCCTACCTATAATCAAAGTTCGAAATGTAATGTCTCACCTCGTAGATGGTTTGGTTCATGGTTTATAACTCTTCAATGAAGACCTTTTTTTAACTCCTTATGGGAAAAAATGAATAGGAAATACAGCTGAAAAAGTGGATGGGCACTGATGCGCACTATTGTAATGACAAGAATCTATCAATCTAAATCGAACTAGCTTCAAAACCTTCAAATAAGGCTTTGTCAAGCCATCATTCAAAGTTTGTCTTTGTTTTGACTTTTAAATCTACCTCCATTTAAAATCAAATTTCACTTCTTCATTCTGTTTGCTACTGTGATTAAAATTCTGTAATTTAAACAACCTTGATGTCAAGGCCCCTAGACGCATCACATGTTAGCTTGATGTTCAAACACCATCTGTTATGTCATGACTCCTTCGCTGTAAACAAAAGATATTTTTCTTAGATGTTTTTGAATTGCGTGCAGGACTACTCATTTGAAGCCCTCTTGAACAGACAACTTCACCCAAACCTTCTTTATGAGTTTGCTGTCAGTCTTTCACCAGGTTTATCTATGAATATGTTTCCATGTGAGCCCCAGAAACCAAAAGGGTTGAATAAGCAGTCAGTAAACTCCCTCTTTACAGTGATTCAACCGTACATCATTCTGCACCCTCTTAACCAAACACGCAAGGGCAATCACATCTGTTAAACAGCTGTTTCTGTATATCCTAGGGGGCAATTGCCACTGGGCATTGCAAAGACATTCACTTTTTTTCAGTTTTCTGTCTGGAAGTACAAGGAGAGATGATTCTTTAAATGGCTGTTGTTTAAACTATTTTGAGATCCAAAAACAGATATTTAGACCTCACTCCGACGTACAATTACATGCAAATACCCACTTCTAGATGCACTTTCTTAAATATTACCCTGTAGCAGTCACTTAATCTTAAATGCCACACCTAATGTTTCCAGGCATATATTCATTCTCTTTCTATCTCTATCAGTCAATTTTGGATTTTGAGCTCCCTTGGCCCTGTATTACCCTGTTTATTTATTTCAACATAATTTTGAGAGGGAAAAACGTGTAAATAAGGACGTGTAAATATGAGTGTGTGTGTTCTGTTTAGTGGATTAGTATTGCTTTTTGGAAATGGAAATTCCTGACCGTACATCAAGTTCCCACCCAGTGAATAATCCCCAAAACACATTTAAGAGTCCTGCTCAGGTGAGTCAGTTCCTCTGATAATGGTTCATGGTAACACAACTTTTCAACTTATGCAGTAAAAGTTTGATACTGTTTGTGTATTTAGGTCTGAGTTGAATGATACTTACTATTTTGTAGTTTTTGTTGGCTGCTTCCCTTCTTCAGTTAATTAAATGAAACATAAACCGAGAGAGAGAGAGAGGATTTAATGTGCTTGAATGACGACAGGTTCAGACAGTGTGACGATTGTGTGTCAGGTGAGATTAAGGTGAGTTGGGCCCAGAACAAAGAGCGAGTAAGAGCAGAGTCACACGAACACAGCCAGCAGGTAAGTCGCTCAAACTTGAACGCTCTTGTATGTAACGTCTATTGTTATTAATCAGTTTTTTTCTGTCATTTTATGTGTTTATGCATGTTCTTTTTCTTGAAATGTATGAAAGTTTTAAGCGCATTATAAAGCAACCTTGAGCTTGGGAAAGGCTAAATGACAGTTTACACATAAAAATAAGAAAAAGTAGTATGTAGAAAAAGACATATTTTTCTTCTTATTTATGTAAACTATCATTTATAATACCAAATTATATATACTCGGACATGGTTAACCGGTTAAAACAGCTTGAATTATATGTAAATAAGACACATTTAGACCAGCATTAAGAATATGAGAAAATAGCACCAAGTCTTTAGCATGGCCTGTAAATTAAAATATTTTCTTGATATATAAATTACGGATAAGTATCATTATATCTGGTAAACTTCAAGTTTCCCATTTTTGACATACCGTATATGTAAGTTAAAGGCTTTACTAAAATGTTTATGGTCAAATAGTGTATAATAGCTCTTTATCTCATAGTCCCTTTATATGAATAATATAACAAAAAACATGTAATAATGACTCTGTAAATCTCTGTGCAGTATGACATATTTGTGAGTGATATTGAGTCACAGTCATCTGTCTTGGCACCAGCTGCAGTTCCAGCACAACCAACTGGAGTCAAAGTCAACGACAGACTGGATCTCATCTTATCAAAAAGTCATAAAAAGCAGAGGGTAGTCTACCGTTTTAGGAGACACACTGTCCCTAAACAGAAACTTACTGATATGCTGTATACACACAGAATGAACTTTGGACAGTGTGCCTATGATGACATGACTGATAAACACACATTACTGTGGGATGGAGGGGAAGGATAAACCTCAGTGAAGTGTAGACTTCATTTCAACAGTAGCCTCGAGGAAGCCTGCTGCTCTTCTTCCTCTTCTTCTTTGGTTTGATTATGTAAGGAATGTTGTGGAACAATTTTCTGTTAATTGTCCATGACAAATGTATGTCTGATCTCTTCCCAACATTTTCAACAGATGACCACCATTACGTGTCAAAGTCACATGTTTCCTTCTTCCTTCCTTCCTTCCCTTTTAGATTGCAAATACTGGATTACCATCTCTCACGGCCATGACTATCGGCAAGAGCTCCAAAAAGAACAAGGCCCCTCGTTCTCCTCCTTTCCTGGACAAGGCTAATGGATTCTACTGGCGCTTGGATGAGATGTTTGGAGATGATGTAGAGATGGAGGCAGAACCCAAACCTACAGAAGAGCAGATGGGATCCTTGAATGGGAGCAGCCAAGACAATGGGACAGTTCCAGGCTGGATAGAAGAGGATGACCATGTGATTGATTTGATAGATGATGATGGGACCACTTTACTGAAGAGAAAACCCAGCAGACTAAGTCGCCGCTGGAGCAGGATGAGCTCCAGGAAGGCAAAATCTGACAAATTTACCTCAGATAAACAACAGGGTAATGAAAACAACAAATCCACCTCTGTAGATCTAAACCCAGAGGTGACACCATCAACCCAAACCATGGAAAACAGCGGAGAACCAGAACAAACAATGGTTCATTTCTCTGTGAGGGAACATGCTGATGACCAGATTCTAATATCAGGGGGAAATAAAGGAGAAGGAAAAATGGAAGACACAAGAAAAGAGAAGAAGACAGAAGGCAAATTGAATGGAGAGGCAATGGAAATTGTAAAGAGGAACACTCTCAAGAATTATCGCAAGGTAAGATTTAGCTGTTGGTCGGCTATTGGAAACTTGCTATAAGAATTGTAAATACCGGAAACGGACGTTCGGTATCGTTAGCGGTTCTCACGTTCATTCTTCGATGCGGACGGAATTCCGAACTAAAATACCCTCACAGGGTTCCATTGCAATACTTGTTCATACCGCTACACCGCTACGATTCTTTTTAGTGAATAAAAACATGCGCGCGACCAGTGTAAATCGACTCTAATGAGTCGGTTCATGTTAGTGAATCAAACACAACAAGCTGAAACTTAAAGGTCCCGTTCTTCGTGTTCTTTTGAAGCTTTGATTGTGTTTACAGTGTGCAATATAACACGTGTTCATGTTTCGCGTATAAAAAAAACCCAGTATTTTTCACACAATTTACTTATCTGTACACCGCTGTTTTCACTGTCCTAAAAACGGCTGATGAGTTCCTTGTTCTATGAAGTCCCTCCTTCAGAAATACGTAACGAGTTCTGATTGTGCCAGCGCTTCCCGTGTTGTGCTTTGACCGCATCTTAGCAAACGTGGCACGGTTCCTGTGTTGTGATTCGACAGCAGCTTAGCGCACGTGGAAAGGTCACGCCTCTTAACGGAAGATAAATGCGCTCAATGATCTCTACAGCGTCTCTGGGAAAGCCAAACGTCTTCTCCACGTGGGACAGCAACAAGACCACGCCCCTTTTTTCACGTATTCTTGTGGGCGGAGGTTAGTCTGTTCTACTGTTCTACTGACGTCATTTATGAAGGAAGTACCAGGATGTAGTCCAAGCCAGCCGTTCGCTGTAGGCTTTGAAAGGGAACTTCTGTTAACTTCTTAACCCGCACCGGATTGTGGGCGGGGGGGTTGACGGAAGTGGGCGTGTGTGTACTTTTATTTACTTTTGTTTTATACAAAATATTCAATCAACTATCACAAACTATGCATCATTTGAAAGCTAAAACACTCAAGATTCATGTTCTGAACTTGTTTTTACAATAAATACACCAGAGAGGAAAGGGTTAAATGAAACGCTAAAGGACCGTCCATGTAAACATTAGCAAAATATTAGCGATACTCATCTTTCATCTCCTGTCGTTCGGATCAGATCGGACGAATCCAATAAACACCCGCATACATCTCTGTGTAAGAGTCCACTCTTCAAAATGCATCCCACTTTTTAATCCAAAACAACGAAAAAATAGGGAAAAAACTAAAAATCCTCCGTTGTTTGCAAGAGAGTTTTGAGTTAGCGTAATCAATCATGTCCATTTTCAATGAAATATCGATTCTAATCCTTTTCCGGCAAACTCCCCCTGCTAGAATAGCCTCTCCCACGTATTATAAACCCTCCCTCGTCTCTCTCCTTCAATCCGAGACTCTCCTGGGATGCATCATAGAGGAAGCGCTTTACAGGCTTGGTGAGCTGTCAATCATTGCGCCCATGGTTTTCGTTGGATAAAGGCACTCGGTGCCCAGCCAATGCCTTTCCAACAAAGGTTTGATTGATGGACTTAGTAACCAATCAAAAGGCATTATCTTGCGCAGTTTACGTAAGTAGGCTTTGGTGAATACTGTTTGTGCGCTGGCTGCGCAGACTCTTACTGACGCTTCCCATCAGCTAAATGAGTTTTTTACACTTTGTAATCTCTGTAAATAGTTGCTTTAGTTTTTCAGTAACTGTTTATCCATTATAATTAGTAGTTTATTGCAGATTTATTTGAATGAAAAACTACTCTTTACAATAGCAAATGTTCTGAAATAAATGGCCTTTTTGAAATGACGCCTAGACTTTTCTTGACATAAAAGCTCACAGGAGCTACATTACTGAGAGAATCATCCTCATATTTGAATCATGACATGATTAGACATTCAGTTTTATATTTAAGTTATTTTCAGGCTCTTAACATTAAATTATAATATTTTTTTCCCTAAGTGAAAAAAAAAAAAAAAAACGTGAGTCACTTACATGTATATTTACATGTATATTACTCTGTTCCCATATTACTTTGAGTTATTATGACTCTTGGGTAGCAATATTTCAAGTGTCTAGTTTAAAATAAGACCAGATTTATGAATATAGACCATAGGGTTTAAGAGCTGCAGACATTTTCATTTGGGTATATCGTTTTCAAAGAATTCTCAAAAATGGGGCGCTTGTTAAGAGGTTAAATAAAATATCTCGCTTGGCATTGAACTTTGAGCGTTATAATTTTACAGGTATTATTTATGCTCTAACAGCAACATTACACACTAACTAAAGTTTGAACAATGGGATCACGAAGAATGGGACCTTTAAAGATATGTGGTTAATGATGGTGTACATATAACAACGTTTGGATGAACATATAAAGCATACGTTTGCTCAGTAGTATTTTATAAATATATTAGAAAAATATGTTTCCATGTGTTTGTTTGTTTATTAGCCTATTAGCCTATTGTTGTGTAATATATAGGCCCAATTGGCCACATATTGATATTGGATAGCATGTCACTTAGGCAGGGTCATAGTTATTATGTAACCACCTATTATATGGTTTGGAGAGGGAAATGGTTTAGAAAGACATCTGGGGTAAAGTATTTTTTTCCTGAATTGTGCAGAAATAAGCAGTCTGTTGAGTTATGCCCCATAAATGTTTATATTTGCTACAATATAGCAGGCTTGTCTCTGCTTCCTCCACCCTAGCTAAGCATTAATAGCTTCATGTCCTTACCCCCACCCCTTGTTTTTTTAGTCAGTTTATTGATCCGTCTGTTATGTCACTATTAGTTTTCTGTTTGCACTTGGTCAGAGGAAAGAAGCAATAGGGACAACTCTAAACTCTTTTCAGTCATATGCAAGGTGACCTTGCTTGGAAGAATGTCTGCAAATAACCAAACTACCCTGCCACCTCACATGTCCTTTAGTTAGGCAAATAGGGGCGCATTCTTTGTTTCAGTGACCCTACAAACTTCTAATAGCAATGTTCATATTATATAAAGGATATTGTTTTCTGTGATAAATTGACTCTATAAATTATTTCTCTTTTAGGCCATGGACAGAGCTTTCCGTCGAGGATGGGAGACTTTCGTTGCCAATCTGTACAGTGTGACACTGACACCTATATCATCAACCTCTTCTTCATCCACACCATTAGACAAAACTGAATTCAACAGGAATCGTGTTTTAGCAGAATTCAGATAACAGTTGAACAGAGTGACCTGTTTATATTTTCAAGTTGATGAGTAATTTCATTTATTATTTGAAATGTGCTCAAATATTTAATATGCATTGTTGCCTTGTTTTAAACTGGTCATTGTGGAACCTGACATGAGAGGTCAATGTTTGACCTTTTTATTGTGAATTTGTTATCGCAGCACTAACTAATGAGGCGTGTGTACCTGATCTTTGTTCCCTTGTGAGGAAACACGAAGCCTATACTATTAATTATCCTAGATGGAAAGTTTTGTGTGTGTAAAACTTTTTTATGCAATAATGTTTTTGAGCTGTGATCAGAAGTAGAGTTTCTGTACTTTGGCCCTGAAAATGTATTCTTCCAGGCTAGGTACCAAAGGGTTAACTCTCAAAAACTCATCTGGGAGCTAAAAAAAATAAAATGGTCATAAACAGGTACAACATCACTGGCAGTGAAGTATATACATAACTGAGCTAAGAAATGGATTTTGTGTTCTGTAGACTTATTTATCTTCTGTATCTTACCTACAGAACCCCCAGTTTCCTAATGTCACTTAAGTGAACTTTTTTAAGTTAACTGTTTTATCTGCATTGTGACAAATCAATGCTAATAAAAAAATGAAAAGTAGAAAACAACTCAACCTGTGTCACTTGATTCTGTTTTTAGTATTGCTTTGAAAAGAGTAGTATTATGCTGTTCTATAGCAAAAGAGTCAAGAATGAAATTTTAAACATTGTTCATTCATCACAAATAAAGTGGGGTCAAATCAGACGCAATTGTGGGATATCCCATGCAGTGTGCTCTATTTAATACTGGACCTTTGATTAATGGGGTAGGTTATCTGGGCATTTGATGCATACAGAAAATTAGCGTACTATGCACAGTATACTGCCATTTCCGAGTCTAATGCACTAGGCCTAGGGTGACATGGGGGGGAAGATGCCCCCCTTAAGAACAATGTGCATTTACTTTTAAATTGTAACATATTTAGATGCAGGGTGATGGTGCATTAGCCAATGTGTTATTATAGGAAATAGAAACATTTGCTAATTTAGTTGTTATAGAACAAAATGCACAAATATTCAAAGAGGCCATTTTACTGGGATAAGAGCCAATGACAGACAAAGCAGAATCCCAGTAAAAGAGATTTATCTGAAAGGTGAAATTATTCTGCGACTTATATAGGCATATGAATATTTACATATTAATTGCCCATATTTTAAGAAAATATTGAAGATATGTCATAATAGCAACAAATGAATGCAAATTTCTCTCAACTAACCTATAGGTTTTACTGAAAGCGGAGATGCATGAAATGTATTATCTGAAAAATAAAGGTGCCAGGAAGAACCAAAAAGGGTTTTTCACAGCGATGCCATAGAGCAGGGTTCCTCAAATCTTGCCCTGGAGGGCCAATGCACTGCAGAGTTTAGCAGCAACCCTGATCAAACTCACCTACCTGTGATTTTCTAATGATCCTGATTCCTGAAGACATTGATTAGCATGTTCAGGTGTGTTTGATTAGGGTTAGAGCTAAACTCTGCAGGAAAGTGGATCTCGTGGGCCAGATTTGAGGATCCCTGCCATAGAAGAACCATTTTTGGTTCCCTGAAGAACCGTTTTAAAGAACAATTTTTTCTAACCATTTTATAGTCTAAAGAACCTTTCTATGCTATAAAGAACCTTTTGTGCAATGAAAGGGTTCTTTGGATATTTACGGTTCTTCATGGGACCATACACCTTCCCAAAGAACCTTTATTTTTAAGAGTGTACATCGAATTGATAAATTATTAAATTAAATGAATTAATTAAAATTAAAATAATAATGACACTAGTAACAACATGCCACTTTGGGCCTGTTCGGGGCTTCTGTGCCAATTCTGGCGGGTCATCTTACCCCAAGGGTCATCTTTTTACTTAAAAAATACAACTATAACTGTTACTCCACAATTCCAATAACATCAATGTGTCCACTTTGATAGTCAACATAATACAATGTCATATATCACTCTTTCCCAGAGACACAACATCAGATCCATCTTATCCATAGAGCTTACCCTATGATTGTATCGGTGCAGATATGATGCCATCTAGAGGAAAATGTGAAGCTTGAAAAATGTATTTATGATTTGTACTTTACAAATCATTTTGTATATACTTTACAAATCATGATGCAACAAAAAATGTGATACTTGTATACATTCAAATTAGTAGATTGTTTTGCCTTTCAGTGTTAATATGCTGGATTTATTATTTTGCTATTTAGAATGTGTATTATGAGCACTAAAATACACTAGAATGTAAAAAAATAAAATCTACATTTTGTGCAGTTACCGTTTATCCATTTGTTTAATTGTAGTGCACACAAGCATACTGGCGCTTTTAATATAATCAAGTAATCTTATTGGTTGTTGTTTTAAAATGGGCGTGGATTGTACATGTGACAAGAATAAAAAGCGACGAGACCTTCTCATCGTCCATTTTGGTGCAGCTTCTTCATCGGTAAGGGTTTCTCTGCTTAGTTATCTGAAGTGTTGGGTTGTGTTTTTAAATGGTCTTTTTCTACTGAGTTTCTGAAGTAAAGTAATCTCCTTTTCTTTGTCTGTATGTATTTAAGAGTGTATTTCTGTATTGAGGCCTTTAGTAGACAACTGCATGGTGTTTGCTGTCTATTCGCCCACGAGTCTCTGAACTGTATCTGAAACCATCCTGCTTCACTTATTGAAATTATTTGAAGTTTTACTATTCTTATCGAAGTTTACATGATACTATATCACAATTATAACCCATTTCCTGTTGTTTTGCTTGTTTTCGGCTTTGGCGAGATCTCTCAATGATGATAATTTCACAGACCTGTACTGAAACACTGTGATTGTACTTTTATTAATCTGAAGAGAGATTGACCTGAATTTGCCGTGTTTTCCGTTTGAGTTGTATTATCTTCCATGTTTCATATGGACGCACGTGTCTCAACTAAGTTTTTCTTTTGCAGGCATGACCACGACAAGCAGGAAGTCCCTGGGATCATGGGAAGGTAGGTTCTATAGTAACGCTAGGTGCACTTCTTAAAGCTTTCATTCATTTGAATGAATATCAATAAAGTTGTGTAAAACCCTCACATGAAGGAGCTTATGGGTGCACAGTATATTTGCATTCCTGGTTTGTTTTAGAGTAAATTGTAGCATGTGATTTTTAAGGAGTTAAGTAGAGGAGTGAAATATGTGAAGTTGATCCCAACTGATTATCATTGCATGTTACATGTTTTCATGATAAAGAACTTAAATTTTAGTAACGTTAGAAAATGGGCTGACAGAAACGGTCTAGGATGCTATTATGTTAAGTATTTTTATTCGTCTACCACACCCAAGTAGCTGCAGCATTGTACTGAATGCATGAATTTGGGCATCCACAGCTACTGTGGTGGCTTTTGTATTCTCTCTCTTCCTTTGCTGTAACTGGTCTAAGTTGAGTAGAACTGGACATTTCACAATGCCAAGTGTTGCTTTAGTTTTAGTATTTGTGAATGGAGGCTCTTGTAATAAAGAATCACTTGTTTTTGCAGTTCCCTATCAGTCTGCTGGGTTGAGACGGAGCCCTGTTAAATTAAAGGCAAGTTTTCATGTTTTTTTTTTTTTTTTGGGACTAAATCTTTACATGATGATTTCAAAGACAAGCATATGTCTGAATTCCAGTGATGTTTGCCTTTTTATTCTGATATAATATGGATGTCTTGAGTTCCGTTTAATTACTTGCCTATTGAAACTTAATGAGTTTAAATGACAAATGTAGGATCCTATCATGTTCATGCTTTTATTAAAAAAAATTATACACCACACCCAATTGGGTTTATGCACAGCTGCACTACTTCCTGAACTTCAGCCAGCTCCTTTGTTTCCTGTCTGCCATTATTGGACAAACTGATTAATCCAGGTGTCTTATTGTTGTTG
Source organism: Romanogobio albipinnatus (assembly GCA_023566225.1). Taxonomy (NCBI): domain Eukaryota; kingdom Metazoa; phylum Chordata; class Actinopteri; order Cypriniformes; family Gobionidae; genus Romanogobio; species Romanogobio albipinnatus. The sequence goes on from CM042239.1 coordinate 23,825,997, forward strand.
CGACTACAGAGGTCAGGCACACCTGGATTAATCAGTTTGTCCAATAATGGCAGACAGGAAACAAAGGAGCTGGCTGAAGTTCAGGAAGTAGTGCAGCTGTGCATAAACCCAATTAGTAACTGGCATTTAGGTGCTGAATTTAGCCATCCAGTACTACTTTTTTTTTTTTTTTTGTATTCTCTTCCTGGATTGCTTTGACACATAACTGTTCTAACCTGAGTAGCATTAGACCTCTCACATTGCCATGTTTCTTTTGTTGGTTTAGGCTTCGTGAATATGGGCTCTTGTAAAGTGTTTTCTGCTTGGATGAGAATCCTGTTAAATTAAAGGTATGTTTTGTATTGAGTTTATTTTATTTTTAAGACCCTTTTTTAAATGATGATTTCAAAGACAAGCATATATCTGAATTCCAGTGATGCATGCCTTATTCTGACATTGTGGGTGAATTGAGTTAATTCGTCAATTCCCTATTGCAGCTTTATTAAAAAAAATCCTCCTTTTTAAGGTGGCCTGAACTTGGAGTGCATGGTGTCCATAGATGCTGTATTGGTATGTGTATTTTTTTCAAATTCAAGTAGCTTATTCTACATTAGTCTGAAATGATTAAGTTTACAACTTAACTGGACGACATTTGTCTCATGGCATTCTAGTCACCAAAGTCTGATCAGACCATATGACTTCAATGCTGCTTTTTGAACCGTATTTGATATTCTGTGCTTACAGTGCCTTTTATCTGTCAAGGTGGTTACACTTTTGTCCTGGTGTTGTGGTCATGATGTTCAGGTAAGCTTTCTTTTTGAAGTGTTTTTATTTTTATAAATTGGCTGAGATGATGAACGGTTCATACCGTTAATATCTGGACAGCATTATTGCTCCATGGCATTATTGTCACCAAAGCCCTGATCAGACCATGTTTAACATGGTGGTTTGGTTTATTTGTTTAAATATTAAATGTCTCAACCTTTGTTTATAGGTAGCGTCTACACAATGACTTCTCCAAGGACTGGCATCTTTCAAAGGTAATTTTATTATTTTTAATATGTAGTATTTTGCACAATCTCCGTGATGAAGATACTTAGCTCACTTTGATTCTATGTGAAAAGTAACGAACAACTGAGAGATTGATTGGCTTGTTACAATTCTGATTTATGTGTGAACATGTCAGTCATCACCCCTCTTGTTTTCTCTTCAGGACTATTGTGCTGGTCCAAAACTAAGTGGGTCGAGTCCTTTGGTTGTAGTAGGTAAGGTTTCCTACTTCCATGTAGTTCTTAATGATCAGTCCCTCTGTAACTAATGATGATTTACTTTTGGAATCTCGTTCGTCTGAAACCCTGTTGATAAATCTTACTACTGATGTTACACTACATGTTTTATCTATTTTGAATGGTTTATGCATCAAATGACACCCAGGTTTGTTTTTGCTCCTTAAAGGTTGTGCACCTGAAGCGGTCTCAACAGGTAAGAATGTGTTGCCTATATCAAATCGCACTACAAATGATCCCTTTTTGATTTAACTTGCTCAATTCTCTCTGTAACATATGATGATTTTGCAGTCTCGTTCGTCTGAAGTCCTGCTGATAAATTTAACTTCTACTGATGTTACAGACCTAGCATTTGTCTCTGCACTTGTGTAACTTGCCCATCTAATTTTAATTTTATTTTCACCAATAGGTGATGCCAGAGGTGAAGTCATCCAAATGGGTAAGAATTCAATCCCAAATATCTAAACTGGGGAACCTATTGTCCTTTTATGATGTAACTTGCGCACGTCTTACGCCTTGTGTCAATACCAGAACCTGAAAAGGTGAACCCACTGGTGTTACCTTGGCTATAAGGGGATGATCCGTTGGGGTTTCCAACAGTCTGAGAAGGACTAGTTGTAGTTTAGATTAACATTTTTTCCTATTATGTGTTAACTGTTTGTTTCCGTGCAGGACTATGGTGACAATTCTGTACCTACCCCCTGGAAGTTCTGTACCCACTTCATGCAGAAGTTGGTATGTGCTTATCTTTTTTATTTTTTACTTTAATTAAATGTGAACTAGTAGGTGTGATGAGTTGATATACCGCCCCAGTCTGATGTATCTGACTGAATGGTACCCCTCTGACCTCAGTAACAAATTTCACTTTAAATTTGTACATGTGACAATGAATTTCAAGGAATTTTCTCTCTCAGGTGGTTCCATGACTGGCTGATCAAGGATGTTGTCCTGTGTGTACAGGTACCTAAAGTGAATATTGACTTAAATTACTAGGTGTGATGAGTTGATATACCGCCCCAGTCTGATTTTTATGACTGAATGGTACCCCTCTGACCTCAGTAACTGGTTTCACATTAAATTTGTTCTTTTGACAATTTTTAAAAAAAAAGAAATTCTCTTCCTCAGGTGGCTTCATCATGACTGGCTGATTTAAGGATAACTTGTGTACAGGTACCTAAAGTGCATATTGACTTAATCTCTTCTGTGAGCCCTTAACCGTATCATAAAGCAAACACTTTATTTTAATCCCTTATTCTAGTTTATACTATTTTGAGCCTTTTTTTTTCCACTTCATATTTTTCTTTGCCTCATCACGATGAATTGCTTGCTGTATTCCTCATTTGTAAGTCGTTTTGGCTAAAAGCATCTGCAAAATGAACATGTGAACTAGGTGTGATGAGTTGATATACCGCCCCAGTCTGATGTATCTGACTGAATGGTACCCCTCTGACCTCAGTAACAATTTTCACTTTAAATTTGTACGTGTTACAATGAATTTCAAGGAATTTTCTCTCTCAGGTGGTTCCATGACTGGCTGATCAAGGATGTTGTCCTGTGTGTACAGGTACCTAAAGTGAATATTGACTTTAATTACTAGTAGGTGTGATGAGTTGATATACCGCCCCAGTCTGATTTTTATATGACTGAATGGTACCCCTCTGACCTCCCTTAGTTGGTTTCATTTTAAATGTATTCTTGTGACACTGAATTTCAAGGAAGTCTCTTCTCTTTCAGGTGGTTTCATGACTGGCTGTTCAACGATGTCCTGTACACAGGTACCTAACATGTGGATGTGATGAGTTAATTACCGCCCCAGGCTGAAAAGTCATGACTGATTGGTAACCCCTCTGATCCATACTTTGTCAGGTTGTCCCAGATGTCACTTGATGCTGGTCTTTTGTTGACGTTAAAGGTTTGTACTTGCATTGGTTGTTTATTTATTTTAATTTTAAATGATGACTCCTTATCGCCCCAGTCTGATGTGTCATGACTGATTGATAACGCTGATAAATGTAATGATTTTAAAGGTACTGCTTTAGGAAATCAGCTTGTACTGACTTTTACTTTTTCAACCTTTCTCCCAGGTCACTGGGGAGAAGTTGAACTGGATGCCATCTTGATGATTGTCTCCCAATTCATGTACTGTACATCTAAATTTGAAGTGTTTGGCATGTTTAAGTCTACTATAAATGACCACCCCTACTTTATACTCTACTGTAGTAATCACTTGCTAATGTATTGATTGCTTGGGAATGACCCCTCTACTTTGCTTGTATTAAGTGTTTTACTAAATAAAATATATTTGAATTTATTAAATCTTTTGCATTGCATCAGGTTTTCAGATAACTTAACTGAAGGGTAACACTGCAGTTTAACCCTCAGAGCCCGACGGCATCGCCCACGACGTCACACGGCACCTCCGATAAATATCTATATTATTTCATGAAACTTTTATCAATTTTCTTACCGTTTTTTCCAGCAGAAAGCTAACGAGCTAGCCATCACGGGGGTGTCTTTGGTGTCTTTGTAGCCTTTACAGAAGGTTTTCTATCCAGCCTGGAACATGTGCATCTTTTTGGAGTTGTTAAGCAATAAATCAAAACGCTTACATCCAAGATATATCCACTTGATGTCCATAATTTATACATTTTCCGTCATTTTTGCCGCTAGCGCGAGGCTAGCTGCCATTTTGGATGAGGGTTTGACCAATGACAGGCTGATCCGTCATCCACGTTGGTGTGCGTCATTACGCATGAACCACAGCTCTGTTATTGTGGAGAGATAGAGATGCACGCTAGTATTGAGGAGATAGAGAGAGAGACGTGCTGCAGTTTTGAGTAGTTTTGTGGACAAAGTTTGAGGAGAAAGTTTGAGGATAAGTTCCTGATAGGAACTGTTTTGAGGCTTGGCACCAGTAAATATCCAAAATCCAAAGAGGCCAAAAGCGCCTGGACTTTTTTTGGAAAAATGTAAATAGTTTTGGTTCTGTATAAGTTATCATGTTTATTCCTGAGTTCCAGGACTCCAAAGACTTGAACAAACAGTTTTCCAGAGGAAATATGCCTAGCTTTTATTTATTTGTGTGTGTTTTCAATAAATATTTGAGGGATTCAATTTCCGTTTTGTTTTCATTTGTCTTTATGGTCCCATAACTTATTTTACATTCAGGTGACATCAATGCAACACAAATATACTGACAGTGCAGCTTGTCTTGAAAAAAAAGAGGTGTGTCAATTGTCTGTGCACAACAGGGTTGATGTTTTACAAGCTTTTTTAGTAAAACACCAGGCGGAAAATTTATTGTAAAAATACCCTTAGGTCTCAGAGGGTTAATTAAATTTATGCTTTAGCCAGTTTTTTTTTTTTAAAGGGGCTAGTGAAAGTTACTTTACTGATCGGACAAGCTGATTAAAATGTAAAAAAAACAAAGGAACCACCCAAATGCAACAATACTGAATTAATTTAGAGTAATTGGTGCTCTGGATAATATATAAAGAATTGACAGTAGCAAGGTTGCGTTGTTGACGTTGCGCAGCCTCTCGCGAAGACATGACAAATTGTGGAGTTTATTTTTATAACATAAGCACCTACAGTACAGCAACATAACCAAGAGTGGTTTTCCTGAATACTGATCTTCATGAGTTCCATACACTAACATTAAGTTACTTTTTAGTTGCAATTCACTTTCTGTTGGACTTCAGCAGCAAAGGTTCCAAAGATCAGTCCCTCCAGAAAAACATGATTATGCGATCACATGATTTAATGCATAATCAGCCAAAGTCCGCATATTTATGCGGGGGCCACTTTTTTTTCCCCCCGACTACGCTGCACTTTCTCTGCGTAAATTGCCTATTTCCACGTGCAAAACATGCAGGGCTAGCATGATTTCATAATCCCTGCATTTTCGTTGCAAAAAGTCATATTAGCAGAAAGTTGAAAAATGTTTGTTTACGTCACGTGCCGCCATTTCCTCCTATTGCCATGGGAACGTTTTGAAGTGACGTAATTACCCGACGTGAATGTCATCGAAAAGCTGCAAAACCATAAAGCGCACAAATTGACGACAAATGACACAAGACCGCACAAAGCATTTTCCTGGTGTGTTGACCAATTTTAAAACATGAATCAGATACGATTCAGCGGTTTGGATCGCCAAAGTCATGTATTTCAGCAGTTTGACACGCGATCCGAATCTTGAATTGACTCGCTGATTCATAACGCTTTGAAGCTTAATGATGCTGTTTGTTTTTAAATCGGTCATCACTATATCATTCGTTATTTAGGTTTTAGCACAACATTCTGGTCGCTTCATAGTTATTGTAGAACCTGCACTGTAGTGAGATTGATTTGTAACGATGTCTTTAGTACCTTTTATGGGTCTTGAGAGTGCACAGTGCATTGTGCCAATGGAGGCCTTTCTGAGCCATCGGATTTATCTTAATTTGTCTTACGGGTGTCCAACGACATTAGGGGAAGTCATTAATGACAGAATTGTTATTTTTGGGTGAACTAACCCTTTAAGAGATTGCACTTTGTGCATTGGAAGCACTCAAATGTCTGTGTATATAGCTCTGTAAAACAGGAAGTTATTTATTATTACAAGATGCGAACTTAAATATTCCCAGCACTTCTGTGGTGTGCTTTTTTCTCTCATCAAACCGCAGTTTCTGCATAAATATCCCGCATTTTTCTGGAAGGACTGAAATCACAGCAGAACCATAACACAACTCACAGCAATGATTCAGTGTTTTGAATGAATTGTTTAAATGAATGACTCTGACGGTCACCTGCTGCCACCTACTGGTGATTTAGTTTCTTATTTGTACATTTAAATCGTTACCTTTTTAATTAATGCAGTTGTAATTTTATGTAAATTATTACATTTGATTGTTAACGGTCCTATAGTGTCTTATTCTAATTTAATTTCTAGATTAAATAAAAAGCTGAAGCATAGCCCATGTTTAATGATTATGGAAAAAATGCCCTTTAGGAAAGGCAAAAAATCACATGCAGCTTTAATATGTCAAAGATGATTGAACACTGAGAATATTGCTTCAGAATAAATTATTTACAACACAATCTGGACAAGCATTTTTTATTTTTTTTTAACTTGGATAAGTGAATGACAGATTTACTTGTCCAAAGGACAAGCAAATGAACCAGCTTAATGTCAAGCCCTGCTTTAGACATGAATGGCAATAAATGTCTTATATTAAATATTCTATTACGCCAAAGTACTATTCATAAATTCTTAATGCATTAATTTCTACATGCTATATGTAGAAGTTGAACCTGAACCTTTTATAGTACATCAGAAGTTTGTTCATGATGTTGCATTGCTAATAAGGCTCAACTTAATGTTAGTTTTGAACTAAAGGAGCTGTGTAAAAAGGCAGATAATGTAAACCGCTTTATCTGCTACACTTTAAAAGGCTTTCATAGTGTATTGCTGGGTCAATCCAAATGAAAAGGTTCATGGATATAAATTAAGTGGGTAGCTGAGAGGCACTAGAACTAGTCAAAGCACTGATCAGTAATTGCTTCTAAAAGCTGCAATTTTAATAACCAGATTTTAAGGCAGAAATTAGGATTCTTAGCAGACTTGTATTTTTATTTATGCAGCTGAACAAATGGTGCTGAAAAGTACACCCAAGCCACTTTTGTCTATGGACTTAAAACCACTGAACCTGTTGGTAATACAGCTACATCTTGCATTTAAGATGGTTGTATTAAATACATTTGTAGTCCAACAAGATCCTTTTAATCTGCAAAATGTGTTAACTTTAAGTCCATTAGTCAGCTGTAAAGATCCGAGCTGCTATGTCATCAAGCAGCCAGTCCACACCTGTAAGCAGGTTCTCGCCCGTCACAGCACTACATCCCACTATGCACCAGTGATGGGTCTTGATGTCTTCAAGGGCTAAGACCTGCACAGATCAAATTCAGAAAACAAGACCATATTGACTAATTACTCACAGTTGTGACCTGTTAAGGTCATGTATAATTACAAACTACTTGTTTAACCAAAGGCTCACCTCTCGAATGGCATCTTTTGATAAAGAACCAGGTAAATCCTGTTTGTTGGCAAAAATTAACAGGGTGGCTCCTGCTAATCGCTATTCAAGAGGAATTCAAAAAGTAATTTAATCAAACGCATGTAATATTGTGTATATAATAATAGTGTATAGAGAAAGACTTCCACATGACATACCACATACTATGACCCGGTTTCACAGACAGGGCTTTGACTAAGCCAGGATTAGGTGTTAGTTCAATTAGGAAATTTAAGTAGCTTTTATAAACGTGCCTTAGAAAAAAATAAATATTACTGGTGGGCATCTTGAGACAAAACAATGACACTGACATATTTTAAGATATGTTAGTGCAAGTTGCTTTAGTCCAGGACTAGCTTAAGCCTGGTCTTTGATATTATTAGGTTAAAGTAAAGATATTGGTCATCTCACCTCTTCTAGTAATAAAGTATTCAGCTCTTTCCTGCAGTCCTCAAGTCTCAATCGGTCAGCGCTGTCCACTACCCACACCAGACCATCTGTACTCTCAAAATAATTCCTCCAGTATGATCTCAATGACTTTTGACCACCCACATCCCAGATATTCAGCTTAAACCTAGTCTCAATGTGAAGAAAGAGAAAGAAACAAAGACAATGCAATTGGGAATTAGTTGAAATGTATCACAATAATAGTGGTTTTAAATAATTACTCAATAAGTTTCATTAACAATCTACAGAGACCTTTAATAGGTTCAAAGTTAGCATCTAATATGACGCTGTCAACTTCGTACTGATGCAAAACTATATAACACAACCAAGCTTCCGTCATACCCTCTGTGCTCAAGCGTCTCAATATTGAAGCCTAATGTTGGGGAGATCGTGCTGACATCTTCGCCGTTGAACTTCTTTAGGATGGTTGTTTTTCCAGCATTGTCAAGTCCACTATAAAAGAACGGTTAAGGGCCCACAACAGTCTTCAAGTGATACAGCCATTACATACTTAACGAGCCCTTTTGATTCATCGACAGTTGTTGATTTATATACATTATATGTTATATATACAATACGCTGATTATGTACATTTTATTAAAAATACGAACATTTTGCTAATTCATTTATATGATTTCAATTCTATGAAAAGATACAGCATCAGTAGACGCATTTCACGCTCCTTGTGCTTCATCTTCTTCAAGATAGTCAGCAAACCCATCGCGAACGTTGAAATGTAAACCACTGAAGTTGCCTAAAACCCGAATTCGCACATTAACTATTGAAACATGAAATAATTTCCTAAATAAAAATCACATGCGTATATAGTGCAAAGCCATACTTGAAACAAGGAAGCGTTACTACGAGTGAACACAACACAATGAAGTATGATTGGTTAGAGAGTGCGGAAATGTGACGTTAAAGGCATGTGATTGGTTGTACTAACTGTCAATTATACTTGGGCTTTTTTTATTGGCAAAGGAGAACCGTGGCAAGGGCGTGTTTTTTTTTTTGTGTGTGTTTTTTTTGAGCGGGCAGTCGTTTATATTGCAGCGCCCCCTTATGTTCATATCCCAAACATGTGAGCTACTCCACAAAAAAGAGAGAGACTTGGAAAGTAAGTACTGTACATCTCCCTTAGGCTATTTTTTATGTCTGGTTCATAGACGGTCTGGTTGTATGATCGGTTGGTCAGCCGTGCTACTTGTACCTTTTCATTGACTGTACACTGTAGTATCACTATTTAACATTTTAACACTAGCTGCCAAATATTACTGTCTGGGTGGGTTTTACATTGAAGATAAAATCAGAATCAGATTGATCTTTTATTGCCAATATGCTTACACATAGCCTACAAAGAATTTGTCTTGGTGACAGAAGCTTCCAGTGCACAAAATGACAGCGACAATAAAAGTAAAATAAGTGTATAAAAATAAATATATAAAAAATACAGAATACGTGTTACGTACAGGTATGCAGTGCTGGGTAGTCAAATATTACATGCCATCTGGATTAAGTAATTCGATTCCAAAATTAAAGTACTTGTAATTAGATACTTTTCTACAGATTTTTTTATTAATTACATGATTATATGTTATTCTCACAGTGACAGTAAATTATTCATAATTAATTGATTCTACTTCTTTGTTATATTTTCCTTTCCATAAATGTCTACTGCTTAAAGACGTTCAGAAGGACTTCCAGGTTTGAGGAATTGCACACACTGATCTGCCACTAGTCATGTGCATATCACTGAAAACTGAGAGCCACACAGCATTTGATCACTGGATTTACAGAAATCATTTAACTTTTAAGAAGTGTTTTCTCAACATTGCATATAATCTAATCAGTGTTCCTTAAGAACACATTCATTATTATTTGAATTTTAGTGAGTAATTTAACCATGTATTGGTCTTCAAAAAGTGTCTTTTGTCTTTTTCTTTTTGTTGTTGTCTAAAACACATTAAATTGTACAAATTCAAACCATTTCATATTTACAGCAATGCAGGGACTCCCCAACTTTTTTGCCAGCTAAATCCGTTTTTCGCAATATATTTACTTGAAGTACCCCTTGAGATTTTAAGTTAATAAGTTAGGTCAATAATACAATTAAGTCAATAATAATAAATAATAATAATAATAATAATAATACAATTAAGTCTCTTGACATGTAGGTAGGCTAAACACATTAAAAAAATATATTTTGATTGTTTTTATTTTTAAATTATTTCTTTTATTTTTAAAAATTGAATTACTTAATAGCTTTTCATTAAACTTACAAACACCTGCAGATTCATCACAAACCCCAGTCTGGGAAACTGTAACGCATGTTCACTGGAGACAAGTTGCAGAACCCAAGTGCAGTTTTATTTGATCCAAAACATGAAAGTGAGCAAAGAGAAACATGACTTGACTTGACTTGACCATGAACCATAAATAAACTTGACAAACTCACAGAGGTTTACAGGAAACATGAACATGAAATAGGACCAACACACTAGACATTACAGAAACCCTGACGTAATGTAATATTTAATGCACTTCATGTTGTTCCTTTTCAAATCAATGTGATAAACAAGTTAGGAGAAAAGTAATCTAAAAAGTAGTCAAAAAGTAGTCAGAATACATTACCTAAAATAATTCATCTATATTACATTACTAAGTAACTACAATTTTTGTCAAGTAATTTGGAATCGGTAACTGACTACAATTTGTGAGTAATCTACCCAGCAATGCAGATATGTTATATACAATGTAAGGGAATGTTAATAAACGTTAAATAAATGATAAAATAATAATTACAAACAAGAACAACCAACCACAATACAATTAGAGAACCTTTGTAGGTTCTCGGAGAGAGTCAGCAGCTTCAAGTTCCTCGGTGTCCACATCACAGAGGAACTCTCATGGTCTGTCCACTCCGAGGCCGTTGTGAAGAAGGCTCATCAGCGCCTTTTCTTCCTGCGACGGCTGAGGAGGTTTGGAATGAACCGCCACATCCTCACACGCTTCTACACCTGCACCATAGAGAGTCTGCTGACTGGCTGCATCACCACCTGGTACGGCAACAGTACCGCCCGCAGCCGCAAGGCCCTGCAAAGGGTAGTGCGCACGGCCAGCTGCATCATCGGAGGTGAGCTTCCCTCCCTCCAGGACATTTACGCCAGGCGGTGTGTGAAGAGAGCTCAGAGGATCATCAGAGACTCTAGCCACCCGAACCATGGGCTGCTCTCACTGCTGCCATCAGGCAGACTGTACCGCAGCATTAGAACACGCACCAGCCGACTCCAGAACAGCTTCTTCCCACAAGCAATTAGACTACTTAACTCCTGATCCATCAGTATCATAACACACACTGGACAGAATATCACTCAGCACAACCCACTGTAGATACACACACATTATATACACATTTATTTATCATATAGCATCTATTGCACATTGGATTTCAATTTGTGAATAATATTGTATACTGTACATTGTATATTATTATTATTATTATAGCGTAATGTATATTGTTTAATGCATGTTTAGTGTATATTGTTTAAAGTATATGTATATTGTAAGTATGTGTATATTGTTTTAAAGCTGTGAGAACTACACTCACATTGTGTAAATTATTTATTGTTTATTGTAGAGTTTACTGTGCTGTGAGTAATTGTGGGCGCATCAGATGTGTAATCTGATGTTGCTTTAAATGTTGTACATGTCATGTTGTGACTGCTATGTTGCTCGGAACTGCACCTAAGAATTTCACCTGCTGTTGCACTTGTGCATATGGTTGAGTGACAATAAAGTGATTTGATTTGATTTGATGTGATGTAATGAGTGGTGCAGGTATGACATCATTTTGTAGGCCAAAACGCAGAAGCGAGTTCGCATTTTAGCACTTCCGGTTCCAGCGTCCTGAAGTCAATGGGTTTTTTGAATGGGGTTTTGGTTAAATGGCTGAAATAAGGTCTGTGGTGAACACAAACTCAATACACATTCACGTTTTATTCTACGGCATAAAATACTATAATGATATAATTAATAATATAATAATAAATATTACCCCACTTGATTTTTTGAAGCTGTTACATGTTTTGAAAAAGGCGGTTGCTAACAAGTAGCTAAATGGGACTACAGAGGCTGTCGTGGATATTAAACGTCATCACGCCGAAAAGATTAGCTCAGTCCGCTTTTACAGTCTCATTATGCTTATAAGTGTGCTCTTATAAACTAGTCTAACTCAAACGTTCTGAGGAAAATGTTTTGATATAAAAACTGAAAGAGTTGTCGGAAGCTTGTGATGATGACGTTGAAGTCGAGCGACCGTGGTGTAGTTCGTTTATAGCTTACCTTTGGCTTTTTACTTCTGACGACTGCATTTAGGCTTCAAAACTCATAAAAGTTGTGTTCATCTGTGATAATTATCTTGATGGACAAAACTTACAAGTATCATAAACTTTTGTTTATCTCGGAGCTTGTTTTTTTGTGGGGTTTTTTTGTTTGTTTTTTTGCGATAATCCAAAAGCCTACTGGAAAATCCTATTGGGTTTTTATCGGGGAACCAGTGCGATGCTAAGTGCTGGTTGGCCTACAACGTGACATCATACCTGCACCACTCTAAGGAATTTGAAGAAGTTTATTGCAGCGTAGTGTGCTTAAGTAATAATATATATGTTTTAAATTGGTGATGTATAGCCTAATATTTCATTATAAACAATTAATTGATGCATAAAACACTGCGATTGAAAATATGTAACTGAATAGAATGTTTGTAAGTTTTCCATTGGCTTTCATCCAAACAGATAAATGAAACCTTTACTGTTAATGGCTTGCCTCAAGTAGCCTCAATTGTGTTTCCCCCTGCACACTTAATTTCTCCCATTAAATTATATTATCCCACATTCATTCTAGTGACAATGAAATAACGTACTTAAAAAAGCCTGAATATCCCACACAGTTCCACCCGTTTGAACTTCCTGATAGGAATTCCCAGTATTTGTAACTGTAGTGCGGGAAATTAACAACCCATTTACGGGCATTGCCCTGCCGGAAGCGATGATCTTCAGCCTCCGCTAACCGGGCCATTTAAAATAATTCGAAACCGAAAACACACCAGTCCAGTCCATCCCTCTGTTGCGTCACCTCATTAACAGAGCTATTGGCTCATTCCACCGCCCACTGCTACATTACAAAGACCTCAGCACAGTAGTTTTGCAGACAGCAGCTGCTTAAAGACTTTTACAGAACACGCTTGCTTTTCATTTCGAAGAATTGTGTATAATACGGAAATATTACAAAACCCCTGATTTATTTTGATAGTATACATGCAAGCATTTTGTTCTGATTTAACTGTAGAAGAGCACTCGTGTTCTTGGAGATGCCAGCCGCTGTCATGGACAACTTTGACCGGGGAAGTCCTTTTTCGCAAAGTGATTCTCAAAGTCCTCAAGATTGGGTAGGGAGTGAATTCACTTATTCATAATATAACTGTACTATGTATACATATTACATGCAATCAAATAGTTCAAAACAAATATTTATTATTTTTTGGTTTAAAACATCATATCATTACAAACTAATTCAATATTAAGAAAATGTATATATATATATTTACACATTTATAATTCATATATATGATCTGATGATGAATATCCTCAGAGCACACAGTCAGGTGGCCATGGGCATCGCAGAGAGAAAAACAGAGATGCAGCTCGCAAGAGTCGAAGAAAACAAACGGAAAAGGCAGATATTCTGCACGAGGTCAGTGGCCCATTTTTTATGTGTTATTTTTGCTTTGTCATTCTTGTTATCTTTCGATATCTTCACATCCTCACATTTGTTGTGTATGTATCTTTTCATTCATGTTACTCGCACAAATATACATCTTATCGTTCTTTATTATTGTAAATGTCAGACATATAACCTTTACTCTTTTTTTTCTAAGTTTTTATTGTTTTTATCCGGTACATGACAATATCATACACAACACAGATTACAGATATATACAAATGCTGAATATAAGGCCAAAATATAGACAGTGGTTGTAATTAATATAACCTTTACTCTTATAATTATTTGGAATTATGAAGTAATGTGTCATAAATAATAAACTTCAGAAGGTGTCTGTTTTAAATATTGCAGCTGTGGATGTTTCTGTAAGGTTATTTGTGTGTGTGTGCGCGCGTGTTTGTTAATGATTGCTCTGTAGTCTCTCTTTCTCTCTCTCTCTCTCTCTCTCTCTCTCTCTCTCTCTCTCTCTCTCTCTCTCTCTCTCTCTCTCTCTCTCTCTCTCTCTCTCTCTCTGGGCAGGACAGAGGAAGCATTAGTATTGCACAACTTCAGTTCAGAGCAGGCATTTCTGGGAAACATGACTGGGACAGCTTACAGATTAGTTGAGCTAGCGCCAGACTAGTTTTTTCACTTTACAGTCTGACATGTAATGCACCTTCATTTTCACTTTCATATGATTCACTTTCATATGCAAATCTCGGACTTTCCCCCTTTATCCAACCCACTAATCACATCTTTTCCAAGATTAACAGGAATTCTGAATTGTTTTGTTTTTTTATACTAAAGTGTGTTATTTTTTTTTCCTCTTAACTTTATGTCGGGAAAGAGCAGCTTAGATGAAATCTATTTTTAACTGTACTCTGTACTCTGCCACATTTTCTTTCACTTTGTAACTTCTGCATTTCAGCATTGCACTGTTTATAAACTTTTATTTTTCAATGTTTTATTTTTTACTTAGGAACTCCAAACTCTAGAGCAGTCTAATGCCACATTCCGAAAAGAAATCGCTGAACTGAAGAAGGAACTTCAAATCTACACCACTGCTTTGGAACAACATGAACCTCACTGCACTAAACCGTGTCCATATGGACCATCAGTTAGTGTCCCAGTAGGTCCATCCACAGCTGCACCCTCTACCTCAGATTTCAACTTTATCTCTGAACCCAACTTCTTTTCAGAACTTCAATTCTTACCAGACACTAATTCAGTGGACGTGCCTCTAACAGAGCTCCTTGACAGTAGCGATTGGTCTCCTTGGGACACAATGAATGGGAATGGGTGCCTGCAGCAGTTTTGAGGTGCAGTACAGTTACAAGCCTTACACACTAATACATACTGCAAACAGCTCTTTTTATTTTGTTCAAATGCAAACGGTGCTAGAACCATGATCCATTAAGGTGTGAATATATTGATATCTTCTAATTTATTTAAACAATGCTTTTATTTTGTAGGCAAAATTTATTTTTACATGTAGCTATATTTTAAAAAGATTTGGAATTATTTTTAAAATGCATTGCAAGACCACAGCCTTATGTTGGGCTAAGTGATTACTTACTTTAATCCATTATGATTTCTGATATTTGATGTGTGATTGATATGAGAGTTTTCAGTTAATTATTAATAAATTATATTTTAATAAATGTTATTTATTGAAATGTCGTCAGTGCATTTATTCAAAAACACATTAAGCATTTGTTGTCAATGTATGATGAATTTTGATAATGAAGCTTTACATGGGTAGATTATGTGAAGTATTTTAAAATGTACCTCTTTTACTTTATTTAGCATACAACATTTATGTGGATTTCCAATGAATAACAGTGATTTGTGCATTCAAAAAAAAATTCCCTCTAGGAGAGATTTTATGATTGGATTGAAAAATTAATCTGATATGCTTATTATTACAGAAAATAGTTTGATACCATCTATTTATTCATGAAGTTAACTCGTATACACTCACCTAAAGGATTATTAGGAACACCTGTTCAATTTCTCATTAAAGCAATTTTCTAATCAACCAATCACATGGCAGTTGCTTCAATGCATTTAGGGGTGTGGTCCTGGTCAAGACAATCTCCTGAACTCCAAACTGAATGTCAGAATGGGAAAGAAAGGTGATTTAAGCAATTTTGAGCGTGGCATGGTTGTTGGTGCCAGACGGGCCGGTCTGAGTATTTCACAATCTGCTCAGTTACTGGGATTTTCACGCACAACCATTTCTAGGGTTTACAAAGAATGGTGTGAAAAGGGAAAAACTTCCAGTATTTGGCAGTCCTGTGGGCGAAAATGCCTTGTTGATGCTAGAGGTCAGAGGAGAACTCATCTCCACTACAAATAGGAAAAAGAGGCTACAATTTGCACAAGCTCACCAAAATTGGACAGTTGAAGACTGGAAAAATGTTGCCTGGTCTGATGAGTCTCGATTTCTGTTGAGACATTCAGATGGTAACTGGTCCCACTGTGCAGGCTGGTGGTGGTGTTGTAATGGTGTGGGGGATGTTTTCTTGGCACACTTTAGGCCCCTTAGTGCCAATTGGGCATCGTTTAAATGCCACGGCCTACCTGAGCATTGTTTCTGACCATGTCCATCCCTTTATGACCACCATGACCACTTCCAGCAGGATAATGCACCATGTCACAAAGCTCGAATCATTTCAAATTGGTTTCTTGAACATGACACTGAGTTAACTGTACTAAAATGGCCCCCACAGTCACCAGATGTCAACCCAATAGAGCATCTTTGGGATGTGGTGGAATGGGAGCTTCGTGCCCTGGATGTGCATCCCACAAATCTCCATCAACTGCAAGATGCTATCCTATCAATATGGGCCAACATTTCTAAAGAATGCTTTCAGCACCTTGTTGAATCAATGCCACGTAGAATTAAGGCAGTTCTGAAGGCGAAAGGGGGTCAAACACAGTATTAGTATGGTGTTCCTAATAATCCTTTAGGTGAGTGTAAGTATTCACAGTCTTTGCCATGACACTCAAAATTTAGCTCAGGTGCATCCTGTTTCCACTTATCATCCTTGAGATGTTTCTACAACTTGATTGGAGTCCACCTGTGGTATTGTCTGTAGACCTCCGAGACAGGATTGTATCGAGGCACAGATCTGGGGAAGGGTAATGCAGGGGCGTAAATTTCATCTTAAAGTTGGGGGGGACAATAAACATGAAATTTCTCAAGATCAATTTTTGAAGGGGACACAAATAATACAGCCAAAATCGTACTTGTAAGGATATGTGTACCACAAAAAAAAAAAACATTTCGTACTTATTTGGCGTTTTGGTGTACTGAAAAATTATTTAATGTCCGTTTTTCTTTTCTCTGTCATTTTATCTGACCAACAACACAAAGCGATAGTACACTCTAAAAAAAAAGGTTCTATATGGCACCAAAAATGGTTCTTGGCTCGTAATCATAGGGGAACCTTTTTAAGTGCTATATAGCACCAATTTTGGTGCTTCAGTGGTTCTTCAGCGGTTCTTCAGAGGTTCTTCCCCGGTTCTTTGACTAAGGTGCTATATAGCACCGCTAACTAAGGTGCTATATAGCACCGCTACCATATACAGAACATGTTAAGATATGGTGCTATATAGCACCAAAAGTGGTTCTCCTATGATTACGACGAAGAACCATTTTTGGTGCCATATAGAACCTTTATTTTTTAGAGTGTAGTTTAAATACGATTAAGGTTCACCACGCAGTCATATTATAATTATTAAATTATCTTGCGTCCTCCACATAGTATTTTATACTATGATATTCAGATATTTAGATATTCAACTGCAGCAAGCCCTCTGATCTGCCACTTATTATCATATTGAGCAAAACCCTACACAGATCTGACTGAACTTACGGTTTAGAATTAGCCAATATTTAGAATTTGGGGGCGGGTTGCTTGAATTTTGGGTTCATTAGCCTATTATTCGTAATGAAAAACACAACAACAAAACAGTACAATGACACACTCCCTTAAATAGGCGCTTTTACGCTTTGAAACCAAATCTTCGATAATCTTGTCTGTCAGCTGTTTGCTCGTTGCTGAATTGAGC
Organism: Romanogobio albipinnatus; assembly: GCA_023566225.1. Lineage (NCBI taxonomy): Eukaryota > Metazoa > Chordata > Actinopteri > Cypriniformes > Gobionidae > Romanogobio > Romanogobio albipinnatus. The sequence continues at coordinate 23,843,599 of CM042239.1, forward strand.
AGACCCGTTCAGTTTTTAATTGTTTTGTCAGTTCTCTAACTGAACTAAATGATGTTATTACTATACAGCGGAGCGGTGCGGCGGTGGGCAAGTGATGTTAACAGTGTTTTGCCTAATCTGTATTAAAGAGAAAAGAATCACTTCATCTGACGTTTAAAGTGAATAAAATAGCATTGACAGCTTCTTACTGGTGTTTCACAACTGCTGTCTGAAGAGCCTTGTTCTCTCCCCAAACTTGTGTTGTAGTTTTTCTACGTTCTATGGGTTACGTTAGTTGAGGTGCACGGTGGATCAAACCACTGTGAGGCAAGGGGGGAGGGGGGACTCAAAATGTTTCTAAACTTAAAACGCATTTTTTGTCCCGTTTGCGTTTGTATTGTTTTACTACTTACACATTTATTTTAAGTATACATTGTTATGTCATTTACAATACTCAGCATGGTTTTTAGGGGGGGACAGCCCTCAGATTGGGGGGTCCTGTCCCCCCCCCCCCCCCCCACCCCCCCCCCCCCCCCCCCCGATTTACGCCCCTGGGGTACAGAAACATTTCTGCAGCATTGAAGGTCCCAATGAGCACAGTGGCCTCTATCATCCGTAACTGAAAAAAGTTTGGAACCACCAGGACTCTTCCTAGAGCTGGCCGCCCGGCCAAACCAAGTGATTGGGGGAGAAGGGCCTTAGTCAGGGAGGTGACCAAGAATCCGATGGTCTCTCTGACAGAGCTCCAGCGTTTCTCTGTGAAGAACCTTCCAGAAGAACAACCATCTCTGCAGTACTCCACCAATCAGGCCTATATGGTAGAGTGCCCAGACGGCACATGACAGCCCGTCTAGAGTTTGCCAAAAGGCACCTGAAGGACTCTCAGACCATGAGAAACAAAATTCTCTGGTCTGATGAAACAAAGATTGAACTCTTTGGCCTGAATGGCAAGCGTCATGTCTGGAGGAAACCAGTCACTGCTCATCACCTGGCCAATACCATCTCTACAGTGAAGCATGGTGGTAGCAGCATCATGCTGTGGGGGTGTTTTTTCAGCAGCAGGAACTGGGAGACTAGTCAGGATCGAGGAAAACATGAGTGCAGCAATGTACAGAGACATCCTTGATGAAAACCTGCTCCAGAGAGCTATGGACCTCAGACTGGGGTGAAGGTTAATCTTCCAACAGGACAATGACCCTAAGCACACAGCCAAGATAACAAAGGAGTGGCTACGGGACAACTCTGTGAATGTCCTTGAGTGGCCCAGCCAGAGCCCAGACTTGAACCCGAACATCTCTGGAGAGATCTGAAAATGGCTGTACACAGATGATCCCCATCCAACCTGAAGGAGCTTGAGAGGTCCTGCAAAAAAAAGAATGGGAGAAACTGCCCAAATATATATATATATATATATCTAATGTATATGTGTGTGTGTGTATACACTGTTCAGGCATAACATTATGACCACCGTCCTAATATTGTGTGGGTCCCCCTTTTGCTGCCAAAACAGCCCTGACCCATCAAGGCATTGACTCCACTATACACCTATGGTATCTAGCACCAAGATGTTAGCAGCAGATGCTCTAAGACCTGTAAGTTGCGAGGTGGTGCCTCCATGGATCGGACTTGTTTGTTCAGCACATCCCACAGATGCTCGATTGGATTGAGATCTGGGGAATTTGGAGGCCAAGTCAACACCTCAAGCTCGTTGTTGTGCTCCTAAAACCATTTTTGCTTTGTGGCAGGGCGCATTATCCTACTGAAAGAGGCCACAGCCACCAGGGAATACTCACGTGCCCACTGGACAGGGGTCAGCATGGGCATATATATATATATATATATATATATATATATATATATATATATATATATATGTAAAAATGTCCAGTTGTTTAACCATCAATAATACACAAAAAAGCAACAAAACAATATATATATATATATATATATATATATATATATATATATATATATATATATATATATATATATATATATATATATGTTTTGTTTTGTCTTGTTGCTTTTTTGTGTATTATTGATGGTTAAACAACTGGACATTTTTAACGTCATTAAATTATAAACATATTAGAAAATGTATATAAACATTTTTAAGAACTTGATTTTTAAAAATAATTACTTTTGTTCTTTTTATATTCTTATTTATCCTTGACTTTTACGCTTAAAACTAGCCAAATCAACAGCACTGAATCTTTCTCAGTGGTACAGCAGGGGATGGTCTATCGATGGCCAAACCGCCCATAACGTTCAGCATCACATTTAGTAGTCTTCTAGGGTGCTACCTATTTAGCGACACGTCGTCGGTCGGCTGATATCACAAAACTCGTGTTCGAAAAATACTTGGCGACGGATTGAACAAAAACCAGCGGATACAGCGACGAGTGAACGCGCGAAATAATGAACGAATGAAGCAAGAACAATGGCCAACCTGACAGTCCCAAAACACAGCGGCTAGCAGAGACTGTGTCAGCCAGTGAGGGAGGGGGAGAAGGAGGAGAAGGGAAGGGGATGAGGTAGAAAACAGCTGTATGATAACGATACGGAAGAAATAAAAACAAATAGCACATATATAGTCGCTTAAACGGTGAATAGAGTAAACGGTATAACCATAACATCGCGACGTCGCGAAGCGGGTCGCGTAAATGTACGATGAGTAAGTAAATAAATAAATAAGAGCGCGTGAGCGTCATCTGCAGTGTGTAGCATCTACATCTACTTGCACCACCTGAAGACAACGACCGACACTGACTGCTGGGAAATAAAGAAAAGGGGGGAAAGCACGAGTTATCAGCGGAGAGGAAGGGAGACGGACAAAATCAGCGAGACCGTCAACGTCCTTGTGATATACAAGTAATTGAACAGCGGTTCCTTGTATTTGAGGGAAGGAGGTAGAAGGGGGTATCAGTGCTGCAGCGGCCGCCGTGATGCTTTACACATGTAGGCACGTTTGAAGCAGTTCATCCCCGCCCTGTGTGGATCTGACCGAACCGAACCGACTGTACAATAACGGATTTAATAGGGGGACGCTGGAAGGCTCTGAAAAGGACTTGAGGCGCAGCACTGGTGACTGGTAATATGACGATAACATTTAATTAATAAGTGATGCATTTGTACCTATGGAGGAGATAAATGACGGGATTTAAATCGCCCATTTGTTTTCCAACATGGACTGATTGGCCCATGATCACTGGATAGAAGGCTTATTACATCCGAGTTTTAATACAGTACCGATTTATGCCTCTAACCTATAAATATTTAAATAAAGACCAAATTTAGGCCGATGACTTTCTGATGACGACAGTACGGCAGAGATGTCTTTATTGTAGAAATATATGTTCACACCAGTATCTCTTCATGAAGATATAGACCATTACATTCACCTTTGTGCTTATTTCCGTGTCATAATCTCGTTTTTTGGGGGGTTTAATGTAACACGAGCGGAGACGCGTCAAATTGAACACCGATAGCTTTTACTCTACCATCCCTCTGTCTACAATTTTGACCAGATTAGGTAACTTCTGTCTTTAGTCGATCCCTGTTTGTCCATTTTACTTTTTCAATCCAAGAAAACAATATTTCTGACTCAATAACAAGGCGCTTTGGGTGCCTATTCTTGCCGTTGGTTTCCTTCCTCGAACAATATTCTGCCGAGAACCACCTTTGCAGCGATGGAGACCCCCACGAAGCTACCTCCGTCGAGCCCATCATCGCCGACCACGGGCTTCTCTGTACCGAGCGCGGAAAAGGTAGACGGCTTTCCCCGCCGCTCGATGCGCCGTGCCCGGCAGCGACGGTCCCACAGCTCCTCACAGTTCCGCTATCAGAGCTCCCAGGTGGAGCTCACGCCGCTGCCCTTACTTAAAGGTAGGTTCCTTTAACTGGGACGTGAGGTGGTTTGTTTTTTTCATGACATGTTATTTAGCAAGTGATGAGAATGATAGTTCATTCCGTGATACTAAAATATTACAGCCATTTTGGTGAACTCGACGTGTTCTTGAGCATCCTTGAGAGATTTTATGGTCCCTCCATAAGGACTCCAAATGTAACTAAATCTTCTGAGGAGCACAGCTCAGCAGAATTCCCTTTAACGCTTCCATCATTCAAGGGTAGGCTAGATAATTTAGAAGATGCCCAATTTTTGACTGAACTTATATTGGCCATATATAGCCTACTGGAAATAGGTAGGCTATATATGTACGCCATAGTACGCCTAACTTGTAACATTAGTTTAAATTCAAATCAACATAAATATCTTGTGTAGCAGAAAGTTAATTGAGTAACACATTATTGATTAGATGTATCAAAGTAACTCAAATTAATCTATTGCCGTACTAGCTAGCATGACAATCGGCAAGAATAGCAGGAAAGAAGAAACTGTTCATTGCAGTGAGATTTGCTTAGTAATCATTAGGTAAAGAAACATAAACCATAATAGTAGTATCTGGCTCAAAAACACATAAAATAACATTTTCAGATTGGTCCCATGCAAAGCTTGCTAGGAATCCGAAATCTCCATGAATCCCTTGTGCAGTTAATTAATGGCAACAAAAATGACCCATTAAGTCCAACAAATGCATTAAGTAAACTTCTGTTTTACAAATTAAAGGGATAGTTCACCCAAAAAAATTAAAATTCTGTCATCATTTACTCCCCCTTTAAGTTGTCCCTCACAAAAAAAAAAATATATTTGGAAGAATATGGGTAACCACACATTTGATGGGCACCATTGACTTCCATAGCATGAAAAAAATACTATGGAAGTCAATGGAGCCCACCAACTGTTTGGTTAACCATATTCTTCAAAGTATCTTCTTTTGTGTTCAGCAGCCAAGTTCTTTACAAGTTTGGGAATCTTTGTGGTTAAAAGCATCCTCAGTCTGAAGACTCTGATAGTTTCACTTCCATGGGCTCATTTCGGCCATCCACCTGAAGTGAGGGAGAAACTCTTAAGTGGCTGGGAAGCTACTGTACTGATCTTATTGATGGGGGCTAATTTGAAGTAATCCATTCATTTTATAATAAAAGTATATGAGTGAAATAATTTTCTGACAAGAACCAGCATATGTTTCATATACGTGCATAAGCAATTTGAGATGCATAAGAGTAGATGCACTGTAGAGTAGCTATGAATAATCACAATTAATACAGTGTTGTCCAACAATATTTCATGGATGGGATTCAGTTTCATAGGTTTTCCAAGTTCTTACACAACTTCATGATTCATACTTCAGCAGGATATGATTCACTTAGTCTAATACAGGAATCGTCTGAGTTACAGTTTCAGTGAAGTAGGATTTGGTGTACCAGTTTTAATGAGACTCTCTCCAGCTGAGGGTTTGCTGCCAGTTGGTGTGTCACAGGGGGTCCAGACTGAGCCTCTGTCCTGCTTAACCATCCAACTGACCTGCTTTTAGTCATTCGCATGTCACTGAGACACATCTCTTGTGTTAATCGATGTCTGCCTTATTTACTCTCACTAAGTCCAGTGTGTTTAACTTCAGCCTTATGACTGGCTGTAGGTTTAGCTCTGGTTTTATTTCTTGACCCATTATTGCATACAATGCACAGTTCTGGTGAATCTTTGTGGTATTCTGGATGCTTGTGTTAGATTATATCTCATAAAACGTCAGTTGTATATATGGCAATTATGGATTGGCAAACGTCTACTATCAGTTTTCTAAAAGTTGTGTTTTTTTTTGTTTTAACATGTACCTGCTACATATTTAAGCTCCATTAATGGTACAGGATATTTAGATAGTGACATATATAATGCTCTTTAAACACAAGATTAGCTTAGTGGAGCATGACCATTACCTGTGAGTCCCTGTCTGTGCTTGTGTGAGTAGAGAGTAAGTGAAGAAAACAGCAGAGACGCTCTATCAGTCCAAAACATGACCTGAATCTTTAATTGGTCGACCAGCCAAAAATATGGCCAACACTGCCAGGCTTGCTATTGGGTTATTAGTTACCGGGAAAAAAAGAAAAAGGCTGCAGTGTTGTGAGCCATTGGTGGTGCTTATTCTAATTTGTAAACCTTTGAATTCTGCTCTCTTAAAGTTAATTTGTGTTGTTGTTTCCACTTAAGTCTTTGGAGCGACTTCACTACTAGTCCTCGTGAGTTTGTGAGCGTGTGTCTCTGTAAATAGCTGTCACTGCTGGAGGGAAAGTGTCTTCCACATGGACAAAGGGCAGCTCAGAGCTTTCAGCCTCATTCGCATTGTGACTTGTCTACACGTTCAAAACTCATTCATTTCATAAGTGTTTGCGCTTGTTGGGTTAGCTATGACAGCGTCTCAAATCTATTAGCAATCACCTTAGAGTGTGAATATTACTGTACCGTTTATTTTGCAGTTGTGAATCATTATTTCAGGGTAAAAAAATATGTCCATGTTTAAGAACATGGTGGGTATATATCCGCCTGCTTCTTCCTGCAGGGTCCAGCTGGTCAGGGCTGGTGTAAGGTTACAGTACACAGAAGGCCTGTTCCCTCTCTGGCCTCCTCCGATCAATAAAGAGGGTAAGAGAGGAAGAGGGAGAGAATAAAAGAGGGAGTGAGTGATTATCGAGACAGGGAAGAGAAAAAGAGCATTAGACAAAGCGAGAGAGTGAAATGGATAAGCATGTAAGGCTGTAAGTGCAGGAACAGTGTACCGACCGAGAGAGAGTTATTGTTGAGCACAAAATGTGGACAAGGGGAAAATACACATACATGCAAATATATATTTAAAAGGTTTCATTGAAAAAAATATATATTTTATGCTCAACAAGGCTGCATTTAATTGATAAAAAAATAATAGTTTTGTAAAAATTTGAATTGAATAGAAATTAATATTTTTGATTTATTCTACTTACTGCTGACAACATTTATTCCAAATTTCAGATAAAAAGATTGCCTTTTTTTGAAGAAAACAACAAATGGTCAAAATAGCGAAAAAACCTTTCAGACCTCGAATAATGCAAAGAAAACAAGTTTATATTCATTTTTAAACAACACAATACTAATGTTTTAACTTAGGAAGAGTTCAGGAATCAACATTTGGTGGAAGAACCCTGATTTCCAATCACAGCTTTCATGCATCTTGGCATCAGTCGGTCACATTGCAATTGGGCGACTTTATGCCACTCTTGGCGAAAAAAATACAACCATCTTGGCTTTATTTAATGGCTGGTGACCCTCTTACGTTCCAGAGGTTTCCAGTGGGGTTCAGGTCTGGAGATTGTGATGGCCATTGTGATTGTGTCCTGCATCCACACATTGATTGGCCTGGCTGTATGGATTGGAGCATTATCCTGCACAAAAAAATTAAAAACCACATCCTCAAAAAAATCTCATGTGAGACGTGGCAGTTCAAAACTCCTGTTTTGGTGTGCAGTATTTTTGCTCTGCTGTTTTATGGGTTGTGGTGGCTCAAAAATACAGGAACTCAACAGCCAACCAAACACAGTTATAACTCTTTAAACAGAAATACTTTACTCATTAAAATCACACTACCACAGAAAGAGATCTGCGGAGAGAATGAGAGTGAGAGGAGGGGGTAAAAGGAGATCATGAGGAGAGGAACAGGGTAGAGGGATGACATCATCTCCTGCTCTCTGCACTGTTTTCTTTCCCTTGCATGCATCTCTCTCTCTCTCTCTCTCTCTCTCTCTCTCTCTCTCTCTCTCTCTCTCTCTCTCTCTCTCTCTCTCTCTCTCTCTCTCTCTCTCTCTCTCTCTCTCTCTCTCTCTCTCTCTCTGTCCCACTGTTGCTTATTGGCCATTCTATATTTAGCAGCTTTGCATGTTTAGAATGACGACTGGTCTAACTGGAATGATATCATTCAACTTTAGACTTAAAATTATTGCTATGCCTCCAAATTAATCATTATAGTTATCACATTCTTTCCATGATTTAAGTTAATTTCTAATACTAATTTGATTCATTCTCTCAGTTCTCAGCTTCGCTCTTCCTCTAATTCTCTGTGCATCTCCAGTTCCTTGTGTCTCCACCCTCTTTCTCTCTCTCACACTTTTCCCTAGACAATTTAGTTTTTCTGTTCAGACGGCTGTGGCTGTGTCATGCTCTTTTGCACCTTATGCTTCCCCCTGTCTACAAACAATCACACCGGCCTCTTTTCAACACATCCACTTCAGCAATCGTCATTTGCACTTTTTTATTTCTTGTTCTATCTTTCTCCTTTGACCTTACCTGCTGCACTCCGACCCACTTGGTTGACTCTAGCTGTGGCAGACTGAATGTTAAAACTAATCAATTTTTAATGGAGAGTAATTGTACAAAGTAGCAAGCTGATGTTAAAGAAAAGGATTGGGAGACGGAGAGAGAGATTCACATGCCGAAATACAGGAAGAGTAGGGAATGTAGTTGTGTTGAGTTTTTAGATGAATGGAGTGGATTGTCATGGTTATTGTATCCCGAGGCGCTACGTCCACAGAGGGCCAAGACAGCGCAGGGTTAAAGATAGCACCCGCTAATCCTGTTAGCACCAGACGCCTCCACTCGTTTCTCATTAGCATCCCATACATCCACTTCAAGAAATCTGCATTCATATACTCTATAGATCTCTATAGGGTCTTGTAATTGTGCTGTTGGAGAGCATAAAAATAGAGGTTCTCTACTGGCATTGAAGGCTCCATGAAGAACCTTTCACATCCATGTAACTTTTCCATTGCACAAAAGATTCTTTATAGTAGGAAAAGGCTCTGAAAATGATCAAAATGTTCTTCACTTACACTAAGAAATTATTATTATTTTTTTTAAGAATTGTTCACAGAAAGGTTCTTTAGGGACCCAAAAGGTTCTTCTATTGTGTCGCTTTACACTCTTAGAAGAAAAGGTCTTTAATTACTCACCCTCATGCCATTCCAAAACCATAAGACCGTCGTTCATCTCCGGAACACAAATGAAGATATTTTTGATGAAATCGAGAGCTCTCTGACCCCTCCATAGACAGCAACGTAATTAACCCTTTCAAGGCCCAGAAAGGTAGTAAAAACATTGTTAAAATCGTCTATGTGACTACAGTGGTTCAACCTTAATTTTATGAAGCGACGAGAATACTTTTTGTGCGCAAAAACTAAAGTCTCCTTCGCAGTTTATGCAACAGTGCAGCACTTTCGAGTTCTAAAGCAGTCGATGCTGTTCATGTGAGCACCACGACGCATTCATGTGATGATGATGCAGGGGCTGCAGATGTGAAGAAATTGTTGAATAAAGTTGTTACTTTTGTTTGTTTTTGGCACTAAAAGTATTCTCGTCGCTTGTCACATTGACGATTTTAACGTTGTTTTTACTAGCTTTCTGGGCCTTGAAAGTGTCAATTACTTTGCTGTCTATGGAGGGGACAGAGAGCTCTCGGATTTCATCAAAAATATCTTCATTTGTGTTCCGAAGATGAACGAAGGTCTTACGGGTTGGGAACGACATAAGGGTAAATGATGACAGAATTTAAATTTTTGGGTGAACTAACCCTTTAAACCTGAAAGTATTATACAATCGTTTAAGACATTAAAATCGTTTTGGCATAAAAGGTTGTTTAAAATTGAGTCAAGAACCCAAGGGTTTTATGTAGAACCCCACTGGACCATGTTTTAGCATTACAAAAAGTACTGTGGGGGTACCATGGTACAGTTATGGTCATATATCATATTTATGTGCATGGTTTTTCAAGATACTTTCTGGTTTTACCATGGTATGTTTTTTAGAAGAAGAAGAAAAAAAGAAGATATTTATGCATTTAGCAGATGCCTTCATCTAAAGAAAAATACAATAGAGTAACATAGGAATTAACAATGTTCATAGTATACAATGCCTGGGAAGCTAGACTAGGACAAATATAGTAAACTCATGGTAAATGTGCAGTATATTTGTGTATATATGTACAGTGAGGAAAATAAATATTTGAACACCCTGCTATTTTGCAAGTTCTCCCACTTAGAAATCATGGAGGGGTCTGAAATTGTCATCATAGGTGCATGTCCACTGTGAGAGACATAATCTAAAAAAAAAAAAAATCCAGTATTAAATATTTATTGTATGATACAGCTGCAAATAAGTATTTGAACACCTGAGAAAACCAATGTTAATATTTGGTACAGTAGCCTTTGTTTGCCATTACAGAGGTCAAACGTTTCCTGTAGTTTTTCCACCAGGTTTGCACACACTGCAGGAGGGATTTTGGCCCACTCCTCCACACAGATCTTCTCTAGATCAGTCAGGTTTCTGGCCTGTCGCTGAGAAACACAGAGTTTGAGCTCCCTCAAAAGATTCTCTATTGGGTTTAGGTCTGGAGACTGGCTAGGCCACGCCAGAACATTGATATGCTTCTTACAGAGCCACTCCTTGGTTATCCTGGCTGTGTGCTCCGGGTCATTGTCATGTTGGAAGACCCAGCCTCGACCCATCTTCAATGCTCTAACTGAGGGAAGGATGTTGTTCCCCAAAATCTCGCAATACATGGCCCTGGTCATCCTCTCCTTAATACAGTGCAGTCGCCCTGTCCCATGTGCAGAAAAACACCCCCAAAGCATGATGCTACCACCCCCATGCTTCACAGTAGGGATGATGTTCTTGGGATGGTACTCATCATTCTTCTTCCTCCAAACACGTTTAGTGGAATTATGACCAAAAAGTGCTATTTTGGTCTCATCTGACCACATGACTTTCTCCCATGACTCCTCTGGATCATCCAAATCATCATTGGCAAACTTAAGACGGGCCTTGACATGTGCTGGTTTAAGCAGGGAAACCTTCCGTGCCATGCATGATTTCAAACCATGACGTCTTAGTGTATTACCAACAGTAACCATGGAAACGGTGGTCCCAGCTCTTTTCAGGTCATTGACCAGCTCCTCCCGTGTAGTTCTGGGCTGATTTCTCACCTTTCTTAGGATCATTGAGACCCCACGAGGTGAGATCTTGCATGGAGCCCCAGTCCGAGGGAGATTGACAGTCATGTTTAGCTTCTTCCATTTTCTAATGATTGCTCCAACAGTGGACCTTTTTTCACCAAGCTGCTTGGCAATTTCCCCATAGCCCTTTCCAGCCTTGTGGAGGTGTACAATTTTGTCTCTAGTGTCTTTGGACAGCTCTTTGGTCTTGGCCATGTTAGTAGTTGGATTCTTACTGATTGTATGGGGTGGACAGGTGTCTTTATGCAGCTAACGACCTCAAACAGATGCATCTAATTTAGGATAATAAATGGAGTGGAGGTGGACATTTTAAAGGCAGACTAACAGGTCTTTGAGGGTCAGAATTCTAGCTGATAGACAGGTGTTCAAATACTTATTTGCAGCTGTATCATACAAATAAATAGTTAAAAAATCATACATTGTGATTTCTGGATTATTTCTTTTTTAGATTATGTCTCTCACAGTGGACATGATTTCCAAGTGGGAGAACTTGCAAAATGGCAGGGTGTTCAAATTCTTATTTTCCTCATTGTATATTTGATTACATCTTCTCTCCTTCCTGTCCCTCAGATGCTCCAGTGGCAGAACTTCATGACTTGTTCTGTAAGAAGCTGCAGCAGTGTTGTGTGCTTTTTGACTTTCTGGACTGTGTCGCCGACCTGAAGGGGAAAGAGATCAAACGTGCTGCGCTGAACGAGCTTGTGGAGAGCGTGGCCACCACTCGCGGAGTCCTCATCGAACCCCTTTACCCAGAGGCTATTAAGATGGTGAGATGAATCGCGAAAGAGAGAAAAAGTGATGGAGTAGAATGGGATTTGATAAAAGAGCAGAGGAGGCAGAAGGAGATAAATCATTTTGAGGGATGCACAGGATCTCCAATGCACTAAAGTGCACTTAAAGACTCAGAAGCATTTACGTTTCTTTGTGTTTAGCTACATTAGCTTTGTACAGTATGTAGCTGAAATACAAAAACAACTTAATTGGGGAGCAATTGATTTTTGTTAACCGGTCCTTTTATGTTTTGATGTGAAAGACAAAAGGGGAAATTCACTAAGAATGAACTTACGTCATCTGATAGTGCTGTTTATTTGCATATGCTGCAAGCGTTGTTTGTTTTAGCCCCTGGTTTACTAAAGGAATTATGCAAATCAAGTAACAATGACTGTTGCTCTGATCAATAGAAAATGTACACAAATATCTTTTTAAAATGAAATTCCATTTACCTACATTCTGTTTACGGAAATGGCACAACAAGTGCAATTGTGCAAGGCACATAGCGGTGAGTTTTGAGAATAAAGACTAAATCTATAATGAGCACTGAAAAGAAGGCCTGTTCACACCAAGGATGATAGCTATAAAGATAACAATAAAGATAGTTCTAAAAAACATTCTCAATATAAAAGAATAGCAGAGTTCACACCACGGCTATAACGATAACGGCACAGAGAAACAATATCATTGAATCACTTTCAGAACGATTTTATCCAGCTGATGAACGATAAAAACATTGACAGCCAATCAGAATCCACCCTGCTGTAACGAGCTTGAGCATTTAAAGTGGCTGACAAGAACAGCATCATCCTCTCTTTATAGTTATCGTTCTTGGTGTGAATGGGCCTTTACAGTGACTTGAAGGGTCAGTTTTCCTAAAAATAATTCTGTCATCATTTACTCACCCTCATGTCATTCCAAACCTGTATGACTTTATTTCCTCTGTGGAACATAAAATAAGATTTTTTTGAAAAATGTCTCATACAATGTTCCACACAATGGAAACCAAGGGTAACCAATACTGTTTGGTTACCAACATTTTTCAAAATATCTTCTTTTGTGTTCTACAGAAGACAGAAAGTCATGCTTGGACACAAGGTTTTGAAAATGATTACATAATTTTCTTTTTTGGGTGAACTATCCCTTTAAATAAAAAAAAATTCACAGCAAGGGAATTGAATATGATGAAACAGGCCCTGTCCCAAATGGCACCCTAAACCCTCACAGTCTTCCTTTGAGTCCGCACTTCCACGACGTAATGCCGCTTTGACTGCTGGGAAGAAGTCCGCTGGTAACCCGCACCATTGCGGGCTCGGCAGAAGTGCGTACCGAGGGCACATATCGACCTCAAAGGGGGCGCTCGTGAGCACCCTTCTGAGACCTAAAATTACAAATGGGACACCCTGCGGTCTCGTGGACTTAACGGACACGCGCAAGCAGCAGTCATTGTAAGTTCACAAGACCGAAAGTGCACATGAAGTGTGCCATTTGGGACAGGGCCACAGTCTGCAGAGGTTCTCAACTCCAGCCCTCATCAAACACACCTGAACAAGATAATAACGCTCACAAGGATAACTATAAAGTTATTGGCATGTTATATCAAGGTTGGAGCCAAACTCTGCAGGAAAGTGGATCTCGAGGGCCAGAGTTGAGAACACCTGTGTTATAGCAGTAGCTTGAGCCTTCATCGATTTAGTTGTCTGTCTTAGTCATTTGCTATGGGGAAGCAATCGTATGATTTTCATGCTTTATTAAAACAGAAATTTTCAACCCCTCTTTTTCCTGTAGATCTCAGTGAACATTTTTAGAACTCTCCCACCCAGTGAGAACCCTGAGTTTGACCCAGAGGAGGATGAACCAGCTCTGGAAGCCTCCTGGCCACACTTACAGGTACATGTACATTCTCACATTCTCATTCACAAACACACTAACTAACACATACACTGACGGCATGGAGTAAGAAAGCATTATAGCTTGTTTTATAGCTTGTGTCCCAACTCTGATGTAATTTCCTCTCTCTTTCCCTCTTATACTTTTTTTGTATCTAGTTGGTGTATGAATTCTTTTTACGCTTTCTTGAGTGTCCAGATTTCCAGCCTTCTCTTGCCAAGCGCTACGTGGACCAGAAGTTTGTTCTACAGGTACAGAGCTTGTATAGGTGTAGAGGCTTTGTGATTTTTAACATACAAACTTCTATACCTACAAAGTTGCATAATATATACATGTGTGTGTGTGTGTGTGTGTACTGTGTATAATTATTATGTATATATAAATACACACTCCTTCATGTATATATTCAAGATATATTTGCATGTATATACTGTATATATATATATATATATATATATATATATATATATATATATATATATATATATATATATATATATATATATATATATATATATATATATATATATATATATATAATATAAATATAACATATTTTTCTTAAATATATACATGCATGTGTTTGTATTTATATATACATAATAATTATACACAGTAAACACATATTATGAAGTGAATAACACTGATTATCTCTTCATCACAGCACCTGTTAGTGGGTGGGATATATTAGGCAGCAAGTGAACATTTTGTCCGCAAATTTGATGTGTTAGAAGCAGGAAAAATTAGCAAGCGTAAGGATTTGAGCGAGTTTGACAAGGGACAAATTGTGATGGCTATACGACTGGGTCAGAGCATCTCCAAAACTGCAGCTCTTGTGGGGTGTTCCCGGTCTGCAGTGGTCAGTATCTGTCAAAAGTGGTCCAAGGAAGGAACAGTGGTGAACCGGCGACAGGGTCATGGGCGGCCAAGGCTCATTGATGCACGTGGGGAGCGAAGGCTGGCCCGTGTGGTCAGATGAAACAGATGAGCTACTGTACCTCAAATTGCTCAAGAAGTTAATGCTGTGGTTTGGATAGAAGGGTGTCAGAATACACAGTGCATCACAGTTTGTCTGTATGAGGCTGCATAGCCGCAGACCAGTCAGGGTGCTCATGCTGACCCCTGTCCACTGCCGAAAGTGCCAACAGTGGGCATGTGAGTATCAGAACTGGACCTTGGAGCAATGGAAGAAGGTGGCCTGGTCTGATGAATCAACTTTTCTTTTACATCACGTGGATGGCCGGGTGTGTGTGCGTTGCTTACCTGGGGAACACATGGCACCAGGATGCACTATGGGAAGAAGGCAAGCCGGCGGAGGCAGTGTGATGCTTTGGGCAATGTTCTGCTGGGAAACCTTGGGTCCTGCCATCCATGTGGATGTTACTTTGACACCTACCACCTACCTAAGCATTGTTGCAGACCATGTACACCCTTTCATGGAAACAGTATTGCCTGGTGGCTGTGGCCTCTTTCAGCAGGATAATGCGCCTGCCACAAAGCAAAAATGGTTCAGGAATGGTTTGAGGAGCACAACAACGAGTTGGAGGTGTTGACTTGGCCTCCAAATTCTCCAGATCTCAATCCAATCTAGCATCTGTCAGATACCACAGCACACCTTCAGGGCTCTAGTGGAGTCCATGCCTCGATGGGTCAGAGCTGTTTTGGCAGCAAAAGGGGGACCAACACAATATTAGGATGGTCATAATCTTATGCCTGATCGGTGTATATATTAATCTGTGTATGTACAGTGAGGAAAACAAGTATTTGAACACCCTGCTATTTTACAAGTTCTATACTTATTTGCGGCTGTATGATACAAATAAATAGTAAAAAAAATCATACATTGTAATTTCTGGATTTTTTTTTTAGATTATGTCACTCACAGTGGACATGCACCTACGATGACAATTTCAGACCCCTCCATGATTTCTAAGTGGGAGAACTTGCAAAAAAACAGGGTGTTTTTTTCTCACTGTATATATATATATATATATATATATATATATATATATATATATATATATATATATATATATATATATATATATATATATATATATATATATATATATATATATATATATATATATACATTTTGCATGCACTATTCTGCTTATTTTCTTTTACCCATATCTTCTTGTTATTATATAATAAATAAAATGAAACAGTGTGAATAAAATTGGACATGTAAAGTAGTTGAGGCGATCTAAGTAGTTTGTAGTTTTAACACACTGTTGAAAATTTTCAGGGTGATTTTATGTTTTTTTTTTATTCTTTTGGCTTAGAGCAGCAATACAAGATGTAATATGTCTATCATATCATAGTCAAATCGCAATATTTGTCAAAATAATATAATCATAATTATAAACATTCCCTTTAAGTGTCAGGACATATGATTAGTGCTTTTAATAAAGTGCAAAAAGGCTGACTTGTATGTGTGTGTGTATGTGTGTGTGTGTGTGTGTGTGTGGATGTAGCTGCTGGAGTTATTTGACAGTGAGGACCCCAGAGAGAGAGAATATCTGAAGACTATCCTGCACCGTGTCTATGGCAAACTCCTGGGCTTGAGGGCCTACATCCGCAAACAGATCAACAACATCTTCCTCAGGTCAGACACAGTCATATACACAAAAAGCATGACTAGTATTGATATTAACACAGACAATAACCGCTCTTTGTTCGTCTTTAAAATGTCATATCTTTTTTTAAACTCTGCAGGTTCATCTATGAATCTGAGCGTTTCAATGGAGTTGCTGAACTTCTGGAAATTTTGGGAAGGTAGATACTCTTTCAAACTCTCATAATAGAAAGCACACTAAATTTGTGTTAAAAATCAGCGATGATGTTTATATTGCAAACTGATGTAAATTAGAAGATTATAAGGTTGTTCCCTGTGGTTTAGTCATTGTTTCCAGTGTTAGGAGCTACATGCGTATAATATCTTACAATCTATCTTGAATGAGTAAATTATAGTTTTACAATACTTAATGTGGCAGCAGATTACTGGAGAGATGCTTAATGGTGTGTGAGCTGGTGATTCAAACACTTAGCAAAGATCTCTGACATCAGCGCTTGCTGCATGTACCTGCTGCCCGTTTCCCAGTCATGTTTCCCATCTTTAGCGTGTCCAGCCATGTTATTCACAGCCATGTTCTCAGCAAAACCAGTGCTGCTTTGCATATTGGGTTCAATGTACACAAAATGGTGCCTATGTCTCGTGTGTGTAATAGAATAAACAATGCAAACCTTTGACAGAGAGAAACAGGGGAAGAGAGAGACAACCAGGGGGAGGAATGAGTCAGAGTGTTGGGGATGGAGGTCTAAATTCAGGTTGATGCCAGTAGTATTTATAGTGCCTCCCACCCACACATCTCTCTGATCACTACTGAAGAGAGAATGAGGTGGAACGAGGGAAAGAGAGAGAGAGAGAGAGAGAGAGAGACAGCTGTATATATATTCAGGAATGGATAACTGATGAACAATAATGTGGTGAATGAGTGTACCAGAGAATCATCAGGACGACTGATACTAATCCTGTTTATTCTCCCCTTTCTCTTTACCGCCTCCTCTCCTCTCCTCTCCTCTCCTCTCCTCTCCTCTCCTCTCCTCTCCTCTCCTCTCCTCTCCTCTCCTCTCCTCTCCTCTCCTCTCCTCTCCTCTCCTCTCCTCTCCTCTCCTCTCCTCTCCTCTCCTCTCCTCTCCTCTCCTCTCCTCTCCTCTCCTCTCCTCTCCTCTCCTCTTTTCCAGTATCATAAATGGCTTTGCTCTGCCTCTCAAATCAGAGCACAAGCAGTTCCTGGTGAGGGTCCTGATCCCCCTGCACACTGCCAAGTCTCTCTCCATTTTTCATGCGCAGGTTAGAGTCAGACGCCCAGACACAGTCACACTGGGGATGCACATACAGATATCATGCTGTTAATTAATGGACTGTAATGGGATATCACACCACAAGGGGGTGCTAAATACTAATGAAAATGTACTTTATACATCCACAAAAAAAGATCAGTTGGTTAAAAACCATTGCCAGAATCAATTCACTTGGTTCGATATTTTCTATGCAATAACATAATGCATATTTAGTGTCCAGAAGCAATTTTGGACATTTTGGGGACACTGCATTAAAGTCTTGCCTTTGTGCGTATGCGCCTATGACTGTTTACACATAAACATACAAAAGTTTGGGGTCAGTACAATTTTTTTTTCTTTTTCAAAAGAAATGAAAACTTTTATTCAGCAAGGATACATTATATTGATCACTTTTGCTTTGTTACAAGAAATGTATATTTCAAATAAATTCTGCTATTTATTTATTTATACAAATCACAGTTTCCACAAAAATATTAAGCAGCACAACTGTTTTCATCATTGAAAATAAAAATCATTGTATTCAAATAATTTCTGAAGGATCATGTGACACTGAAGACAAATTCAGCTTTGCCATTACAGGGACAAATTACATTTTTATAAATATAAACAATCATTTTAAATCATAATAATATTTCAAGATATTACTGTTTTACTGTATTTTTTTGTTTGACTGTATTTGATCAAATAAATGCAGCCTTGGTGAGCATAAAAATCTTACCGACCCCAATCCTTTGAGCTATATTGCACATGCATTCTTTCAATAGATTCAGTAGAATTCAGTAGAATCAATAGATTCAGTATTATTCCTTATATTAACAGCATGTTATGTCTGAAAAGTGCTTTTGTAATATTAGTACTGCCTGTTTGTATATGTCTATAAGTGTGTGTGTGTATTCTGAAAGTGCTTGTCCTACATTCCTACACTCGCCCTTTCCCTTGTCAATATCACCCCATCCATAATTCAGTGCCCACACTCCAGGCTGTTTATACTTCCTACTCGCCATAAGGGCACATAGAGCTCTCCCAGGGAATGCCTTTGGGTGGCCAGACTTTTTTATGTAGCTTCCATAGAAACCGAAGGACAGTGCAGCCAAATCCTTAATCACACTTCCCTCAAGGCTTCTTCAGAACATCACACGTTTCTAGAGAGCTCTTAGCGAGATGAAAGGCTAAATTGATAGAATTCTATTTTTATAAACGGTTTTGTCACCAGCATTAAGTGTGGATTTCAGTGATTCTTTTACCCTCTGTGTAACCTGTGGCTGTTGTGATTTGGTTACTATTTTATTTGTTTGCATAGGAACTAATGGTGAGTGGTTGAGATAAGTCTGGGGGATTTATCCCGGATGATTAGAGCTTAGTCACCATTGAGGCTCAAACTACTGAGTGACACCAGGGGATATATTTTCACTGAGGTATCTCTTGGGTAAAGTGTTGAGATTTAATCTTAGTTTTACCTTGGCCAGTAATTTACAGTTTATGGTTGGTTCTCAGGTACACACAGGTCTCACACACACACACACACACACACACACACACACACACACACACACACACACACACACACACACACACACACACACACGCACACACACACACACACAGAGCATTCCATAGACATAGTGATTTTTATACTGTACAAACTGTATATTCTATCACCCAACACTTACCATACCCCTACACCTATACATCATAGAAAACGTTCTGCATTTTTACATTTTCAATTATTACTAAATATTCAATTATTACTAAATATAGGGGTATTACTAAACTTGTGGTGACATTTGGTCCCCATAACATAGGGAATACCAGGCACACACGTGTACGCTTATGCTTCCCCCTCAGAGTTAAAAAAAGATAATTGTGAGATCAAATTAAATAAGAATAAAGTGAGAATTACATAATTCTTTTCACAACTATTTATGAAAAATAAAGTTGCAATTATGACATAAAGACACAAAAGTGAGATGTAAAGATTCAGTTGTAAGATTTGCAATTTTGAGATATAAAGTTACAATTATGAAGAAATTAAGTTTGCAATTGTGGTATAGAGTTGCAATCATGATTTAAAAAAAGTTGCAGTTGTAAGATATAAAGTTATAATTGGGACATATGAAGTGGCATTTGTGAGAGATATTTGTGAGATTTCTTTGAAGCTGTGGGCATAACAGGCTCCCATTATCTTCTACAGAGATTCTGACAGTGCACATAAACATACCCTCGCTAGCTAAACATCTGAACCTTTTTGTAAAGCACTACACAGACTGAGAACTAAGAGGATAATTATGATGTTCTTGTTGGAAAAAGAATGAGAAAGAGAAAAAAAACTCACCCCCTGGGGAAAACAGAGGTTTTATGTGACATCAGCCCTTCCAAAGTAGACACACACACACCATCACCACCCTAGCAGCTTACCCAGGCAACGGTGCAGAAGGGCTTCCGTGGCAACAAAAACACTCGTGGCCATATCACATGTGCACACACACAAACAAATTTGTGTAACCTCCCTTTAGAAAAACATCCTTTTCTCACTCTTTTGCCTGTAATCTCTGAGGCTCAGGTGCTTTATGACTCTTTCCACTTCAGGGAATATATGTGTGCAGACTAAGGATGTCATCATTCAGTTATGCATAGGTTTTTCCTGAAGCTCTAAGTTGAAGCTCTTGAAACTATTAGTCTGTAATAGGTTGTTATGCTGAAGTCACTTTAAACTCGTTGAGTATATTGTATTGACAACCAGATTTTCAGTTTGCTACCACATTAACTCACTTTAAACACATTATACATTCTTTCAGTATATATATATATATATATACAGTGAGGAAAATAAGTATTTGAACACCCTGCTATTTTGCAAGTTCTCCCACTTCTGAAATTGTCATCGTAGGTGCATGTCCACTGTGAGAGACATAATCTAAAAAACAAAATCCAGAAATCACAATGTATGATTTTTTTAACTATTTATTTGTATGATACAGCTGCAAATAAGTATTTGAACACCTGAGAAAATCAATGTTAATATTTGGTACAGTAGCCTTTGTCTGCAATTACAGAGGTCACATGTTTCCTGTAGTTTTTCACCAGGTTTGCACACACTGCTGGAGGGATTTTGGCCCACTCCTCCACACAGATCTTCTCTAGATCAGTCAGGTTTCTGGCCTGTCGCTGAGAAACACAGAGTTTGAACTCCCTCCAAAGATTCTCTATTGGGTTTAGGTCTGGAGACTGGCTAGGCCACGCCAGAACCTTGATATGCTTCTTACAGAGCCACTCCTTGGTTATGCTGGCTGTGTGCTTCGGGTCAATGTCATGTTGGAAGACCCAGCCTCGACCCATCTTCAATGCTCTAACTGAGGGAAGGAGGTTGTTCCCCAAAATCTCGCAATACATGGCCCCGGTCATCCTCTCCTTAATACAGTGCAGTCGCCCTGTCCCATGTGCAGAAAACCCCCCCCAAAGCATGATGTTACCACCCCCATGCTTCACAGTAGGGATGGTGTTCTTGGGATGGTACTCATCATTCTTCTTCCTCCAAACACGTTTAGTGGAATTATGACCAAAAAGTTCTATTTTGGTCTCATCTGACCACGTCTTTCTCACATGACTCCTCTGGATCATCCAAATGGTCATTGGCAAACTTAAGACGGGCCTTGATATGTGCTGGTTTAAGCAGGGGAACCTTCCGTGCCATGCATGATTTCAAACCATGACGTCTTAGTGTATTACCAACAGTAACCTTGGAAACGGTGGTCCCAGCTCTTTTCAGGTCATTGACCAGCTCCTCCCGTGTAGTTCTGGGCTGATTTCTCACCTTTCTTAGGATCATTGAGACCCCACGAGGTGAGATCTTGCACGGAGCCCCAGTCTGAGGGAGATTGACAGTCATGTTTAGCTTCTTCCATTTTCTAATGATTGCTCCAACAGTGGACCTTTTTTCACCAAGCTGCTTGGCAATTTCCTTGTGTCCTTTCCAGCCTTGTGGAGGTGTACAATTTTGTCTCTAGTGTCTTCGGACAGCTCTTTGGTCTTGGCCATGTTAGTAGTTGGATTCTTACTGATTGTATGGGGTGGACAGGTGTCTTTAAGCAGCTAACGACCTCAAACAGGTGCATCTAATTTAGGATAATAAATGGAGTGGAGGTGGACATTTTAAAGGCAGACTAACAGGTCTTTGAGGGTCAGAATTCTAGCTTATAGACAGGCGTTCAAATACTTATTTGCAGCTGTATCATACAAATAAATAGTTAAAAAATCATATATTGTGATTTCTGGATTTTCTTTTTTAAATTATGTCTCTCACAGTGGACATGCACCTAATATGACAATTTCAGACCCCTCCATGATTTCCAAGTGGGAGAACTTGCAAAATAACCCTAACCACCATAGCAGAGCGGATGGGTCTGAAGATCCCCTAGGCTTAGCTGAGTTCCACCACGGTGGAGCAGTTGGGACTAGGAACCATCAAGGCTTAGAGATGAAACTGGAACAAAAAGCACAGAGAGGTTAGGGTTGGCCCCTGGGGCCGTGACAAGACATGCAGAGTGTTCAGTAGCGGCCTCTGTGGCCATAGCAGGGCAGGCAGGACATTCAGGTATACTGTCAATGACATAGTGAGCAGAGTCTTTGATCGTGGCCTTCTCAGATGAGACTCGGGGTCCATAGAATGACCTTTCTGGCCCGAAATAGGACAGGAAGTTCAAGGGTAACCTCAGTGGTCGTATCAAGCTCAGAGCAAACAGAAAAACCGGGAACGACCTTCATGGTCATATCTAGCCAGATAAGAAGCTCAGAGCAGATTTAGGGACAACCTCCATGGTTGTATTTAGGTAGACAAGAATCTCAGAGCAGACAGAAACCTTACGGACAACCTCTATGGTTGTATTTAGGTAGACAAGAAGCTCAGAGCAAACAGGAACCTCTGGGACAACAGGGAGTTCACAGGCGACCACTGTGGTCGTGACAGAACAGACAAGAATGTCAATGACGAACAAAGAAACAGAGTACCTTTGTGGTTTTCTTGGCAGAACATATAGAGGGTTCAGGAACAGTAGCCCCCTCAGACAAAACTAGATCAGATGCCGCCATTTTGGGAAAAATGTACGTGGCCCAGACACATAGAATGGCCATTGCCATAACAGCTAAAGACTCTGGTGTAGTGGCCATGTCGTGACAGGGCTCTGGCGTGGTGGTCATGACACCTGAAGACTCTGGTGTGACGGCCATTTCATCACAAGGCTCTGGCGGGTGTCACATGACCACTGAGGATTCAAAACTTGAGATTTGCTGTGAGCATTTGACATGATCATCAGACTAGGAATTACTGTACATCATTGTGGGCCAAGCTCCGTGGCCATCAGAGTTCTGGTGGCTATCATAGGCACTCCGGCCTGCAGGTGTCAAATGCAGTTTGCCTTTTTTGACAAATAGTTTTGTCAGATAGACACCAAGTTTAGTGATTTGTTTTCTTCCCTCTTATTTAAAATATTAAAAAAATATAAACATATAAAATATTTTCCTAGACATACACACACCTATACATTTACATTTTTTGCAGTTAGTTGTTATGGACTTTATCCAATTTCTAAAGCTTGCACCTAACACAGGCTTTCTCACTTACACCCACATACTGTACCGAAAAGGCAAGCTCTACCACTGAGAAGGTGTCTGGTGTGATGCTCACAAGGAACAGGACATGTGCTATCACCACTGTGCCCTTGAGCTAGGCAAATAACGCAAGGTTCTTCCAGGGGGACTGACCCTGTTAAAAATTCATAAAATTTTACGTTTAGGACTGTAATGATATTTACGAACATGTCTGCTAAATTACTATTCACTACATTTAGCCACTGTAGCCAGCTTATACTACAGTTTTGCTGTAGTATCTACGCTTTATACATGCTATACATTGTGTTTAACAGAACTGTTCTTCGTAAATCCAGAAAGCAGTCAAAAGACATTTGTTGACAGACATCTAGCAGCTACAGTATTGGCACTCGCATATGTATTGTTCAGTATAGATACGCACCAATGCATTGACTGCTGCAGAAACTTTCGGTGTGGGCAGATTGATGATAAAGCCATGTGGTGACATTTAGGATCTAGATTAGAAGAATGATCTGAAGCACTGAGCTAACTTCACAAATAAACCAAACCATGAAAGGCAGATAAGGGCTGTAACATTTTTCACACAGTAAAAAAGTGAGCTTGCACTATAATAAATTAACAATCTTAAAGCATGACTGCACTGACCAACATCCACCGCAGCACACGCACACGCACACGCACACGCACACGCACACGCACACGCACACGCACACACACACACACACACACACACACACACACACACACACACACACACACACACACACACACACACACACACACACACACACACACACACAAAATCATTCTCATACCCTTTAATTAGAAGCACCTGCAGGTAAAATCAATAAGCCCCTTGAAGTGTCACTTATAGTGTGTTGACAACCTGCAAGTGACTTTTTGTGCTCTTTTCATGTAGCTGGCATACTGTGTGGTGCAGTTCATGGAGAAGGATGCCACAGTTACAGAACACGTATGTCGAATTTAATTATGTCATGCAACTTCATATACATACCACTGCACTGTCACACCAAGAAGGATGATTGTCTTATACATTTGTCCATTTTCTGTACTTCATTAGATCATCAGGGGGCTGCTGAGATACTGGCCGAAAACATGCACTCAGAAAGAGGTAAGAAAAGCATTGCATGCATATAGTTTTTAGCCTGACGTCATCATACTCAGATTCTAGTCAGAATATGAGTCTGATACTGCTCCATTGGGCTGTGATTATGGGGCGAAAATGCCTCTGCACTCAATTGGATAGACCTACAACCAATCAGAGTGACGCATAGTTGTCAACAGAACTCAACTGCCCGCACGCTGGAAGAAGTAGAAGAAGAAGATGAGTGTAAACGATCTTTGCTGGTGTTGTAAAAAGAATTTAAGGATACACAGAGTACTTACCAACACGAGCATCATTTGTGAGAGAAATAATAAAGGTGAATGCATATACGAACAAGTTCTCCATTTAGTAAACAAATTCAACCCAAGTGCTCTTTGGTGACATTGAGGATACTGTTGATCATCTGTCCATCATCGTATAAAGCCCGCCGTGACAATTTGATTGGTCCAAACACCTCTGATTCAAGTCCAGACCGAACTTCCTGACCTCAAATGTTGTGGGCGGGGCTATGTTTGGCTGGCATCCAGGCTATATAGTTTAACTCTCAGACCAAACTTTTTTTGTCAGACAAAAATATTTGCTGAAAGTAACTCCTTAGATTTTAAGTTAATGTTTCAATAATTTAATAACACATTTACATGTTCATGGTTCTATGATATTTATAATAATAATATTAATAGTTATTATTATTATTAGTGTTTTATATTAACAGAAATATATTACTGATATAAATTACAATTGTACTGTAAAATAAAATGATAATTTTGATGAATTACTCTGAAACACAGTGCATCAGGCTATACAGTTCTTTAATTAAATTGCAGCCTTTGATTTACCAGAAGATCAGCCCCATTTATATATATATATATATATATTTTTTTAAATATTCTGTATAATTATGGAACCCCCATTTGAGAAACCCTGTCTCAGACAAATATTTATGTTTTCATCCAAGTTGCAAACTTAATTTATGCAATAAAAATCTGAATAAAACTAAATTTGCATAAAAATGTGTGAATGGAAACCAGGCTGGTGATAGTTGCTAGTGACATACTGAAATATAGCTTGAACCAATATTCGACATGTTAAGATTATCTGCTTTGGCTGATGCAGATGCTGAAGTTTGTGTTGTTTGTTAATGCTGTTGTTAATCGTTGCTGAGGAACTTTGATATTTGTTATACACTCATTTGAAATCCACTCATGTTTTCTGATTGCAAATGGACTTATCACTCAAAGAGTGTGTTTGCCTGGAAATATTTGTTAGTGTGTTTGTACAGTATATAATCCTGTCACGTGAACCCAGGTGATGTTCCTGGGGGAGATCGAGGAGATTCTGGACGTGATTGAACCATCTCAGTTTATCCGTGTGCAGGAGCCTCTATTCAAACAGATTGCTGCCTGCATCTCCAGCCCTCATTTCCAGGTCAGATTCCTCTTTCACACTGGAGCATTCCTCCCACACTGTGTCATTCACCAGTCTGCCTGTAGTACTTGTGAACACGGAGGTGATGAATGCACCTGTTTGTGTATTCTTCCCTCATTCTCTCTCTTTATTCTGCTTCAGGTTGCAGAGCGGGCTCTGTATTTCTGGAATAATGAGTACATTCTGAGTCTAATAGAGGAGAACTGCCAGGCCATCCTGCCTCTGGTCTTTGGCACACTGTACAGAGTTTCCAAAGAGCACTGGAACCAGTCAGTGTCATTACAACACACGTCTTTAATAACTTTAATGCTATTGACATCAATCAAGGGAGTTTTTGCATTGGACATTTCTCTGTTGTCTTATTTAGGACGATCATCTCTCTTATCTACAATGTGCTGAAGACATTCATGGAGATGAACAGCAAGCTCTTTGATGATCTCACTGCCTCCTACAAAGTGGAGAAACAGAAGTAAGTACAGGACAGTGTTAAAGTCAACATGAAACAGAATTACAACTGTAAAATAAATAAATAAAATGAAAAAAGACACTTGTGAATGATGTCACATGAAAAGGAAAGTCAGATTCAGAAATGAACCAGTTTGGGGGAAAACAGACAATAGAGAGCTGGATAATCCAACATAATGAGAAATTATTTAAAATATGTTTCAGAAGAGCTGTGATCTCTGATGCATGATTTACAACTACCTTTGCATTAGATGGTTATTTCAATTTAGAGGTAGCAGCCTATTTCGCGTACACCTTTTGAAGTGTCACCTTTTGAAGTAAACAAAAAACTAAAAAAAACATTAACAAAAATTATATCTGAAATAAAATAAGTTTAAATTAAAGTAGTAAAATTACTAGAACTAAGAACTAAACCTATGGAATGGTTTTGAAAACTTCCGATGTTGAAAAATATTGTTACATATAGTTGCCAACAATGTGCAAAATACGTATTACATATGTTTTTATAAGTTTTGGTTGTGGCAAATAATGTTTAGAGTTACCACAGTTAAAATTGACAAAGGATGACCTATGGAACTATAAATGAATGTACCTTTGCTTGACACACTGTCGTTTTTATAGGCTATTCATAGTTCATAATAATCCAACGCATTAACCCCATAAATGCCTAAGCAAAGGAAAGACCAGCAAATCACAACTATTCAGTTTGCCTGCGCTGCTGCAGTATAAATCCTCAGTACATATCAAAAGATCTGTATCAAACAAAGCAATAAGCCACCGAAATTACCTGGAACAATTTGTCCCAATAACTTTTTTCCCCCTGTCTGTGTTTCCATCACGGTCTGAAGTACCGTGAAGATTAGTCTGGTGACGTAGGACTGTGCGCGACTTTCCAGTTCCCACTGGATTTTCGTTCTCTGCATATAAGCATAATAAATAATTATAATTAATTAATAATTATAATTTGTTACATTTATATAGCGCTTTTCTAGGCACTCAAAGCGCTTTACATATAGAAGGGGGAATCTCCTCAACCACCACCAATGTGCAGCATCCACCTGGATGATGCGACGGCAGCCATATTGCGCCAGAACGCTCACCACACACCAGCTGATTGGTGGAGAGGAGACTGAGTGATGAAGCCAATCTGTATATATGGGGATGATTAGGAGGCCATGATGGAGAGGGCCAATGGGCAAATTTGGCCAGGATGCCGGGGTTACACCCCTACTCTTTATCGAAGGACATCCTGGGATTTTTAATGACCACAGAGAGTCAGGACCTCGGTTTAACGTCTCATCCGAAGGACGGGATTAAATAAGTAATTAAATAGGGATTAAATAGTAATAAACCCTAAACCTTGTCGTCGGTCCAGCGGTTGTATATTGAGCAGGGCCGTTTTGAGGGGGAAATATTTACCCAGAACTTCATTTAGACCCCGGTTCCTGCGGTCGAAACACACCAAATACCAAGCCAAAGTCCCTAGTTCCTGCGGTGGAAACACGACTATAGTGACACATGGCATTGCATTATCTTTTATTTTCAGTCCCCCCTGAAAAGCCGGCATTTTGTTTAAAAACCAATCTGCAGTAAAATGAAGCGAACAACAGAACAGCGGAACTGGAACTTTGTTAAAAAACTGTTAGGATCTCAACGATGGCAACACAAGACAACGTTTTTCCACAATTCGGCAACTTCTTGTAATCCTAAAAGGCATCTCTATCGATTTGTTGCTGGAGTAATCCTTTGTTTGCGTCTGTCTCGTATTTACTGCTACATGACATGCACAAATCTGTAGGCGGGGCTAAAGAGGCGTTGATCTTCTGCAGAGGCGACCTTTCGTCGCACTATGACGTAATAATGTGAGAAATCCGAAACGAGTCGTTTTCTGAGCTTGGTTTCAATAAAAGCTGTTTTTGGACTAACAAGGAAGTTTTCAATTCTGAAAATGACAGGATGTTCTTATAGTACAATGATGACCTCTTAAATGTCAAAATATCAAGGGAAATTTGATTTCTCAATTCATGATACCTTTAACACCGAAAATATAAAAATAAAAGCTAATTTAAAATCCTAATAAATACTGTAGTAGTATATAAAACAATACTAAAATAACATTGCATCATTTTAGAAAAACAATATGCCCTCACAACAGTAAAAAATGCCACTGAAAACCAATTCCATAGTGGCATTTGTATTTATTTTAATTTGATATTTTTTCTATTATTTGATTCTCTGGGATAAAACAAGCACCAATGAGACCAGGATTGTGTATTAAGAAGGTAAATGAGTTTTGATTTCATGATGACTTCACATGTATTTCTGTGAGCACAGAAAGTATTTCAATTCTTTTTATCTTCGTCTCATCTTTACCTAAGCCCTTTTTACACTCCTTTCCTTAGGGAGCTGAAGAAAGAGAGGGAGCGAGCCGAGCTGTGGAGGAGTTTGGAGGATATGCAGGAGAGGCGACTGCAGAGTCTGACCGAGGCCAGCAGAAACCAGAAGAACCTGCAGGAGAGAGAGAACACTACCAAGAGCCAGTCAGAGACCAGCGCTGCCAACACCACCTAGAAACCACACGTGAACATACAGACACGCACAGACACACATACAGTATCACAGCACTGTAAAACACAATAATTACCTGACTTGGGAACCGATCAATGCCTCAATCGCTGTCTGAAAACACTCACAAACACACATGCACACACCATGCAGACACGACCGTCACAAGCACATGTACGACAGGCTGTCCATATGTAGATATCTGAAATACACTGAAGCACACATCACACACAACGAGTGAGATATAAAAGAGAAAAAAATGAGTACCTCTCACATGCGTCCCATTCTTTCATATGCTTCACACACCTGCCTCTCTGCATCTTTTCTTTCTATTCCTACACGCACCGGGATCATCAACCTTAACATGCAAAACATAACTGCATGAGGTGACACACATGCGCACACTCGAAATCAAACAAAAAATCGTTCATTGCTGTCATTCCAGAACTGGCTCTGTTTCTCTCGGGCCCGATCCGAGCCCCCCCGTCAATCAACCAACAGACTCTGCATACTGTCAAACTCCGAAGAGGAATGAATAATGATGATCGTAAAGATGAAAATTCGTTAAAAGTACAGATTATAATGTTCCTACTTCTACAGCTTATTCTATAAGTACTACTTCTATGCTAATATAACTGAATAACTGATGTTTTTATATACATATATATATATATATATATATATAAATATGATATCTATGTCTGATTATAGTGTTGGGGGTATTCTAGTGTAGCACCTCATAAACATGACTGAAGTATGCTGCTAGGTAAAACTAAACTTGTTCTGAAGTGACAACACTTTAGTCTGTTCTTATGGTTTTTTATATCTCTATATATAACATTCAAAACATTTTGATTTAGCAATATTCTCATCTGTTTTGAATAATGTGTGTCTGGCTATTTTTTATTTATTTGATTATTATTTATTTCATTTCATCAAACTGCTTGCAAACATTCTCTTTTTGTGTTTCAGTACAATTTCAAGAGAGGACAGAGTCTTATTTTTGTCTTGATTTTTTGTATATTTGTTTTTTTGTTGCTTATATTTATTGATGTATTGTTGTTAATGAGAAGGAACTGTGTGTGTGTAGGCATACCGAGAAAGCTTAGGAAGAGACTGATGCGTGGATGTTGTAGAAAAGTTTATTACAGTTTAGAAGAAAACAGGGATTAGATCAGAATGTACCATTCACTTTGAGTGTGCGTCAACGCTCAAAGGAACTGCCACTGTTGATTATTCATTTACAGTAGTCTGTCTTGAGAAAAGGATGAGAAAAGCAAACATGACTTTTGTTCTTGTTCAAAAGAAAGCATCTGGATGAACACCCTTTGTTTGACCTCTGGTATCTGCAGAAACATCACATTTCATAGGAACAAAATGGAAAAGAAAAATGAAATAGAATAGACACGGCAATAAATATGGACTGAAATTGTATGCATACGTAGCATCACTTAAACTAGAGTTGCACTGTCCTTTTGATCAATGTCTTGTGTTTAAACATAGCAATGTATTTTTGGGGGACAAGCGGCTTTGGGATAGGCCTATGAATGTATAAAAGTGGGATGTAAACATGAAAACTCAGCATCAAGAACACTTTTGTCATTATTTTCACTCAAAACCTTTGACACATCTGTCCCCCCCCCCCCCCCACTCTCTAGTAGCATACAGTATTTAAACCTTTTCTTCTGAAACGTGTTGATTCAAAGCTGACCCTTTTCCCTTTAGTTTTAGTCAATCCGATAACATTAGTTCACACCATTGACATGAAGCTGATGTCATTCAGCTCATTCCTAAAACACGAGCAGATGTTTCAAACATGTTTGGTTAAGTTTACATGTAGTGTGTTGTAATGTTCCATGCTAGATTAATGGGAATTATAATTAGAGTGATGTCATGCGGGCTTTAAAACAGCAAGGCAGTCGGTGAAGCGACACGGTTTGGTAATTTTCTTCCCATAAGCTTCTGACATTTGCTTGTGGACTCAAAACAGGTGAGTGTCTTGTTTTATTGCTAGTTTGTGTAATTTCATACGGACTAACGTCAGTGTCATAAACGAAGGCCTAGCTATTAATCCCAACGCGTTCAGAAAGACTATTAATGGAAAAGAAAAGCAAGGTGTCTTGTTTTCATGTAAACATTTTACCTGGCAGGTGTCGATACTCACGTGACCAGAGCTGTTCCAGTTTCCCTCTCTGTTAGATGACCATATTTTATATACATAGGCTAAAATGTAAAAGGTATGTAATTAATGATTACATGATCAAACTGTACATTTCCAAATATTGTTACATTAAATTCAACAAAAACAAAAAATTAAAAGCAAATTTGTTCTTGGATCGTTTCCCTCCATAACTGCCTGATAATTAGTTTCATAAATCAATCAGTAAATTAGTTTCATAAATGATATTACTTTACATTTATATTGCTTTCTATTTGGTCAAACTGCACAACAAAGCCTCGGCCTATTACTCTTAAATAATAACAATTTAAAAATATATTTTAGCTAAATAGTGGTTATCGTTCACAAATTTGTTGCTCATGATGTCGTTTGCGTTTGTTACATTTGAGTTAGTAAAGCACTTTGGAACGTACTTTCTGATTTAAAAAGATGACAAATGTAACGTCTTGTTTATGTCTTATATTTATACAAGAAAAGGTGTGTCGAAAAAGGGCTTTCTGAAGCTTTTAAAGGGATAGTTCACCCAAAAATGAAAATTCTGTCATCGTTTAGTCAGGCTCAAGTTGTCGGGGTTGTTTACTATGTTATTCAATGGCTGCTGAGATCTGCTTGGTTACAAACATTCTTCCAAATATCTTCATTTGTGTTTAGCAGAAGAAAGAATCTCATACAGGGTTGGAACAACTTGAGCGTGACTAAATGATGACAGAATTTTCATTTTTGGGTGAACTAACCCTTAAACCAGTAATGTCTTACCCATAGATAGGCTGTAAAAAAAAGTCTTACCAGACAAACCCCTGTAATACTGCACGCTGGCGACGTCTGTTGGTCACATTTATGCAATTGCAATCAGAGGAACACATCATTTAAGGTTAGTTACTTTCTAAGGGTGAATATAGTGGTAAAGTAGGACAACGTCTATACTTATGCGTATATTGTAACATTACCACATATGAATATTATATTTTTTGTGTAATATGTTTCATTATATCATATTTAAAAGGTAGGCTTAAAGGTCCCGTTCTTCGTGTTCTTTTGAAGCTTTGATTGTGTTTACAGTGTGCAATATAACATGTGTTCATGTTTCGCGTGTAAAAAAAAACAGTATTTTTCACACAATTGACTTATCTGTATACCGCTGTTTTCACTGTCCTAAAAACGGGCTGATGAGTTCCTTGTTCTATGAAGTCCCTCCTTCATAAATACGTAACGAGTTCTGATTGTGCCAGCGGTTCCTGTGTTGTGATTTGACCGCAGCTTAGCGAACGTGGCCCGGTTCCTGTGTTGTGATTCGACAGCAGCTTAGCGCACGTAACTTGCACGGAAAGGTCACGCCTCTTAACGGGAGATGTATGCGCTTAATGATCTCTACAGCGTCCCTGGGAAAGCCAAACAAAGGTGATTTGACTCCGGGATGAAAATAACAGCGTCTCGACGACATGGCGACAAACACACTCAAACTACAGTTCCCTTTCTCCACGTGACACGTCCCCTTCTCCACATGGGACAGCAACAAGACCACGCCCCCTTTTTCCGTGGGCGGAGGTTAGTCTGTTCTACTGTTCTTCTGACGTAATTAATGAAGGAAGTACCAGGATGTAGTCCAAGCCAGCCATTCGCTGTAGGCTTTGAAAGGGAACTTCTGTTAAATAAAATATCTCGCTTGGCATTGAACTTTGAGCTTTATAATTTTACAGGTATTATTTATGCTCTAACAGCAACATTACACACTAACTGAAGTTTGAACAATGGGATCACGAAGAACGCGACCTTTAAATGACTGAATCGGTATATTTTTTCCTTTGGTATTTGTTCTCATTTAAAATGTTTTAAAGCGAACAGGTAAGGGAAAGTAGTCCCAAAAATGTCTGTGAATCCTTGCTATTAATGTCAGAGATTCTCCCTGAACATTAACCCTTTAACTGTCACCCCCCTTTTTGAGAATACACATGAAAATGCACTATCCAAACTTAAAGGGCTGTAATTCAAGAATGCTTTGGAATATAAACCAAACGACACTCTGCAGATTATTGCTGAAGTGAAAGCAATTAAAAATATGAAAGTATGAAAAAGTTATGGAAGTTTAAATTTACTGTAAATGAAAAATACTGTACTAAATATTTATTTCATATAAAATATTTTACAAAAAAAGTACTCTAAAATTAATATAAAATCAAAGCCATATGTCTGACCAATTTGTGTTCCAAATTTGAAGTTGATATCACAAAAATTGAAGTCCCCATGTGATTTTGTTTAGGCGTTGTACCAAAAATAGCCACCGGGTGTCATTCAAATTCCATTGATTGTTTATTTGATGCATTTTCCTGTAAATTTCTGTCCAAATATCACTTCCATCACAAAACAGTCACCAAATATGGACCATTGAGATTCAGAACTTTCCGACAATATGCGTTTTGTCAAGATTGGAAAAGATTTTGAATATAAAGTAGTTAAAATAATTGTTGTAATATGAAACATGACACCGCCCACTAGGGGAGGAGCCCTAGAATAATTTAGAGTAACGTTTCCATGGTAACACAATGTCCGATTTCAAAACGGTTTTCACAGGATGAATTCTGAGTTTATAAGCTTTCAAATGATACCTAATTTATGATAATTACTTAAATATATGATACGAAAAAAGGCGATCAAAAAAAGAGCACCAGGCGGCCCACCTGTGGGACGGTGACAGTTAAGAGGTTAAAAAAAAAACTTTTTTAGTAATGCTTTAAAAGTGATTTCATGTTATCTTTATGTCTTTCAGAATGTACTTCGACCGCTTCTCAGTGACCGCTGTGACCTTTCTGCTCCTGTTTCCTGGCTTTTATTCCACTATGGCTGTGACGACCTTGCAGAGTTTTCGTGGCTGTGCGGTACGTGAATTTTCTTTTGTGGCAAAGAAGCCTGGATGCAGGAGACTGCGCATAAGCACCGACGCATGCTGGGGCCGCTGCCACACCTGGGAGGTGACAGAAACTTGCTATAATAAACGTATTTATATATTTATATTTCTGCATGACATATATGTGTTGTTGTGTGTTTTGACATCACAGAGGCCAGTTCTGGAGCCGCCGTATATCCAGAGGCACCACCGTGTCTGCACCTACAGCCGTACACGCCACCTGACAGCGCGCTTACCAGGTTGTCACACTGGCGTCTCCCCCATCTATCACTACCCTCAGGCCTTACAGTGTGACTGCACCTACTGCTCCTCAAACCACACAGAGTGTGAGACCTTTTAAAGGCACACACACAAATCTGCTTTGCTTACTATGCCAAAAATTATCATAGTTATTAGCGATGCATTTGAAAAAAAAAACATGATTTAACAATAAAACACAAGAAAATGCCATGTACTCCTTTATTTCAACAGATTAGACACATTTTGTGCAAACATCACCTTATAAATATATATATTAGGTAAGATACATTCTTTATGTCATTAGGTGGCACCGACATTAGACAAATTACTTTTTTATTTGAACTATAAGAGAGTATCTGATGCTTTTTACCATTTTTTAATATTGAATTGATGCATGTAGAATTTTACTTTCTGTCTTTACACAACATTCAAGAACATTTCACTCATGCTGTGTCATCATAGAACTTTAGATAAAAGATAAAAAGAAAAGATGATATTAATAATTGTATTATATACCGTTAAAAAGTTTGGGGTTGGTAAGATTTTTTTTGGTTTTGAAAGAAAAGGCTCACCAAGTCAGTAAAAAAGTAATGTTGTGAAATATTATCACAATTTACAATAACAAAAAGTAATTTATTCCAAAGCTGAATTTTTCAGCATCATTATTCAAGTCTTCAGTGCCACACGATCCTTCAGAAATCATTCTAATATGCTGATTTGCTGCTCAAGAATAAAAATCGTATATTATCAATGTATAAAATAGTTGCACTGCTACATGTTTTGTCCAGGATTCTTTTAACAGAGCGTTAGAATGAACAGCATTTATTTGAAAAATTAATCTTGTGTTACATTATAAATATCTTTACTGTTACTTTTGATCAATTGAATGCATTCTTGCTGAAAAACATTTTCTAAATTCTTACTGACCCCAAACGTTTCTAGTGGTAGTTACAAGTGAAATGAAAATGGTAAAGTCAGAAAATTATTTTAATAATAATAATAATAATAATAATAAAAAAAGCACATTTTCATAATTGCCCAGCATTCTTTACGTGGGTTCTCAGTAACGGGATTTGTGACACATGTTGCACCGACAGGCACGTGCAGTCAAAATCTCGATATCATCATGGTGACGGCCTCGAGGACAGTGCAGACGAACTTTGATCTGAGAAAATACAGACACATCACGGAACAGGTGATATAAATAAATAAATTAAGTATTAATTTAATTTTTATTAGTAAATGCTTTGTCAGTATATTTTGAAATAATCTACCCAATGGAATAAAAATGTGATGGAAATTGTTATTTATCGTTAGTCTTTAGTCATTATAATTAATAATTGGTTCTTCCGATGTAAAATCCTTTTAAGTAATACTTAATACTAATGGTTAGAACATTGTAACACTGCTGTACCTTGGCATCTTTGCTAATGGTGCAGCAGCGGGAAGCGGACGTTATGTTGTGGGTGAAATTGGAGGCCAGCAGCACAGAGTAGCGCGAGGGGAACGCGCTGGACTCGCAGTAGCCCACACAAGCGTACACCATTTGAGTTCCTCGACATGTACCTCGCCTGTCTGTGCGTATGGTCACGTTAAATGCTATGGGAAGACAGAGGGCTAAATCAGTACTTTACTGTTTAAGAATGAGTTGGGTGCTTGTTAAAAATTATGTCGTTTCCACTCACGGTAAAGGTGGCAGCCAGGAGTCAGGGCTTGGAAACTCCAGCTGAGGGGCATTAGCAACACCAACAGAACCACAGGCAACATAAGTACTACCAGGTCAGATGTTACACAGCGGAACATGGTGACGTTAATCTGCCAGAGTTGAAGAAATTTAAGTAAATTCAATCATAGTTCAGAGTCATTATCATTTTTGCATTGCTTTTCGTACTCCGGACCAGTGGCTAAATCTGAGGTCAACCATTATGACACATCTTTTAATCATTCAAGTGCATAAATGATTTCATACCATTTACATAAACATTTAAGTCACTCTGCCCTTTACAAGAACAATTTCCCTAATTGAGAAAACTGACCACTTTCCTCACTATTGTCTTGGGAGTCCATTATTTGGAGTTGTCAAAATAATCAAAAAAATTAACCTGACACTTCCCCCTCGCAATGTGAATGAATGTTTCCATGCTGTAAACGCTTTTGCTACTCATTGAGTAACTCCATTTTATTATCAGCACATGTGTCTGGTCCATGCATTCATCCTGTATGTGTATGGAACAATTCATAACAATTATCAGTGTGTTTTTTGTCCAGTATGTTTATAATATATATGTACGCATCTATGGAGAATGATAATAGTTTTTTATTTGTGAAAATTCTATTTCAAAAGATTTGTCTTTTTTTCACTCTTTTCTTTCTTGCCTTTATATATATATATATATATATATATATATATATATATATATATATATATATATATATATATATATAACATTTTTATGTGGAAAAGTGTTTAGTCAATAATTCAAGAAGGTCCATACTTTAAAGATTTTGATTCTACTTGAAAAAGTAACTTAGTTCTTGCAATCGTTTACATATAGAATTTGTTACAATAAGTATATCATTACAGGAAAATATCCTACAATTCTGAATAAGTATACAGAATTTTGGCAGCATGAAAGTACACAGAGATTGAATTAGAAACTCTTTAGAGCGATAAATGTGAAATGTGCCTTCACTGCTGTCTAATGGATGGGTGGATGGATAGATAAATATAAAAAATTACTTCCCTGAGGGCAAAGTCATGGAAATAACTTTCGTCTACAGCATTAATAATGGATAATAGAAAAATCAGCATTACAGGCTTACATCAATATTAATCTCACGCCAAGACATCCACATTACATTTATAATAATCAGATATTAGAGTCTTTAAGGGAAACAAGCAAAGTTTACCTGTAGATGTGGATCCTAGTTCAAAGCCAAAATGTGTGCAGATAAGATGTTGACCTCAGGCAGGTGTGTATGGTCACTGGATGAAGTTCTTTCTCGCAGAGCACATATATGTAGTGCAGGTAAAACTGAGCCCTCAGCTTCCAGCATAGTCACACCCACTTACCAATGTGTTCTCATGCATGTGGATGTGTATAACGGGACCCTCCCCATGGCCATTATTACACTGTTTAAATGCACTTGCTGTATTTCCATTTCCCATCCCTTTTCTTTGTTTGTTGCCTAACATTATAAACCTTTGCATGTCCTTTAATCTCTCTTGCTCTGGTCTTTGTCCAAGGGCGTAGTTTTAATTTGATCAGTGCAGGGATTGAAGTGTGAAATGTTTAGCGGGGTCCTGGGGCATGGTCCCTCATAAGATTTATTTGTTTTTTTAATTTATTTTTGCAAAATGGTCTTTTGGTATCATCCACACATTCAAAGTTGGTTTATAACAGAACGGCAATAAAGTAAAAACCTTGTTAACAATTACTTGTTTACATAGAATATATGATGTATTTTATATTATCTAAGCACCTTAAACCTTATCAGTTTGACAGAATTTTATAAATATAAAAAGTTTCATGGTAGGTCCAACTAACAAAAATTTTTTAATAAAAATGTTTCTTATACTGAAAATCTTCCTCATTACCATGCTTAGGCAAATGTTCATTTCTTTCTTTCTTTTTTTTTTATATCAATAGCATTTATGAAAAATAGCAACATATACATTTAGAAGCTATAGCTTCAACATGCCACATTTGTAATATAAATCTTTAATTAAAAAATGTATTCCCTTAACAGATTATCTGTAATAAATTCTTTAAGTCAAAATTAATTTACCACAGTAAATAAACTAGAACGTGATAAATTCTAGTAAAGATACTTTCTATTCTGCAGAATAGTAGACATAAGAGTATACTACAGTCATAGTTTATTTCAACAGGCTAATTATATAGTGTAGGCTATATAAAAAGAAATATTCCAATAGCTGTGGAGCATTTATTTAAAGAATAAAGAATGACCAGATTATACACTGTATACCGATCAAAAGTTTGGGGCCATGAGAGTTTGTTTTTGAAAAAAACATCTCACCAAGGCTGCATTCGTTACAGTTCTATCAACTCTTGGGAAGATTTTTTGCATGGTAATGGATATGACAATGCTAATGTATTTGGTCTTGGCAGAATAGACCTGCTATTCTGCTGCTGTTGATTATTTCTGTTGTTGTAGATTGTTGCTGCTGGTGCTGATTATTATTATTATCGCTGCTGCTGCTTCAGAGCAAGTAGAATAACTTACTACTGTCAACACATACACGACACGCTGCTGTGAGCATGTAAGACATGCTGCTGCTGCTGCACAAATAGCATATAGCAATTATCCCATAGCAGATCTATACAGGTGGAGCTGGGGAAGGTGAAGGGTTTTAGATTAACTCTGAAAGCGTGCTAAAAACTGCTATAGAGAATGGTAACCAGCCATTGGTTAAATAAATGTTGAGCAGCAAGCTTATTGGCTGCAGATGCAACATGGACTAATCAGCTTGTGCCAAGTAGTTAACGTTGTAAATATCATTAGCTTGTGTTAAGGACCCATCAGCCTGCGCCATCTAGAGTTTCATGACAGAACTAGCCATTAAAACAGTAATATTGTGAAAGTTTTCTTTTTTTAATCCTGCAATGGTAAATCTGAATGTTCAGCATAATTACTCCAGTCTTCAGTGTCACATGATCCTTCAGAAATCATTCTAATATGCTGATTTGCTGCTCAGGAAACATTTCTTATTATAATCAATGTTGAAAACAGTTTTGCTGCTTAATACTTGTGGACACCTTGATTTTTTTTCAGGATTCTTTGATTAATAGAAAGAAAATCATTTATTTGAATTTTTTGTTACTCAAAAAAATATTCTTTACTGTTCCACAAAAAAAGAAAAATAGTCTGAACATAATCAGAAAAATGATGTGCATTTAAATGTGGTCATTGGATTTAAGTGTCTAAATGAATAAATAAATGGTGATGCAATTTTAGTGCAAAGGCTAAATTAAAACTTCTTAACAATGCATTCCTGGGTGCTGACTATACCAGCAAACTACTATTAATCCATTCACTTTCCAACACGCACAATTTATTATGTCATTGCAAATGGAATGGATGACATAATTCATCATCTTCTCAACCCACCTCCCCACCATCACACACGATCCGCATGATTCATACTTCAAGGTCTCCTGGGTTTTTGTCACAGGATGGAGTGCAATTATAAAGAGATATTAAGATGTATACAAGACCAGCTTCTCAGAAAAAAACGTTCAGAGCTTGATTGACATGGAGGTTTAAAGGCCGAGATATGAATATAATTAGCTCATCAAGTGAAAACGTGAGGCAATGCCCTCTCCTGTTGTTTTGGCAGCTGCTATAAAGAGCAAGCGGATGTATTAATAATATAATTCTTCATGACTCGCCTGGTTTCCAGGTTACAGCGATATGTAAACTCTGAAAATAAAAACAAGAGAGATAAATCTAGGCTTCTTCTTGAGTCATGAAGCCAAAGTTAGAAGTCTTTGACAGATAGATACAAGAGAGCTTCAACTAATTCTTCTTCTGATCCTGTAATAATTTGCAAAGGCAGTCAGAAACAGGTGTGGATTTTGAGACAAGAGGATTGGGCATGTATAGCCTTGGCCGATAACCTCACCTTATTGAGAGTGGTCTGCCACACACACACTCAATTTTGCGGATGATGCAACAACATGCACACACTCAAACACACAGAAACACCAAAAAGTGAACAAAACGTGATGTTCTAACGACTCCATTCAGGTGAACGCATAATAGAACATACAATGTAATTTCAGGCTTAGTGAGAGTGACATGCAACAAAAGGTATTTTCACCCAAAGCAACAGTTTGAAATATTAGTGTGTATTTGTAATGCTCCTACAGCGTAAATGAACACAGTTGGAAGCGTTTCAAAGAAATTCACAAACAGAATGCACAAAACATCACAAATTTGCTTACATAACAGACCAGGTGCTATTCAAAACCTTGAAACATACATAAAACAGCCTTTTCTTTCATAAAAACAGGTTGGAACTCAAGGAATGATGGTTTGGACTTTTTAATTAGCAGGACTCTTACGGAAGAACAGAGAGAAGGGGAACAGTGAGCTGTGAAAAGAGCAGGAAGAACATCAAGAAAACAAATCTATTCTCGTAGTTTTCAATGTCATAACTTCTATTTAGTGTAGTGCAGAATTGACTGCAGATTTGAATTAATATGTCATTTAGGCCCGGTTTCACAGACAGGGCTTAGTTTAAGCCAGGATTAGGCCCTAGTTCAATTAGGACATTTTTATAAACATACCTTAGACAAACATATCTTGAGACAAAACAATGGCACTGACATATTTTAAGATATGCCGGTGCAAGTTGCTTTCAGTTAAAGGTCCCGTTCTTCGTGATCCCATTGTTCAAACTTTAGTTAGTGTGTAATGTTGCTGTTAGAGCATAAATAATACCTGTAAAATTATAAAGCTCAAAGTTCAATGCCAAGCGAGATATTTTATTTAACAGAAGTTCCCTTTCAAAGCCTACAGCGAACGGCTGGCTTGGACTACATCCTGGTACTTCCTTCATTAATTACGTCAGTAGAACAGTAGAACAGACTAACCTCCGCCCACAAGACTACGCGAAAAAAGGGGGCGTGGTATTGTTGCTGTCCCACGTGGAGAAGAGGACGTGTCGCGTGGAGAAAAGGAAGTGTTGCGTTTGAGTGTGTTTGTCGCCATGTCGTCGAGACGCTGTTATTTTCATCCCGGAGTCAAATAACCTTTGTTTGGCTTTCCCAGGGACGCTGTAGAGATCATTAAGCGCATATATGTCCCGTTAAGAGGCGTGACCTTTCCACGTGCGCTAAGCTGCTGTCGAATCACAACACAGGAACCGTGACACGTTTGCTAAGCTGCGGTCGAATCACAACACGGGAACCGCTGGCACAATCAGAACTCGTTACGTATTTCTGAAGGAGGGACTTCATAGAACAAGGAACTCATCAGCCGTTTTCAGGAGAGTGAAAACAGCGGTATACAGATAAGTACATTGTGTGAAAAATACTGTGTTTTTTTACAAGCGAAACATGAACACATGTTATATTGCACACTGTAAACACAATCAAAGCTTCAAAAAGACACGAAGAACGGGACCTTTAAAACAGCTCAAACATGCATTTTAGTCATAATGTCAAACCGGACATTAATGTCATATTTCATATTTAGCTAGAGATTTCTTACCTG
The DNA here is from genome assembly GCA_023566225.1 of Romanogobio albipinnatus. NCBI lineage: Eukaryota > Metazoa > Chordata > Actinopteri > Cypriniformes > Gobionidae > Romanogobio > Romanogobio albipinnatus. Next base: position 23,884,783 of record CM042239.1, read on the forward strand.
GCCATTCTAGAAATGATTCCAGTGTTCTGTCCAGTTGCCGAATTTGGGTCAGGACTTTGAGGGGCATCTAAACAAGATGTTAGAAAGTCTAGAATATTTAAATCCATTACATTTTAGTTCATAAACACTATTATTTGTAACGAATTATAGACCAATATTGAACACAATTTTATCATGTTGAAATGATCAGCATTGCCCAGTAACTTGTTAAATGTTCACCACTTTGTCAGTTACAGATTCTATTGACAGCTTTGTCAGTGCATAACAATTTCTGTTGTCATTGTTTTGTTGAATTTGGAGGAAATGTTGAGAGGCGTTGCTAGGTTTTCTGTGTATTGGCCCTCCTTGTGCGGGCCCTCAGGGGAGATCATTTCCTCCATCAGTCATTGAAAGCTCATATCGGTCGACAACTCATTTTAACTGATTATTTGCTCCCCAAAAGGAGTAATTAGCGCTTCGATGATGAATAAAAGAGAAAAGATGGGAAATCTAATGGCAAAATTCTGCTCGCGTTGCATGGCTTGGTAATTTACTAAATGCATAGGATTTTAAATAATCATTGAAAATAAATAAAGAAAAATTAAAGGGATTGTTCACCCAAAAATGAAACTTCTGTCATTAATTACTCACCCCCATGTCGTTCCAAACCCACAAATTCATCTTCGGGAACACACATTAAGATATTTTTAATGAAATCCAAGAGCTCTCTGACCCCACATAGGCAGCAATTTAATTAACACTTTCAAAGCCCAGATAGGTAGTAAAAACATCTTTAGTCCACGTGACTCCAGTGGTTCAACATTCATTTTTATAAAGCGTTGAGAATAATTTTTGTGTACAAAAAACAAACAAAAATAATGACTTTATTCAACAAGATCTAGTCTGTGTCAGACTCTTACGCTGTATTTCATATAAAATATATATTTTACAAAAAATGTTTTACTCTAAAATTACTATAAAATCAAAGCCATATGTCTAACCAAGTTGTGTTCGTTTTTTTGAAGTTGATATCACAAAAATTGAAGTCCCCATGTGATTTTGTTTAGGCGCTGTACCAAAAATAGCCACCGGGTGTCATTCAAATTCCATTGATTGTTTTTTTTAAATGCATTTTCCTGTACATTTCTGTCCAAATATCACTTCCATCACAAAACAGTCACCAAATATGGACCCTTGAGACTCAGACCTTTCCGACAATGTGTTTTGTCAAGATTGGAAAAGATTTTAATTATAAAGTAGTTAAAATAATTGTTGTAATATGAAACATGACACCGCCCACTAGGGAAGGAGCCCGCTAGAAGAATTTAGAGTACCGTTTCCATGGTAACACAATGTCCGATTTCAAAACAGTTTTCACAGGATGAATTTTGAGCTTGTAAGCTTTCAAATGATACCTAATTTATGATAATTACATTGTTAAGAAAAGTGATCAAAAAAAGAGCACCAGGCGGCCCACCTGTGGGACGGTGACAGTTAAGGGGTGAACCCCTGTAGTCACATGTACTATTGTAACAATGTTTTCCTACCTTTCTGGGCCTTGAAAGTGGTAATTAAATTGCTGTCTATAGAGGGGTCAAAAGATATAAAAAATATCTTAATTTGTGTTCCGGAGATGAACGAAGGTCTTGTGGGTTAATGACAGAATTTCCATTTTTGGGTGAACTAACCCTTTAATATTAGGAAAGACACTAATGTATGCAATTTACCATTATACACATGTGGTGTTGGTAGACAATTGACATCTGAATCAGCATGAATCTACAACAGAAAAGAAACGAGAGAACGATGAAGAAAATACCAGTGATGGATGGTTTCACAAATGAAAACTACCTGAAACAGGTCTTTTATTTTTATCAGCTTCTATAATTAACATCATGGTGTAGTTATGCCGCTTGAATGGGCTAATGTGTCAGATTGTGCACCCTGCAGGGGCAATTAAAGATTATTAACAATTGAGACAGTGTGTGTGTGTGTGTGTGTGTGTGTGTGTGAGAGAGTGAGTGATGGACAGAAGAACTGTCTCCCTCCAACACCAACATTCATACACTAACCTCACTGCCACAAACCATCGCTTCTGCACCATCGGCCGAGCAAGGGGACTCCCTGAAAAGAAAGACAGGGAGAGAAAGATCTATTGGTTCTCTTTTTTTGACATATCTAATTCCTGTTCCCTTTTCCAGCACATTTAACATAAAAACAAAAGACCTGTTGTAGGCAAGTCTGTAAGCGTATCAGCTGGAGGGCTTGTGCACATACACACAAATTCCCTGTGAAAAGCCATCTATTTTCGACACTGCATTAGGTGAGTTGTGTAAACTCCACTGAATTATTGGAGTCCTCGCCAGAATGAACCGACACCGTCATTTCCCCATCGCCCACCACAAACAAAATGAGGACATGATGGACTTAAAAGTACATGTCAAATTCTGTTCTCCGCTGGCTTATTGATTTGTGCATCTCCTCCTACGTGGAGGAATTGGATGAGGTGGGATGTTATTTTAACAGCTAAATTATTATGTTCTGCCTCCTGATTGAGTGACAGCCTCATTGAGATGGCGCCCCATGCTCAAGCTCCTCTGCTCTGCTGTTTCATAACTACTGCATCTGACTCAACACCTCATCACTCGGGTCAACAACCTTATCAGCTTATCAACCATCACCGAAAACAAAATGGAAAATCCCACAAATGTCTCCTTTGTTTGTGTCTGTCTGATAGCAAGGTTCCATGAAAGGGAGCACACTTATAAACACCCTCCTATAATTGTATGTTATAAATGATCTATTGGTATCTATTTACTGTATGTGAGTCGTGAGCTAAAGTTTAGGCTGATGCTGTTCTGCCATTTTATTTCCATTTATGTCCTACTGTGACACTATGCATTCAGCAAAGACTTTGAGGAAGTGCAGATATGAACCTACATGTGGTGTAATAAAAATGATTAAATACACTATGAGAGAGAGACAGATTTGATCACCACATACAGCATGCAAAACGCAGCTCATCAACACACTTACTGAAAGCACTGAGAGTTTTCTGTGGTTCGTTTATTCTGCTTGTGTTGGCTCGTAGTGCCCTCTTCTGGATGGTCCATTGCAGTGGTTTGGACTGTCCTCATTGGCTCACTAGAACACCGTGGACTTCTTGATATAGACTCCTGAGGGCATTTACATTTACTTTTGTCAGCTTGTGACAATTCTAAGGATATGAACACCATGCACCATGACAAGCTCAATTAAGAAATTAACCACAAAATAAGCTCAATATAACTCAAGAAATGAATATTTAATGAGACACTCACCGGTGTGTTCCAGGACTTGGTATGTGTTACTGGTAAACAAGAGGAGACAAAGTTAATTCATAGCATATGTCAAAGTGTTCAGGAAGTGTACTGTAACTGAGATGCCGCCCACCTGCGCATTGAAAGGCTGGTTCACGATACTCCACATACAGTGTGACGAGGAAGGGGTACGGAGACAGTTTTACACCCTCCTTCATGAACCTCATTTTGGACACTTGTTCCCATTTACTCTTGTCTGTAAGTGTTGTATGTTGTCAAGGGAATTAATGGTCCAATATTTGTATAAATTACACTTTTTTACTTTAACTGACCCTGAATGCAACATTTTATTCACAGCAGTTCAGTTTTTCTAATTAAAATTACAAATATTAAAAAAAAGTTCAAAGTCAAGGCTGTTGGTTGAACTCTTTAATATCTTAGGGGTAGTTCACCCAAAAATGAAATGTGTCATCATTTACTAACTTTTTTTGTTCTGTGGAACACACACAAAACAGGTCTATTAAAAAAATTTGTCGAATTTAGCGATACATTGATAAGTCCTAAGTCAAAGGCAGTGTTGGGAAGGTTACTTTTGAAATGTAATGGGTTACGGATCACAAGTTACCCTATTTGAAATGTATTAAGTAGAGTAACTATTTCAATTACTTTATTAAAGTAATGTAACTGATTACATTTCATTACTTTTTGATTACTTTTCTCATTTCCAGCACTGGAACACATTTTTAACACTTGCCATGGTGGCAACTCTCAGACAGGTTGTAGCCTAAAGCTTCCATCGGCAATGTGGATTGATGTAATTGGCACGTAGTGCGCTGCAAATTCAAACGAGAACCAATCAAAAGCATTAGAATAGAATCACTTTCCTAAACAGCCTTTAAATGGCAGGAGGCATCATGCAAAGACAAATTAATATGATTCAACATATCCTAGCTTTTTACAGAAATGTGAATCAGATGTAACCCCCTTTTGTAATCGACATTAAGCCTGTTCACATGCTTGTCCTTCGGACAAGTAAATCTGTCATTCAGTTGTCCGAGTAAAAAATTAGCTTGTTTTTTGGTAAATATAATCTATTCTGAAGCAATATTCTCACCAGTGTTCAATCAGCTTTGACATATTTAAATAGGCATATAAAGGGCATTTTTCCATAATCTTATTAAATATAGGATATGCTTCAGCTTTAATTTTATATTTTTTAAATTTGATCTATAAATTAAATTAGAATAAGACACTATAGGCTGTTGCCAATCAAATTAAATCATTTACACCAAAGAATTACAACTGAATTAAATAATGTTATGAGATTATTTTAAATATTTTTGAATATACAAATAAGAAATGTTGGAAAGATGAAACTAAACCACCAGTAGGTAGCGCAGGTGACCGTCTTAAAGAGTGAGTCATTGAGTCGATTCGTTCAAACGGCTGATTCATTCAAGAATTAGGCGGTCGTTTACGAATAGGTCATTGAATCTTTAATTCAACCGATTCATTCAAAACGCTGAATAATTCAGTAACATGCTTTTGCTGTGAGAAGCGCTACGTTTCTGTTGTGATCTTTGTTTGACACTATTTTCGCTGCTGAAATAGAACAAAAACAGTCAAAAAAACATCTCAAATGTAAGTGACTTAATGTTAATGGATTTTTTATGAAACTGGCGTATGAAATCAGCGTCATTTTCAGTCGTGATGGTATTCAGGAAAACAACACTCTTGTTAGTGTGATGTTGCTTACCTGTATCATATGTTAAATATAAAAACTACACAATTTTAGCCGTGTATGTTAACTGAGTTTCTTTGTATGAGCGGCGCTCATTTGTTTTCGATCTTCTCCTCGAGAGGAGGACAACCATGTTAACCTCAGGTCGTTTTATATTATTATCCACTATCGATCTCCACTTACACTAACTGAATGCAGAATCATTATTGCACTTTGGTGATTCCCTAGTTATTTTTTTGACATTTGAACCAGGATAGTTGCCCCTTCAAAAAATCCACTTGTCCCGGACAAGCGTTAATGTCGAGCCCTGAATCATTAACATTTTCACAAGTAACTCATTTAATTATGCATTTTTCTCAATAACGGTAACAGATTACAGTTACATTTATTTTGTAATTAAATTACGTAATCTAGTTACATTCTTCAAAATATCTTCACACAAGTTTGGGACAAAAATAAGGCTGCGTAAATGATTGAGTGATCTAACGTTATCCCTTTACAGTTATGTTCAGAAAAGCATACAGGGGAAAATGGTGAAATGCTGGGTTGTGAAGGGATGAAGACCATCCAGGTTTACAAGTACTGCACGCACAGCATTCTGTGAAGCAAAATCACATCAAGAATCAAATCTTCCCAAAGTTAAAGAATCCAAAATGATAATCTTGATCTTAAAAAACCTCCAGCTCCTCAGTGACTAGCATCCCATTCAGCATGTCCTCCTCATCATCAATGCTGTGAATAGCAATATCCAAGTCAGATATTTCTAGAGAAACTATCATTTTCTGTCTGATATCAAGTTTAAATGTATTTTCAAAACAATACTACATACTTTAAACAAATAAAATAACCTTCTTACCTGCTCATTTCTCCCCGTCTTATCTTGAATTTGAAGACTTGTTGTCCAGCCTGAAAAAATCTGGTCTCGGGTACAGGGAAGGAAAAGGCCTGGATTGGCATAGTTACTGAATCTTCACTGAAAAACAAAAACAAGAGACATACAAAAAAGCATGGTATAAAGTTAGTCTATTTTATAAATGCAATGTTTTATGTTTATGGGTTATGCTCATAAATGTAGTGTACAGAAATCCAACGTTTTACTAAAAAAACCTCTAGCTAGCTAGGACAAATGGTTAATAAAAGAGGTCCAGTAATTTATATAGCCAATTTAGACACGTTTAGCCTTTTTTAAAATGTACTAAATGGAAATGACATGGTTAACAAACCGCCAGCGGCAAAAGTATAAGTTACCGTAACGCCTCAAGTATTCGGCGCCAAATATGACTGAACCGCGCGGGACTGTCGAGCTGTCCGCGTCCCGCCCACCCCAGCTCACGACAACAAACTTTGATTGGTCAAAAGCGTCATCAGTGAGGCGCGAATCAGCTGCTATCTCTATGGTGACGACGAGAGTTCCAAAAAATATGTTCCGCCCCTTTATTGTCACATGATCACGTTAGGTTGAGCAGGTTGTAAAACAGCAGCAGACGAAGATAAGACTGTTACACAAAGTTGATCTCCTATTGTTTACAGATAGTACGTAGATAAATTAGCATTGTTATTCACATGGAACAGTGAGATCATTGGACCTTGACCGTGCTGAAGTCACTGGCGCCTGTGTCTTCATTTTCAAAAAACCTGCAGGGTGAGTTTGTCTCTGTATCATTTTACCATGACAGTGCATTTTTAATCTATTATTTGTAATCTCTGGAATTAATCTAATAGTTTTTTCATTGCTAATATTTATGCACTTCGGTTTCCATAGTCTCCAAAGCAAGGCTTCCTCCTTTCATAATGACTGACCCTCAGCCAACTGTGCTTCTCAACACTGGGACTCGGATGCCTCTATTGGGACTGGGTACTTTCCGTTTGCAGGGCCAAGAGGACACTTACAATGCTGTGGACACTGCTTTGGCAGCTGGTTACCGTGCCTTTGACACTGCTGCAGTGTACCGTAACGAGGCACATGTAGGTCACGCCCTCCGTTGCCTGTTGCCCAAGCATGGCCTCTCACGAGAAGACGTTTTCATTACTAGTAAACTGGGTCCCAAAGACCAGGGCTCCAAAGCTAGGGACGGTTGCCTGAGGAGCCTGGAGCAGTTGGGATTGGGCTACATTGACCTATATCTTATCCATTGGCCAGGTACGCAGGGGCTGCAAATCGGGGATAAGCAAAATCCTGAAAACCGTGCTGAAAGCTGGAGAGTTTTGGAGGATTTCTACTCAGAAGGAAAATTTCGGGCCATTGGGGTGTCTAATTACACAGTAACACACATGCAGGAGCTGCTTAAGAGCTGTAAAGTGCCCCCAGCGGTTCTTCAGGTAGAGTTCCACCCAAAGCTGGTCCAAAAAGACCTGAGGGCACTTTGTAAAGAAAGAGGGGTGTGTTTTCAGGCGTACTCCTCTCTTGGAACAGGGCTTCTGATATCAGACCACATGGTTCTGGATTTAGCTAAAGAGTATGGGAGGACACCAGCCCAAGTGTTGCTGAGGTGGGCTGTACAACAGAACATTCCAGTGCTGCCAAAATCACGCCAACCAGACCGTGTGGAGGAGAACGGGCGTCTGTTTGACTTTGAGATTAGCGAGAAGGATATGGAGAGGCTCTCTGCACTTGATTGTGGGGAGAAGTTCTGCTGGGATCCAACACAAGTGTCTTAAGACAATGATTCAGTGACATTCCAAGGTTGTTCAGGTGTATACATTTACAGCCCACAACATAAGCTACACGTCTCTTTATTTAATGCATAGTGTGACATTGCATCTTTTGTTTGACAATTCAAGATGTAATTGTAAAAGTTGTTCTGATGCAAACAGTGTATTAAACCAGACTTGGAAACAAAGATACATAGTGTCAAATACTATTAACATTAAGTACAGTACTTCTGTTTTACACTAGTGCTGCTAAGAGCAACCTTTGCTGAAACTGAAAGTGGTTTATTAGACTATACTTGTTACAAACAACAAAATAACATCACAATAATAATACAAAATCTAATTAAAACAGTTACAAGGCATTGAAAATTAGTATTTTTCAAGTAATACCAGTTATGATGGTGTCCTCTGTTCTTGCTCTCACAGTCTTGTTTTTATGGGCTCTTGTGCTTATTGGTTGAGATAATTCCAAGAGATTTTTATGACTCAGAGATGGTTATAAAACAGAAGGGCTCTAAGTGGCCAAAGTCCCTTTAAATATTGTTAATAATTTCTTTAACAAATGATGCATTATAAAATGTCTTTGACTATTTTTGATGTCCTTTGTTAAAAAGTATTTTATCTGAACCTAAAAGCCGATATGGCAGAGTGACAAAGTCTGTCCAGCTCACATTCATGGAATTTACTGCATATTATTCCCAGAGCTTAAGAAAAGTCAAAGGAGATTCTCCATTTTTGTCTTCTTTGTGGCATAGCACATGCCAGTGAGATACAGTTCATGCTTTTCAACAGTCCAGGGTCCCAGTGCAGTTCATGGAAAAGGCTTAAAACCAATCAATGGAATTGTTCCTTCTCTTCAAAGCAGTGCATCCTTTTCTTCTGCCATCAATTGTTATGTACAGTAGTCTTCTTTTCCCTCCTCTTCCATCATTCATTCACTGTCTGTCAATCACTCTGCAGGGCGCGACTCAGCTTCAGACTCTTTGTGACTCCAAAGGAAGGCCAACCAGCTGGGTGATTGTCGCATCTGACGTGCTGTTCCTGCACTCTTCGCCCTTTTCATCTGTAAGAGATGAGAAAAAACATTTTATGGTTATGGTTTCAGTTTACTCTCTAATAGTCCAAAACATCCTCTGCTCCTATTATGCCAAATCATTGTTTTCTTACCCCTTTATCAAGGAGGATGTCAAACTCATCACTCATTCTCCTTAGCTGTTGGCCATATTTCTTAGCTGCCCACAAAGCAGGAGGAGCAGAGCGAGATCTAGGCCTGAAATCGCCTTCATCTGCTGCCTCGGTCTCCAGCAGATCCTCCTCATTCATTGAGAGATTCCTCTGTCTTCCCAGCTGCTCTCCTACAATGACATATGATACTGAATGACCCTTGCCTGATCAGATCGGACCTCATATTTTAATTAAATTTAAAGTATTTCTTCATGTAAAGTGAAATTATCGTCTTAAAAGGACAGCTCACCCAAAAATTAAAATTACCTCATGATTTACTCACCCTCAAGCCATCCTAGGTTTATATTCTTCTTTCAGACGAATACAATCAAAAGTTATATAAAAAAATGTCCTGGCTAATCCAAGCATTATAATGGCAGTCCAAAATTTGAAGCCCAAAAAAATGCATCCATCCATTTTAAAAGTAATCCACACGGCCTTCTTCTATTAAAGGCCTTCTGAAGCTAATTTATGGGTTTTTGTAAGAAAAATATCCATATTTAACATGTTATAAAATAAAATATCTAGCTTTCGACAGACCGCCTTTCATATTCAACTGAAAGTGTAGTGCTTATATCGCAGTTCATGCTTACGCTACGTCGATGTCATCGTCGCGCCAGTTATGCTTCTTTTGTAAGTTGATTACGGAAGGCAGTCCGCCGGAAGCTAGATATTTTACTTTATAATGTGTTAAATATGGATATTTTTCCTACAAAAACCCCTCGATTTGCTTCTTAATGAATGGATACACTATTTTGGGCTGCCATTCACATTATAAAGCTTGGAAGAGCCAGGACATATTTTAATATAACTCCGACTGTATTCATCTAAAAGAACAATGCAATATACACCTAGGATGGCTTGAGGGTGAGTAAATCATGGGGTAATTTTCATTTTCGGGTGACATTCACATTCTTTACTTTTGTCTTGTAAATGTGCAGTGAGGTGTATCCAGGATACAGCAGAAATGACGTGTGTTCTTCTAACTATCCCACAGGCCCTTGAGACTGACTCACCTTTCAGCCTATCAGGCACAGTGAGGTGCTTCTTTCTCTGAGGTGATCCACTGTTATGTCCAGAGTCCTCACGGTCTTCTGACGTCTCTGACTCATTGTCAGAGATGCTGAACATTTGCGCCATGATTAAACTCTAAGTTAAAGAAAAGAAAAAAGTTGATTTTCATAAATACACATGTTTAAGTGTTTTAGTAAATGGAGGCATTGGTTACTGTACTAACTTTATTTGTCTAGAAGCCATGACTGTATATGTGCCATCCCACATTATGAATTGGCTTGTCCTCAAACAGATCAAATAAGAGCAGATGAGGGATTAGCCATAACCTCTTAAAATGAGGCAAACCGTGTGTGCAATACTTCAACTTATTATCATTAAAAAAAAAACTATTTTACTGTCTATGAAAAAAACTGTTATGGTCTGAACTCAGCCAGGCTTTCCCGCCGCGATCGTTTATAGTGTAAACTGATACAGACATTTCTCAGAGCTGACCTCAGAGAACTAACCTGCTTTATCTTACACCTGACCGACAATAAACCACAGTATTCTCAATACCAAGCTTCGCAGATATCCAACTAACGTTAGTTGTCGAGTTTCTTACCATGATGGCAACCATAATTACATCTGTAACTTAGATTACACTTTAATTCCACACGTTCAAATATAAAAAGGGGGGCCAACGGGAAACTTCTGTTTACATTTTTGAGGCTCAGTGCCACCCAAAACCCTTAAAATGAAGTTATACCGTCCAACGACGGTGAGTTATTAACTTGTTAAAGTTTCCGTTCTGCTTTGTAGTAGTTTCAATTTAATTCTTAATATTTCAACTATCGAGTTTCTTACCGATTTCTGGCGTCTTACGTAGAGTCTTCCGGGTGATCTGTGTCCCTGGTGTTTGGACAGGCTCTGTTTGGACTCCTGCTTCTCTCCGACACTCGCCCGTGCTGTGCGGAATATAAGCGCAACCGGATTTCACTTTCGACTCAACATAGTGTAAACTCTCACTAAACAATGTAAACAACAATTAAGTCTATAACAATTAAAGGAAATACATAACAAATATATACCGTTGGCTACATAAAATGAACACGGGCTTAAATGAAAAAGTTTTTGCTATATAGAAATAAATATGAATCGTGTTTTAAAAGCACGTATACACATCTAGCCAGGGTCTTGATCACCCTGGGCTATTTACCAAATAAAGGAATGGATATGAAATACTCTGATGAGTTGATGGTTGAATAATTCGTTTTTGTTTCCCGGATGATTGGTCAATTATAGAGCGTTGCTATAGACAACAATCATTGTTTACAAATGAATCACCACCGCAGAGACACTGATAATGGTAAGGATGCGATAAGTACATAAAAAATGAATTATTACCATGTCACGTTTAATAACTTAATATCCATTAATACAATGCTGGTTTGTTTGGTACATGAAGCACTAGATGTCACTGTCTTGCAATACAGTTTTTAGTTGACGTTACAGAGTTGTAATAATTAGCATTAAAATCCTCATATAGTATACAATAAATTCAGTCATTAATGTAAACTTTTTTTTTTTTTTAGATATATTTCTGGCTTTATTTTTCTTTAACTATGAAAAGATGTATTTAATTGTTGTATAATTAAAAAAACAATTACGTTTTAAATTACATGTCTCCTCATTAAACTATTACAGATAAATACGATGTTTTTTGTTTACTCAACAACTTATTTCGCAGTAATTAATAGTTCCAACAGTACTACCGGAAGTAAAAGGTCCAGTATTTCCCCCCCTCTCTCTCACTCTGGGCGCTGTGTGTGTTTTCTCGAGCGCGTCGCGAGGATACGGAAGATGGCGAGCGCGGAGACAGCGGCAGAGCACGAGCGAATCCTGCGTGAGATTGAGAGCACAGACACGAACTGCATTGGACCAACGCTCCGGTAAGACTTCATTAACCGTAGAGGAGGCTACCGGGCTTGGGGTGTAATGTGACATGTTGGTTCAAAGGTGCCCGGAGAGCCTGTTCTCCTTGTTCGTTCAACTTCTCACTTCAGAGACTTGCCAGGAAATCTTCCATTCAAGTTGTCAGGCTGGGAAAGTAGGCGCTCAGTAGCGGTTTAGAGAAAGTTTTAGTTAGTATTCCTCTCACATGGTTCTCTGCAGGACTCCCGGAGAGAGCAGGCGGATATTGGGCTATAATGAATAATGCTCTTTATTTGAAAACAAACCAAAATAAGTGTTTACACTGTGCTCTTTTGTTGCTGTCCATTGTATTTAAGGAAGTAACCCAGGCTTTTAACTTCTCCTCAAAACATTGGCTTTTTATTTTTTCTTCAAATGTATCCCGCCCGAGCTTAATGACACATTAGTTTTTAGAAGACATTAGTAGTTATGGGAGAGATTAGTTAAAAGTTGCTTGTGAAGAACAAATTAAGTTGCAAATGAACAGTTTATTTTTTTTCATGTGGAGTTTCTACTTTTTTATCCAGCTGGAGCTGAATTTGCAAACCACAGATTTCAGTTAAAGGCCAGCAATTCTCTGTCAGAAGTGGTTGACATTTTAGAAAAGGATGTGTAATGAGAGTTTAATGGAATCAACAATCCAGCAGTATTTTAGGTTAGCCGGTTCAGCTTTATCTTTCATTGTGTATATTTATTCTCATTCAGTTATTTTAGCCGTTCATACAAATATGACCATCATCTATATGTTATGACTCAACTAAAGCTGTTTGTGGTGAAGATCTGCAGTGAATTCAATGACAGCTGGGCTACTTAACCGTCATAATATTCACAATGTAGCAATATTCACAAATATTCACAATGAGCAAGTACACATAATGTAGAGCGCATACTGTGCACAGTCATTTTTCCGCTTACCTTCCTCATAGTTAACCTGCATGTCAACTGTGTTGATTGGATACAGGTCCAGTACCAATCACCAATTGAATCAATTTCCTGTAACTTGGCGACCAGTTTGTGTTTTACATTGTTGTTTAGATAGTGGAACTGTGTGATGCTAATTTTGGTGCTAGCAGGGTGGTGTGTGGGACACATTGATAATGACTTCATATTCTCACACCCTCTGGTGGGGCTTTCGTTTACAGAATGGACATTGCGAGCACAGCCTGGCTTCCTGGCCGTGGTCATATTTGCATGTTTATTTATGACATTGAAAATCATTGTATGTGGTTCTTTTACAGCAGTCCCATAAGACAGTGCACTTTAAAACACAAGGAGCTGTGTTCTTTATAGCATGTAGCAAGACAGGAGAGCTAACCCTTGCTGGCCAACTAAAGAAAAACTAAAGAAAAACTTTTTGTGGCGAAAAATGTGTTCAGTGCATGGGTATGGTGAGCTTAATAAAAACAACAATTTTATGATTAAAACCACAGTGTAATGCAAGTAGCAACGCATCTTTTCTTTCATATTTTGATGTATGTGTGTGAAATTTATCGAAAAAAAGTAGGGTTCTATCCATCGGTTATTAATTGGATGGATGTATGAAAAATTATGTTTAAACGAACTAAATTCGCTACCAGAGAAAAGAATTGAAGGTTGAGAATAGGAGATATTTTGGTCAACCAATATAGGTTTTTTTTTATTGGCCAATGACAATATCTTACACAGTCACTGGCCACTTAATTTGGTACACCTTGCTAGTATTGGGTTGGACCCGCTTTTGCCTTCAGAACTGCCTGAAATCTTCATGGCATAGATTCAACAAGGTGCTGGAAACATTCCTCAGAGATTTTGGTCCATATAATGACTTGATAGGATCAGCCAGTTGCTGCAGATTTGTCCACTGCACATCCATGATGCGAATCTCCCGTTCCACTACATCCCAAAGATGCTCTTGGATTGACATCCAGTGACTGTGAGTTTAGTGAAGTTTTGGTTTTCCATTACCAGTACCAGCTCAACTCGACTCAACTCGCCTTTCACTCTGTTTTCCCTTGCAGATAGTACCTCCACAATAGTATAGAATAGAATTTGTTTCGCCTGGTTTGTCATTTTGATGAAGAAAAATTTTAAATTTTTAATTTTATACTGACTTTATGGTCCAATCCAATGTCAAAAACAAACACTGTCTTTGTTGAATATTTCATATTGCTAGGACATTTTCTAGCAGGGAAGAATCAAAAGAAGAAATTTGTTTTATTTTAAAGTTTTTTTTTTTTTTTTAAAGAAAATTAAGACCAATTCTAATCCAGTCTACATAAAAATCAGATATTAAAATACTGCATCACAGACTTGAAGTAATAAAAATCTAATGAGACAACATTGTAAATAATGGGAATTACAGACCTCTAGAGCTGCACACGTTATAGTAATGAGAATTTTGAGAGAAAATGTTATGAAAATAATGTCACTTTGCAAAAAACGTATTTCTTATTTTTCCTCATATTTATCTCTCATATTTTTCCTCCCATCCATGTCCCTTTAGAGTTTCCGTAGCCCCTCATGTGACCCATAACAAGAACAAACAAATCTACATTCAATAAGGGTTGCAGTTGTTGCTACTTTTTGACTGGTTCATTTCTGAAGCTTGTGCCAATGTAGTTTATACAGTGATTAAGACTCTTAATTTTTGTTTGATATTGACAGCTGATTGGGGGATTATTTTATGATGCCAAAATCTCCGCCCCCCCCCCCCCCCTTTACTGTATTGAAAGGCTTAATATGTAGCCTAATGTCTTCTTCTAATTTATTACTTTAACAGTTAAACTAATCAAAAGTAAAATAGAAAAATATATATTTGTATATATTCGATGATATACATGTTATATAAACTAAAACATTTTCTTTCCTGAAATCCACAGATTTTTTTGGGATCAAAGTTATCCTGATCACTACATTTTTCAACTAAATATCCAAATAAATCTAATTATTAAACTAAATTAACCATATAAACTAAATTACTGATCTAAGGCCCACACTGCCACTGTATGATAATTGAAATGAACTGATGACATCACCATTTTCTCCAGAATGGCTATACGGCTGAATAAAATTGTTGCATTATTTTCCTGTTTAACACTGTAAAGCTGCATTGTTAAAAGCGCTATATAAATAAGGTTGACTTGACTTGATCTTACTAAAATGTTTTGAACAACGCAAACTGATGATTTGATCCAGATCAAAACCAAAATTGGATTTTAAGATCTAATCTTTTTGAACAACCCATTTTCAAGATTTGAAGCAATCCGATCAAATCTTGACAATATTAGATTACTTTTCAACAACTGGGCCCAGGTCTTTTTTTTTTTTAAATCAATGTTAATCCAATATATACAACTCATATCTCTCCTGCACTGTTGCACTGCACATTAGAAGGACTTCAAGAAATGCAGAGACTTCCCATGTATCATATTGTAAGGTCAAGTTGTGTAGTAAAGCATGGGTCACTAAATTTTGCTAGCTAATTGACTGTGCAGATCTAATGGACTGTGTGTTCTTCTATCTATGTTTCCTAGTGCTAATTCAAGGACAGTGGAAGGCCTCTCACATTCTGTTGTGCTTTTAATGGATGGTATATGCACATTATGAGACAAGGCTCAATAAAATGTAAACAAGCTAATCGATGACAACATTTTCATGGTTGGCTGAGATTGACTTCCTGGCTCCGGAACAGTACACTATCTGTCTTTTTTTTTCTTCTCTCCTCAATTTAGATGTTTGCTTGAGCTTTTTTTAATGCCATTTTTAAATGCTCCTCATATTAAGCTCAGATGCAGTTGATGGTGTTTTACCTTTATTCTGTTGACGTGAGCAGGTTTAAAATCCTTATATTTCTAAATTAGTACCTCTTTCCAAAGACTGAATTTTCAGCTTTTTGTGGCACAGTTGTCAGTGAATGTGACTTGCTTTCACAAGAACAGTGTGTGTTTTGTTAGTAGATACAGCGTATGCTGGTATCAGAATTTGTAGCATCCACGGCTGTCTGTTACATCGTATCCATGTGATCTAGTTGATGTCTCATGCAACATGATTTCTTTCCAATGTGTGCAATCGTAGAAGCTTGTAATCAGATAGTATATTTAAATGAGAAGTGCTGACTCTTAAGTGTGTGAGAGAACTATATTTGGATGCTTCTAGCAAGACTTCTGGGGGCCTAGGTCTGTAATTGTGTGTTGTAAGAGAGAGAGAGAGAATGCTGAGACGGCCTGGGCTGGTGTGTTTTGGTGAGTCAGTTTCCTCAGACTGTGCTGCCTCCACTCCCACCCAACTCCAACTATAATTACTCGATTATTTTGGTCAGTCTCTTTATGTAAATGGACTGGTTATGGTTAGTATTTTAAATTGCATTATACGTGCCACTGCAGTATGTTATGTAGTGTGCTGTGCAAGTCGGTTTTTATCGCTCCATAGAAGAAGTGATTGGCTTTTTCATAATATGCATACACGTCAGGACTTGTGATGACATTCCAATGGTTAAGCCCTGTAGCATAATTCACGCATGGAAGAAAAAAAAAAATCAGTCTGCCTTTCCTTGGTCTACTCATCCTTTCCAAGGTATCTAGAAGTTCTATTGTCAGCATGAAATGGAAATCAATTTCTAAATTCATGTAATCAAGTATTTAATTAATCTTATTGTGAACGATTTATCCATTCATATGATTTTTTTTGTAAGCTTGTAATTTTTTATTTTTAAATTTGATAACTTGATGACTTCTCTCTGGCGATGTATGCTGCACTCCAATCATTTAGTCCACTTAATCCCGGCCCTTCGTTACAAGCTCACATTCAGATCTGCCTCCAACCTAGGACTGGGACGATACACCCGGTTGCTATACTTGAGTGCTGATATGATATGTATTGTGATGTTTAAGAATTGGGATTCCACAAGTATTGTGATTTGATATTGCTATGTATTGCTTTTTTTTTTTTATTATTTTTTTTTTTTTTACTCTAGACCAGGGGTGTCCAAAGTACGGCCCGCGGGCCAAATGCGGCCCGGGGATGAATTTCAAACGGCCCGCAGCTTGTCTATTAAAATATATTATATGTGGCCCGCCACGGATAATTTATAAATCGTGCAGTTTCACGATGTTAACGCAAGGTGGCAGTACTAGATTTTAGGCCAGGGAAACAGCGCCAAACTCGGAAACGAAACCGCGCTACTTGTGCTCTGCGTAACCTATTGTCTATGTGCGCAACTCGCGAGCTCTGACTCTGAACAAATGTGTTTATTTGCTGAGTGTCTCGATCGTCTCGATCATGCGCCCACTAAACAGCCCGTGAGAAGTGTTCGAGTTCGGCGCAGAGGTCTCCGGTACGAGCTGCGAATCGCTCTGTGATTTGATTTAATTTAAATCCAGTTAAACAGCGCTGACTTAATCAGAGCCGATTTATTTAAAATACTTTTCAAACAACATTTCACCTACATTTATCATGGATTTACTGTGGTAACACTACCTTTAAGTGTGGTCATTTGTTAGAAATGTAGGTTACTATCTAACTTTATTTAATTTGTAATGTAGACATGTATTAAATTAGTAATAAAGGCCAAATTGCAGACTATTTTTGTCATAAACTTGCAGTTTTGTGCATTTGTATTTATATGTTTATAGACTAAATACCATAAAGCCATTCTAGATATAGAATCTTTTTTACTTTTTGTGTGCACTGCGAAAAATTCTGTCATTTAGTATTTTTGTCTTGTTTCTAGTATAAATATATCTAAAAATTCTTAAATCAAGATGCATTTACTAGATAAGTTAAATGACATTAGATAGTTTTTCTTATTTTCTGGAAAATAAAATGAAAATGAAGTGAGTTTTTGGTTAAAACAAGCAAATATATCTGCCAATGGGGTAAGAAAAATAATGTTTCTGTTTGGAATCTTGCTTCTTGTTTCGGTCCCAAACAAACAAGATTATTTTTATAATCCATTGACAGATAATTTAGTTTGTTTCAAGCAAAAACTCAATTCATTTAGACAATTTAATTTATTTATATAAAATATAAAAGGGACCGGCCCCCGGGTATGTCCACAACATCGAATCTGGCCCCCTTTTAAAAAAGTTTGGACACCCCTGCTCTAGACCATGCGAAAAGATGAAAGATACACTTACCGTATATATGATGGGGCTGTACGTATATCCGTAGATGTCTTTCCGTCCTCCATTTTTCACTTTCTCGTGTCTAGTAAGTAGGGCCGCAACAACTAGTCGATAAAATTGATAATGAAAATCATCAACAACGATTCTTTCTCATTATCGATTAATCGGGTCTGCCCTCATGGTAAGCTTCCACCAGTTGCGCCAAATTACATAACGCATTTCAATGGACAAAATGCATCTAGAAATAGTGGAGTGGAAACAGAGTGAGCTTCTGTGGGAAAGGTACGTGATCCAAGCGCCCAAAACATGAGAATTCTTTATTTTAAGCTTCAAGCGTTTGAAAACGTTTAACATGGGCCTACCTGTCATGCGCTTTTTGCAGAGTCCTCAGTGCAAAACGTTAATTTTACAGGTTTATATCCACTGATCTATAGAGAACAGTTATATACTTATCTGTAAATGCTACTAATTCATGCAAGTATTTCCATTTCGCATAAAAGCACATCCTTACAGTCTGCATTAAGCTTCAAACTTCACTAAACAAGCGGCGGTGCGGAGGCTGACAGTACAGACAGAACGCAGTAGAGAGGGTTTGTTGTTGTAAAACCATGTTTTTTGGAATATTGATTACCATTTGTATAACCACACGAATACCATATAGTTAAACTATGGATTTGAAGCAAAACTATGTTTAATTTGTGGTGGTTACCATTGAATAACCACAGTTACCCTGTTATTTATTAGGGGTTCAAGCCTGAAAGGCTGAAACCCTATTGTAATTGCTAAATTTCCCATGATGCATCATTCTCCATCTAAAACTGATCGGGCAGACCAAACCGTAAGTCGTAGAGACTTGTTTATTATTATTATTTTTGTTTGTTTTGTTCATTTTAAAACCATGGTTAATTTATGTAATGGTAGACATATTTACCATTTATGTTTTCATAGCACTCAGCTGACATGTTTGTTTGAAGGACAGCATTGGGCAGGATGTGGAATAGTGTGTTTTATCAATTAAATAAAAACGGGCCATCTTTAAAAACTCATAGCCATCTTTACCATGCGAGCAAGTTTAGCTGAACTGTAATGTTACCAAACCATACAGTATTTTCATAGTGTATTACACTTTCAATTACAACCTGGTAAAATAGTAGGCCTACATTACTTTCTGTTCTACCCCATACACTCTTAATCTACGTAAACAGTTTTACCTCTGTTGCATACACCACAGCATACACTATCCACATGAAATCCCCAGTTAAGTTATCCATATAAACACCCAGATACACCTAAGAACTAGGGGTTGAACGACATTTATGTGATGAAAATCGAGTCAACGTCGACCAGTCGCTGATGAAGTCATTAATGATCAAATAAGCCTGAACCTCGAGCTGAGACACGAACGCAGGTTTTTGTTTGTTTGTGCACAGCTAATATGACTGCGCTGCCCATAAGGTTATTGCTTCTACATACCAGCTTTTATTGATCAATTCTTTTGTCTTTGGGTCGTTATATTTCTCACAGATTCCTGCTCGTTCTGAATCAGATACAGATAAAGTAGCACAGTAAAGATTAGGCTACATCTATATGAATGCATTAGTGAGAGAGTGATTTGCGTGTGAATTAATTCTACCTCTCTCCTAATAGTGAAGCTGTGAGTTTTAGTCATCAAGAACCTTAACCTTAACCTGCTGCGTTTGATTGGTTAATTAAAATCGAGAAATAACAACTGTGCATAGGCTTTTGGATTCTCCAGATGTTTTGCAATGGCATTAAGTGTTAATAGCATCCACTGTACCACGACCTTGTCTGTAGGCAAACTGAAATGGGTCTAAAACGGATTTTACCTCTGTCTTCTTTAACAAGGACACCTGATATCTTTCAAAGCACTTCATGACACATGATGTCAAAGCTGTGGGCCTGTAATCATTATTCTCTATTGTATTCGATTTCTTTGGTATCAGAACAACAATGGATTTCTTCCAAATATCAGGGACCTTATGACAATCCACAGATCATTGGAAAAAAGGACACCATGCATCTTGGGAGTACCAGGAAGGAGTAGTCAGGTTTCTTATCACATGCTGGGTCACAGTGACTTGAATGCTAGACACTTGTCTGATTCTCTCTGTCTGTCTGTTTGTCTTATCTCTCTTCTTTCGGTTTATAAGGTTTTGTGAATAAATATGTCCGTCTTCAGTGTCCTTGCTCTCCTGTACTGTGTGTGCGCAGTTGTTGTCTTGACCCCTGTAGAGTGATTACTACTTCAAAAAGGAAGAGAGGACTGCAGCTTTGGAAACACAGCTCTTTGTTCCAATTATGGCCAGAGGAATGTTGTAAATATTTTGGGCTCTTCTGCATCCACCTGAGGAATTTCGCACAAACACTTCAGCGCACTTGAGCCAATTATTGTGTAGGAAGTAACGTTTCTCAAGGATTGATTATTTAAAGAACAGAGGCAAAGAATTGTATCAACGTTTCATAGGATTTCCATTTGCAATAAAAGCAAATAAGGCCAAATCCCATTTCTACCCCTTACCCCTTCCCTTTCCTCTACCCCTTCGTTTTGCTCATTCGCGTGAAGGGGCAGGGGTTAGAGGTCTACACGGGTCCCAAAATTCGTAGAGACCCGTAATGTGCTACACGGAACCGACCCGGACCTGTCTATTATTTCAAAAGCTGGACCCGTGCAGATCTGAGAAATGTAGTACCCGGAACCGACCTGGATCCGTCTATTATTTGATAGCTGGAACCGAACCCGGTGGGAAGACACAGACCGACTTGACCCAATTGTCTCATATTCCACAATAAACTGTTCTTACCAAGTCAATAAACAAGTTGCGAAAAAAAATAAAACTTTTTGCCGCAGCCTACCTAAAGCCGTCGTCTCCTTTCCTTGTACCTGATTGTGATGCATTACAATCCTTGCCAAGAAAAAAGTTCTATCCATGTAATTCCTCTCTTGTTATTCCAAGCATGCTTAATTCACTCATCATTTCAGCTGTAAATGTCCACTTTGTCACGGTGACGGATGACAAATGCGACTTTGCAGATTTGCATTTCGACTCGAGTTAACTCGCATAATAACTTTGACTGTTTGCCCTTTTTAACTAATAACGATTGCTTGTTTGGTGCCATGGCCGCTGACGTTAGCATTATTTATTTGCTGTAATCTCTGTGAGCCGAGTCTGACGACCACAAACTTTAAGATTAAACAAGACGGTTCATTCATATTTTCAGTCATTAGAGTCATTACAGTCACTGCGGAAGCTTGGGTTGCCATAGAAACATGACACGCGCTTGAGACTGCACATGCACGTTAGCTGGAGCAAATATGAGCTTTTTTACGGGATTTGAGCATCATGGAAAACATTTATGTAACAGTTCACCTGAGATTGTGTTGCTGATTTGAAATATATTATTTAAATATGAGTACATCATTACCGTGCGCTTGCATTTAATGTGCCCACTTTGCTTCTAACAGCTGAGAGAGAGATTGCTCATGTTTTTTCTTTTTCTTAAACCTCATTTCCCAACTCACACTTTTCTTATCCTAATTTTACAATCTGCAAGTTGCACAAAACACACAAGCAGTGCTGACTGACTCTGATCATCGCCAGGTGTTCTTCGAGTCTGATCGACATTGTGTATTACACAAAATGTTAAACAGACCCGAAGTAATAGATTGGGACCTGACCCAGACCCGGCTGACCTGTACGGGTCCTAGGTCCACGGGTCTCGGGTACTCCGTGAAGACCTCTAGTAGGGGTGTCTCGATTTCTCTTTTGGTTAGAGAGGTAGGGGTAAGGGAAAGAGCCAGATAGCCCTTAAAATTAAGATTTTTCGGGACCACACTTCGAACAAAGGGGAAATTTCCCTGCATACACTGACTACCGGTGCTGCTAGAATGCGTGTTTCTGTGTATGTTCTGTATAATTCTGATACAGTTCTTATCATTGTAGGAAAGTCGAAGGCTCATATGTTTTCGAATTGAAAACAAGCCATTTTCTTAATTCCAAATACAGAGTAATCTATTAAACGTGCTTGCGCCTGATTTCTGTTAGATGTGCACTTGCTGTTCATACAGGTTAAATGTTACAGGACACTAATAAAAGAAACTGGGTATGATGATGACGTGATGAAGTGTAATGGTGTAGTAGTGGTTACTCCCATTTCTTAGGGGAATATTCTCACCCCTACGCTTTGTCACTCTGTTTCAAGGGACAAGAGGTAGGGTTAGGCTAAGGGGTATAAATATAATTTGAATTTGGTCTACGTCTAGAGGAATGGTCTGGTCTCTAGACATGACCTGGGTCCCACTTTGTTGGTCTATCATCCACCAAGCAAATAAAAAAAGGAAGTCATATATTGCTTACAACAGTAAAGGCTTAGCTCTCCTTAACAAGCCACATAAGTTGAGATAATTAATGTGCAGAACACAATGGTGAGCATGAAAGTTGAGTATAGGGAGTCAGGGATTTAGAACAAAAGTAATATTAATAGTGATGGTTGCCATAGTCATACATAACCAATCTGGAAGCACAAAAGCATGCACTGTGGAGTGTGGACGTAGTTGGAGATGGGCAATCATTTCACAAACCACCACCTTTATTCCATGCACTTGCTGAACAGTGGGGAATCTTTAGATCGGCAACTTATGACCTTTAAAACAGAGCTGCAATCACACTGTTAACCTGCAAACAATACACTTGATGATGACGGAAATAACTTGCGAACATCCACCTTCAGGATGCCAGGACTGAGAGAGATGTAGAGATGAGAGCATTAGAATGAGCAGTTTTGCATTATTCTGTTTAGTTTTAATAACAGCAGCAACAATCAGGTACAGCTAAGCACAGCAGAGTTTTCAGCAATTATTTCCTATGTGTGATGTTTTTGCAGCCATAAACCTCAGCAGAGAAGCAGAGACCAACTCACCACAAAGGTGCAGCCAGGTCCACACCCAGCTGAGTCACTGCACACACACACACACACACACACACACACACACACACACACACACACACACACACACACACACACACACACACACACACACACACACACACACACACACACACAAACACAAACACAAACACAAGATTGCCTACAGGCCCGATGCTAAAACTCTTTTAGTTGAAAGATGTTCTTTTCTACACGTTTTGTTTGGTATTAGCAGGGAAGTGTTTAAAAATGATTTTTTCCTTTTCTCTCCACAGTGGACTTGGTGGTTTACCAGATTAGATCTGTGATAAGCTCTTAATGGCTTCCTCTGTTTCAAAGACTATCATACTGCCTGTTTATTTAGTTGATTTGACTTCTAAAAAATATAATGGTCTGTACCGGCAAATTAATTACATGTGCACCAAGTAATTTTTTTTGCTTGTTTGTTTCACTTAATCACTAAATGTTTTGTTTTATTTTTGTAGAAATGATAAGCAGTGCTGTTTTAGAAATATTCTGTTCACAGGCATTTTTGTGACCCACAATCAAAGCCCCCCCCCCCCCCCCCTCCCCATGAGATGGCAACCACCCCATGTAGAAAACATGTCTTCAACATTGTTTTCATCTCATCTGAGTGTACAACATTTAGATGAAAGTTTCTTGATGCACCTTTTAATTCAGTCTCTATTATGACATTAATTTGCCTTTTGCACTGGTAAAGTGTGAACAAAACTGTCTAATCAGATTTTTTTGGAGATTTGATATTGACGTTTTGAACTCTGCTGTGTGCAAGAAGTACTTGCGACATCTGTAATGTTTGAATTAGACGTTGGGCAACATTCTGTGTTGCTCAGTGCTTTATTTCTGCCATTGCACTGCTAGACACATCATTTATCAGTCTGTCTCAGTATGAGGGGTTTATTTGTCTCTTAGTCTCTAGCTGTTGCACTGTGGCCTGTCTCTGCCCTCATTCTCGCTGCCTTTATTCCCACAGAGGAATTTACTGTTTCTAGACTGCTGCTACCTTCTCTTTCTCTTCTTTCACTTCCAGTCACTCCCACAAGACCACAGGTTTTTCTGTACCATGCCGTTACTGGTACATGTTTCTGGTTTAGCATATTTTCGTCTGTGTTTTCTCTTATCTGTGCTGTTGCTTAGAACCAAGGGTCTTTAGCTATATAGTTTTGTTTAAACCAAATACAGTAAAAAAACAGTAGTATTGTGAAATTATTGCATTACAACTTAAAATAAATGTTTCTGTGTTACATTAATATATTTTAAAATGTAACAATGTGATGGCAAAGCTGAATTTTTAGCATCATTACTTCAGTTTTTCATAATTGTTTGCTTTTTTTTAACAACTTGCTGCAAGCAAACTACATAAATTCATAAATAATTTTTCTGAAAAATAATGGCATATTATGCAGAACATGTAAATTTTAAATCACATTCTTACTGTTGTTTTTTACGGTCACAAGTAATTTTTGCAAATTGATGAACCTTATCTATGTTAGCCAGCTAAGATTACTTTGTTGCTGCAAATTCTGCTGATTTGTCACCAATGTAGAATATATCACAGACAACCAAACGTTTGCCTAAATGGATGTACAAGATCAATTAATTTTTTTTGTTTGTGAATTTTTAGTAGCAATGCAGCAAGTGGCTCAAAACACTTACACTGGCCGTGGGCTAGCTGGCATCCTTATTTTTGAGCCCTGACCATGATATACCAGAGTAGACCATGAGTAGGGGTGGGAGAAAAAAATTTATTCTTAGATGCATCGTGATGCGGACGTGGGCTATTCTGAATCGATTCACAAATGTCAAAAAATCGATTTTCTAAATGTTGATAATGTAATAATACTAAGGCTAAGCAATTTTATAGATTCTGCGATATAAATCGATATTTTTTCCCCCAAGAAAGTATCGATTTTTAAGCCGCAAGTATCGATACATAAGTCCCATTCAAATCAACGTGTTTACCCCCCTTCGCGTTGCAGGAAGAGTGATTTGGTCAGCCAGCCGCTAGAGTCGCTGTAGAGCAAGTTACCCGTACTAACTTTACACAGACGCCGACGTCTACCTCTTCTTGTTTACGGAGTCAGAGCAACGAGATTCAAGAAAATGGCGGCGAATATAAATCCAGCACCTTCATGCTTAAAAGCAGATGTGTGGGAGCACTTTGGGTTTAAAAAGAAGAAGGAAAGCGACAACTTAGACTCGGGTCAACAACATGAGTCGCCCGCAAGGACCATATGAGTTGCCCACGGGTCTGTTCTAAAAATAGCTCACCATAGCAGCTGCGTTCAGTCACTTCCGTATTAATTTAAGCGCAGGGCTCCAGACTGAAGCCGAATATATACTAGTGTCTGTAAATAATAAACTGCAAAATACTATTTAAATATTACTCCTGCATGTTCTGTGTCTGTGTGGATGACGGGTGCAGATGCGCGGGCGCACTTGCTCTTGTAGTCTCTGCCGACACGAACGCATAAACCGTCACTTCATGAGAATTTACCGTTTCATTTGAGAAAACTGGGTGCGTCTCAATCAGCTCTCTGGTTCAGTAGTCAGGGTACTGATCAGTGACTGAACCCTGTACCCTGACTGAACTACGGAACTGATTGAGACGCCCCACTGTCATATCATGCATCTATGATATCATGAACACAGACACTCAAAGGTATTCACGGCAACCCGTCAAAATAAAAGTTTGGTTTAACTTGGAAGAAATTGACTATAGATTGTAGCCTACAGTAAATTTAGCTACGTCTCTATGTAATAATAATACGTCTCTACTACTACTACTACTACTACTACTAATAAAAATAATAATTATGAAATAATACTAATTATATAATTATTAATGGTTGCTTATTTTTCACTTGATCTTTCATTTATAAACAATGTTCACTTTTAAACCGCATACAGCATTTAAATGTTTATGTATTATTTACTTATGATTATCATCATAAATAATAAACATTGATTTAATAAAGAAATAGTGGTATTGTACCGACTACTGGAACTACTACTATACTCTTTCAGGTGTAAAACAGTTTGGATAGTTGTTAATATACAGAGTTTTAAAGAGTTTTAAGTATTATATAACATGAGTAGCTCTCTGTGACTTTCATTTTTAAAAAATAGCTCTCAAATTAAAAAGGTTGGACACCCTTGACTTACACAAAAGCATTGCGGTTTGCAAGCTGTGACACAAACGTGAAATACTCTGGAAATACCACCAAGTGTCAGTGTCAAGCTAAAAAAAGCTGTCAAAGAAACTGTTCAGAACAGGCCACTTGCTGGAAACAATTTTTAAAAGTCCATTGTTAATTGCAATACTGTACTTTATTTACTTTTCAAAGGCTTGTAAGCTACAGTTTGCACTGTTTCAATAAATGGAACTAATTTTCTCAACACATCTTTGATTCATTTTGTCCAGATTTTGCAAGCTGTTGACTCTCTGTCCAGTCAGAGACATATATTGTGTAATTGATGTTTTTAGTTTTCAGTTCAGTTAATTCAATCCAAGTAAATGAAACACTCACAAGATGTCACCAAAATCACTGTCCCCTTTAAATCTTTCAGAAAATGATGTAAGTGTATCGAATGATATCGTATCGTTGGCTGAATATCATGATATATATCGTATCGTGAGCTGGATATCGTGTATCGTATCGTGAGATTAGTGTATCGCTACAGCCCGAAAAAAGGCGGAACTCTGAAGCGCGGGAAGTGCATCGCCCGGACATTCTGTGGCTTGCTCATAACAGAAACGCATGATGGCGGAACGCGAAATCCAACCTGCGACCTCAACATTAAAAGCAAGTGTGTGGAAGCACTTTGGCTTCTATGAAGGGGAAAATGACATTGACATTTTCTACAGCATTTTCTACAGCAGGAGACATAGTAACCGCACAGCGGAGCACACTTGCATCGGAACATGTAGACCAGCTCCTGTTCTTACACAAGAACTTGCACATTAGCACGCACTAGCTAAGCACATTTGCAAAACCATGCAATGGCATTAATTTATTTTGACTGTTCATTTAGTGTTCAGAATGTTCCTTTTCATAAAAGCTGTTTTTGATTCTTCAGAATTCTTTATTTTTGTATAAATGCTGTGATTTTGTTCCAAAATCCAGTGAAAATCCTTAGTTCCAGTGAAAGGAACTCTTAATGCTTCATCATACCAAGACATTTTTATGCTCCCAACTGTGTGGGAATAGTTTGAGGATGGCCCATTCCTGTTCCAACATGACTGCACACCAGTGCACAAAGCAAGGTCCATAAAGACATTGAGCGAGTTTGGTGTGGAGGAACTTAACAGGCCTGCACAGAGTCGTGACCTCAACCCGATAGAACACCTTTGGGATGAATCAGAGCAGAGACTGCGAGGCAGACCTTCTCGTCCAACATCAGTGCCTGACCTCACAAATGCGCTGTAAAGAAGAATGGTCAAAAATTCCCATAGACACACTCCTAAACCTTGTGGAAAGCCTTCCAAGAAGAGTTGAAGTTGTTATAGCTGCAAAGGGTGGGCCAACTCCATATTAAACCCTACAGATTAAGAAAGGGATGTCATTAAAGTTCATGTGCATGTACAGGCAAGCATCCCAAAACCTTTGGCAGTATAGTGTATGTAATATTACCATCTGATAACATCACTGACTGTACAATTGTACTGCAACAGAGTTTGTCTTGGCTGAGCAGCAGCATAAACTTGTTTTGTGCTTATCGTGGTGAATTAGAAGGGACACATGTGAACAGTTCGCTCCCATTTGAACAACACAACTGTGTTAGTATGCTAAGAATGATCATGCTAGAATTTTATAGTTAGGTGCTTTGTCATTTAACTTTAAGAAAATGTCCATATTTCAAATAGTTGTCCTTTTTAAATAAATCATAAAAGGTTAATCAAATGAAAGGTGTTTTGAGTGCATTGACATGAGACCGTGATTTGCGAGACATGAACTGCAGTGACTGCAAACTCTTCCCTCTGTTAGACAGAGATCAGATTTCAGTGTTTAGCTAGCGTACTGCACTGAGGCTATTTCCTCTTTTAGAGCTTCTAATGTTACCTTAGAACCTCCAGATGGAGTTCAGCCCTTGCTGTCAGAGGTGGATCTAGTCCAGGGTCAATAAAGTAGGACTTGAGGGCCAAACTTTGTCCCCGACAGTGTTTGCTTTCACCGCCTGTAATATGCCAGCAGGCAAATGTCTCCTGAAATGCAGTTATTGTGCTACAGTAAGTACACGTTTGAGGTTATTTATACAATAAATTATAAATATCAAAATTTTTTGATCCAGAGATCACCACTGAGATCATAATGGCCTAGTCTTGTTACATCTGTCATAAGAATGTGCCATATACCGCCAGACATGATAAGCCAGTGGACTAGAAATTTGACAAGTATACATTTCGCTTTATTGTCTCACAATGCATTTTACTCGCACACTGTTCTGACGTGCTTGTCACAATGCATGAATACTGAATTGAGTTCTTTTTCATGGCTTACAGTAGGCTTGCTACGATAGTCGGTGTTGCCGGTGTTACCGGTGTCCAGACTCAACACCGGTTACATCACTTGCCCACCGTGGCACCGCCCACCGTCTTTTTGATTTTTTTATAGTAATAAAATAATTTAGTTCAGTTAGAGAACAGACAATACAAATAAAAACTGAACGTATCTGCTTAATAAAGCAGGATCCGACCGTGAGTCTCGGCAGCGGCAGGAGTCATTCATCAGATTTAAGAGTGAGGAGCAGACTGAGATGATCGTGGAAGATTTGGTTTCAAAGCGAAACGTAAAAGCGCCTATTTAAGGGAGTTTGTCATTTGTTTTGTTGTTGTGTTTTTCATTAAAAATAATAGGCTAATGAACCCACAATTCAAGCAACCCGCAGCCGAATTGGCGCTAATTCAAAACTGAAAGTAAAATGTGCACGGCCGCACAGAGCGCGCATTGTTTACTTTCGCCTGGCTCCGCGCATTTATTTTTTGCCGCGCGCACCCTCGCGCTCGTGCGGGCGCGTCGAGTATAAACAAGGGGACGAACTGTCATTCATTCATGGTGTGCATCTCAATCATAGACTGATCAATGCTTGATCAGTGCCCTGACTACTGAACTAGGGAACTGATTGAGACGCACCCATGGCCTCACAGAGCGCGCATTTACAGACGAGCTGTCATTCACGGTGTGCGCGCACTGGCGCGTTTTCAGTTCAGAGCGGTAGTGTGCATGTTACTTTAGATTTAAAAGCCTCCGCCGGTGATACCGGTATTACCGGTGTTGTCACACATCAATTAACTGGTGGGAAAATTTCCTCACCATCACATCCCTAGCTTACAGCTTAAATTGTCAAATTCATGAAAGGTTATGCTAAAATACCGGTCTTGGTGAGTGTCTCTATAAACAGTTATTTCCTAAATGAACATGAACATTTGGAAGAATATTGGATGTGTGAATATATTGTATCAGTGCATTAGCCTAAATCTTAAAGTGACAGCAGCCTAATATTCTCTAATCACTGAAGCCCTGGGTATACTTCACTTTCCGCACCCGGACGCGTCACGCGCGCAGCCCTGTCCGCGCGTCTTTCAAACTATACTATACCACGGATGCGCGCGGATGATCACGTTCGACACATGCGCAGTACATTTTTTTTCTATGCTCTACTAGAGCGGGGCACGGATAGGGTGTGCGGCCGGCTGCGAGCCCTCCACATGACGAAAATTACGTCAAGCGGACGGTGCACGAACGCGGACTGCCGAATTATACCCGGAGCTTAATGGTGCGTTCACACCTGACGCGAATGAAGCAAATAAATTATGCTGTTCGCGCATACTTGGAGGCTTGAACATTTCGAACATTTTGAGTTTACACGCTTCATTCGCATGTGACTTTCACTACACAACATGCAAATTCGCGTCATGGGAGGGGCTTCTGCCAGCCGGCTCATCTCGTTGCGAAATGGCTGACATGAATTGTTTTAAAATATGGCAAAGCAGCTCAATTTGCTGGCTTTAGCTAGTTTGTAGTATCAAAAGGGTGAATTCAGGGGGATTGGGACACTTTTTCCAAGTCATCCCAATGGCAAAAAGTGTCCCAATCACCCTGAAATCACCCTATGTATAGCTCAAATTGCAGTCCCTCCAGAAAAACGCGATTATGCGATCGCATGATTTAATGCATAATCAGCCAAAGTCCACATATTTATGCGGGGGCTGCATTTTTTCAAATACGCCGCACTTTCGCTGCGTAAATTGCCTATTTCCGCGTGCAAAATATGCGGGGCTAGCATGATTTCATAATCCCCGCATTTTCGTTGCAAAAAAGTCATATATATTAGCAGAAAGTTGAAAAATGTTTGTTTACTTCACACAAGAGCCGCCATTTCCCCCTATTGCCATGGGAACGTTTTGAAGTGACGTAATTACCCAACGTGAACGTCATCGAAAAGCTGCAAACCCCGTGGTGAAACCATAGATTTCGGTGAAACCATGATGAAGCATGCAAATTGCCAACAAAAATAACAGCAAAAGACCGTGCAAAGCAGTTTCCCGGTGTGTTGACTGATTTTAAAACACAGCATCATGAAGCTTCTAAGCGTTATGAATCAGTGAGTCGATTCAGCGGTTTGGATCGCCAAAGTCACGTATTTCAGCAGTTTGACACGCGATCCGAATCTTGAATCGACTCGCTGATTCATAACGCTTTGAAGCTTCATGATGCTGTTTGTTTTTAAATCGGTCATCACTATATAATTTGTTATTTAGGTTTTAGCACAAAAACTATTCTGGTCGCTTCATAAAGTTATTGTAGAACCTGCTCTGTAGTGAGATTGATTTGTAACGATATCTTTAGTACCTTTTATGGGTCTTGAGAGTGCACAGTGCATTGTGCCAATGGAGGCCTTTCTGAGCCATCGGATTTCAACTTAAATATCTTCATTTGTGTTCTGAAGATGAACGGAGGTCTTACGGGTGTCCAACGACATGAGGGGAAGTCATTAATGACAGAATTGTCATTTTTGGGTGAACTAACCCTTTAAGAGATTGCACTTTGTGCATTGGAAGCACTCAAATGTCTGTTTTGTATAGCTACCTCTGTAAAACAGGAAGTTATTTATTCATTTTTTCAGAAGTTGTAGCATATTCCTTTTGTAAAGCTAAAGAACTTGTTTGACTCAATGTTTTGTAAATTTGAGCCATTATTAAGGTCTTCAGTAAAACAAGATGCGAACTTAAATATACCCAGCACTTTCTGTGATGTAGTGCTTTTTTTCTCTTTCTCATCAAACCGCAGTTTTTGCAAGTTCCCGCAATTTTATTGCATAAAATTGCATAAATATCCCGCTTTTTCCATCGCATTTTTTAAGAAAACGTGCCGCATAATCAAGGATTTTTGCCCGCAACAATCACAAAAAAAAGCGCATTTTTCTGGAAGGACTGAAACGTTTTTTACAACTTACCAGATTGTCCGACCTCCTCACTCACTTTCTTCCAAGCAAGATCCTTTTTATTCCTGTTTCTATAAAGTACGTACAGCTCCAAGTATCCACATATGATTTTGTGCTCATTGTTGTCACTACTAGAGCAAGCTCCTGATTCGCGCTGCGTTAAAACGTTTTTTCAACTTACGGTCTTCGCACCATTTGCGCAAATCACGCGTCAAACGCTCAATTCGTGCCGCAGAATGTCTATTCACACCTTTGCATTGACTTAACATGTAAATCACTTGTGCGAAACTCTTCATTCGCGTCTGGTGTGAACGCACCATTAGGCTATCAATCAAAACATTAAAAAAATTATAGATATGGACTATAAATGCCATTTGTGCCTTAGACATTATGTTGCCACCCCCTAATCTGCCATGTATTTGTTGTAACTGTTGAACTACCTGGTACAGTAAGTTTATAAACGTAAGTGTGCTATTACATCATAGACAGAAAAAGTGTGCTGCTATTGTTGGTGCTAGGTGCTGATGTGTGTTGGTGTGGTGTCTAAGTTTAGATCCTCTGCTCTATTTAAGTGGGTTGAGGGTGATGACAGTTTGCAGAGGAAATGTTGTGAATAGGAATGCTGTGTAACAGGGACACAGCTATAGGTATTCATTTTGATTTTCCTGTATATGTTTTTGACACTCAATGTGATGGTAGCCATTGGTTTAGCCACTGTTTTCTTTACTGGCAACTGTTCTTGGATGGCCTGAGGGTAAGTAAATTAACAGCAAATTTCCATTTTTGGGTGATCTATTCTTTTAAGTCTGAAGAAATTACAACATTGCTTTGAGCGATGTGTGTGTGTGTATTAGGGCTGGGTATTGACACGGATTTCATAATTCCGATTCGATTTGATTCAATATAGATTATTTTGGATATACAGTGAGGAAAATAAGTATTTGAACACCCTGCTATTTTGCAAGTTCTCCCACTTGAAAATCATGGAGGGGTCTGAAATTGTCATCATAGGTGCATGTCCACTGTGAGAGACATAATCACTATTTATTTGTATGGTACAGCTGCAAATAAGTATTTGAACACCTGTCTATCAGCTAGAATTCTGACCCTCAAAGACCTGTTAGTCTGCCTTTAAAATGTCCACCTCCATTCCATTTATTATCCTAAATTAGATACACCTGTTTGAGGTCATTAGCTGCATAAAGACACCTGTCCACCCCATACAATCAGTAAGAATCAAACTACTATCATGGCCAAGACCAAAGAGCTGTCCAAAGACACTAGGGACAAAATTGTACACCTCCACAAGGCTTGAAAGGGCTACGGGGGAAATTGCCAAGGAGCTTTGTGAAAAAAGGTCCACTGTTGGAGCAATCATTAGAAAATGGAAGAAGCTAAACATGACTGTCAATCTCCCTCGGACTGGGGCTCCATGCAAGATCTCACCTCGTGGGGTCTCAATGATCCTAAGAAAGGTGAGAAATCAGCCCAGAACTACACGGGAGGAGCTGGTCAATGACCTGAAAAGAGCTGGGTACCATCCCAAGAACACCATCCCTACTGTGAAGCATGCTTTGGGGGTGTTTTTCTGCACATGGGACAGGGCGACTGCACTGTCTTAAGGAGAGGATGACCGGGGCCATGTATTGCGAGATTTTGCAATAACCCGAAGCACACAGCCAGGATAACCAAGGAGTGGCTCTGTAAGAAGCATATCAAGGTTCTGGCGTGACCTAGCCAGTCTCCAGACCTAAACCCAATAGAGAATCTTTGGAGGGAGCTCAAACTCCGTGTTTCTCAGCGACAGGCCAGAAACCTGACTGATCTAGAGAAGATCTGTGTGGAGGAGTGGGCCAAAATCCCTCCTGCAGTGTGTGCAAACCTGGTGTAAAACTACAGGAAACGTTTGACCTCTGTAATTGCAAACAAAGGCAACTGTACCAAATATTAACATTGGTTTTCTCAGGTGTTCCAATACTTATTTGCAGCTGTATCATACAAATAAATAGTTAAAAAATCATACATTGTGATTTCTGGATTTGTTTTTTTGATTATGTCTCTCACAGTGGACATGCACCTACGATGACAATTTCAGACCCCTCCATGATTTCTAAGTGGGAGAACTTGCAAAATAGCACTTATATACTTATTTTCCTCACTGTATATCAGGTACACTACATGACAATACATGGCAATTTTCTCAAGGAAAACAAATCATAATGCTGTAAACTATGGGAGTCAGTTGTAGCCTACTGTAATATTGAAGTTAAAAAAACCCTGATTTGTATACAAACACTTAAATTGCACTCAAAGATTTTTTTTTAATAATAATAATAAGTTATATGAAATATTTCTACAAAAATATTTCTTTAAATCGTGGCTGTCATAAAAACGTGCCAGATTTATTCAAAGATGCATTAAATATTGAAGACCATTAAAAATGATAATCAATATGTAATATGGTGCATATATTTAGCAAAATACTCCTCTAGAGTAAATGTTTCTAGCTGACCAATGAGTTTATGGACACTAAATATGTTTTTTCTGAGGTAAATGTGACATTGTTTACAAGCTGTTTTATTGATGTCTTTCCGGGGTTGAAACTGATTCCATGTGACATGATGCGGATTTCGGGAAGTTTTACTCATTTGTTTCATATAATAGTAACAAAGCACAAAGATTACTGCAATTCATTGGATGGGAGGCTCGCTACAATGTCCTGTACAGCCATTCATCAACTGTAAACAGGATGACTAATCAATTCTTGGGATTTAAGAATCGATATTGTTTCGTAAAAATGAGAATCGATTAAAATCGTTTAAAAAATTTTTTTTTACCCAGCCCTAATATATATATTTATTGTATGTATATGTGTATATATATATATCGCTGTCGCTGAGAAACACGGAGTTTGAGCTCCATCCAAAGATTCTCTATTGGGTTTAGGTCTGGAGACTGGCTAGGCCACGCAAGAACCTTGATACAGAGCCACTCCTCAATGCTCAAGTGCTCAAATGCTCAAGATGGCGCCGAGGATGGCTGCTGCGTTGCGAGCTCCGATGAATCATTGTAGTTTTTTGTTTGTTCTGTTTACAGTTTTTGTGTTTTTTGTCTTGGATGTTGTCTGCCTTACTACGTACGACAGACAGACACTTTTGGACATTGGTTCGGCAATCGCACACCGAAAACCGGACTTTAAATTCATCAACGACGTTGGCTGTTTACAAACACGGCAGCGGAACCTTTTCTGTGCGCAGTCCGACCGCGGAAACGCGCCGGAGAAGGGGGAAGAGAGCCGGCGTGCTCATCAGAGTAAGACGCCGCGCAAACCGAACCCCGCTTCCCAGTATTTTACTGGCTAATGTTCAGTCTCTGGACAACAAACTCTGCGAGCTGAGAGCACGGATCTCTTTCCAACGAGAGACGAGGGACAGCTGTATTATCTGCCTTACAGAAACTTGGATGTCCGCTGAGATTCCAGATTCGGCCATCGAAACCGCGGGGTTCTCCGTGCATCGAATGGACAGAGAAAAAGATCTCTCAGGGAAAAGCAAAGGCAGGGGTGTGTGTTTTATGATCAACAGATCCTGGTGTGATCAGAGGAACGTACATTCTATCAAGCCTTTCTGTTCTCCTGATCTGGAACTTCTCATGGTTCTGTGCCGACCATTCTGGCTACCGAGGGAATTCACAGCGGTCATCATCACAGCTGTGTATATTCCCCCACAAGCCGACACAGACCGGGCACTAAAGGAACTGTATAGGACAGTGAGTGAGCAGGAAACCGCGCATCCTGAGGCTGCGTTTATTGTGACTGGAGACTTTAACAAAGCCAACTTCAAACGCATTGCACCCAAATACCACCAACATGTTAACTTCAACACACGAGGGAACCGTGTCTTAGACCACTGTTACTTTCCCTTCCGGGATGGTTACAAGTCCCTCCCGCGCCCACCATTCGGCAAATCAGATAACGCTTCCATTCTCCTTTTGCCCGCTTATAGGCAGAGGCTGAAACGGGAAGCACCCGCCCTCAGAACCATCCAGTGCTGGTCGGACCAATCGGACTCTATGCTACAGGACTGTTTTGATCACGCGGACTGGGAGATGTTCCGGTCGGCCTCTGATGACGACATCGAGGTCTACGCTGATAGCGTAACGTGTTTCATCAGGAAGTGCGTAGAAGACGTTGTTCCGACCAAAACAATACGGCTGTACCCAAACCAGAAGCCATGGCTAAATGGGGATGTTCGCGTGGCACTCAATGCGCGGACCTTCACCTTTAACTCCGGTAATGTGGAGGAGCATAAACAAGCAAGTTATGCCCTCCGGAAAACCATCAGAGCAGCAAAACGGCAGTACAGGGACAAGATTGAAGGACAGTTCACCACCACCGACTCCAGAAGCATGTGGCGGGGAATTAACACCATCACGGACTATAAAGGGAACACAAACTCCACCGTGAACACCGCTGCCTCTCTCCCGGACGAGCTGAACACCTTCTATGCTCACTTTTGAGGGAACTAACACCGCCCTCGCGGAGAGAGAGCTCGTGGCTGAAGAGGCAGAGGTTAGTTCACTCTCCGTATCTTTAGCGGATGTAACCCGATCCTTCCGGCGGGTGAACGTCCGTAAAGCCGCGGGTCCAGACGGCATTCCGGGCCGCGTCAACTGGCTGGAGACATTTTTAACCTGTCCCTCTCCCTGTCCGTGGTCCCCACATGCTTCAAAACATCCACCATTGTTCCTGTACCGAAGCAATCAAAAACCACCTGCTTAAACGACTGGCGTCCTGTTGCTCTGACCCCCATCATCAGCAAATGCTTTGAGAGACTAGTCAGAAACCACATCTGCTCTGTTCTCCCTCCCTCACTGGACCCACTGCAGTTTGCATACCGCACAAACCGCTCCACTGATGATGCCATTTCATCAACAATTCACACTGCTCTCTCCCACCTGGAAAAGAGGAACACATATGTGAGAATGCTGTTTGTAGACTACAGCTCAGCATTCAACACCATTGTGCCCTCCATACTTGACGTGAAACTCCGGGCTCTAGGCTTAAACAGCTTGTTATGCAGCTGGATCCTGGACTTCCTGTCAAACAGACGCCAGGTGGTCAGAATGGGCAGTAACATCTCCTCATCACTGACTCTCAACACTGGAGCCCCTCAGGGCTGTGTTCTCAGCCCACTCTGTGTGGCAACCCACAGCTCCAACACCATCATCAAGTTTGCTGACGATACGACGGTGGTAGGTCTCATCACTGACAATGATGAAACGGCCTACAGAGAGGAGGTGCACACTCTGACACGATGGTGTCAGGAGCACAACCTCTCCCTCAACGTCAGCAAGACCAAGGAGCTGGTGGTCGACTTCAGGAGGAATGAGAGAGAACACCGCCCCATCACCATCAATGGAGCACCGGTGGAGAGAGTCAGCAGCTTCAAGTTCCTCGGTGTCCACAGCATCATCGGAGGTGAGCTTCCCTCCCTCCAGGACATTTATGCCAGGCGGTGTGTGAAAAGAGCTCAGAGGATCATCAGAGACTCTAGCCACCCGAACCATGGGCTGCTCTCACTGCTGCCATCAGGCAGACGGTACCGCAGCATTAGAACACGCACCAGCCGACTCCAGAACAGCTTCTTCCCACAAGCAATTAGACTACTTAACTCTTGATCCATCAGGATCATAACACACACTGGACAGAATATCACTCAGCACAAACCACTGGAGATACACACACATTATATACACATTTATTTATCATATAGCATCTATTGTACATCGGATTTCTATTTGTGAACATATTGTATACTGTACATTGTATATTATTACTATAGCTTAATGTATGCTGTTATTGTTTAATGTATGTTTAGTGTATATTGTTTAAAGTATATGTATATTGTAAGTATGTGTATATTGTTTAAAGCTGTGAGAACTACACTCACATTGTGTAATTATTTATTGTTTATTGTAGTGTATACTGTGCTGTGAGTAATTGTGTGCGCATCAGATGTGTAATCTGTTGTTGCTTAAATGTTGTACATGTCATGTCATGACTACTATGTTTGCTCGGACTGCACCTAAGAATTTCACCTACTGTTGCACTTGTGCATATGGTAGAGTGACAATAAAGTGATTTGATTTGATTTGACTCCTTGGTTATCCTGGCTGTGTGCTTCGGGTCATTGTCATGTTGGAAGACCCAGCCTCGACCCATCTTTAATGCTCTAACTGAGGGAAGGAGGTTGTTCCCCAAAATCTCGCAATACATGGCCCCGGTCATCCTCTCCTTAATAAAGTGCAGTCGCCCTGTCCCAGTGTACAGAAAAACACCCCCAAAGCATGATGCTACCACCCCCATGCTTCACAGTAGGGATGGTGTTCTTGGGATGGTACTCATCATTCTTCTTCCTCCAAACACGTTTAGTGGAATTATGACCAAAAAGTTGTATTTTGGTCTCATCTGACCACATGACTTTCTCCCATGACTCCTCTGGATCATCCAAATGGTCACTGGCAAACTTAAGACGGGCCTTGACATGTGCTGGTTTAAGCAGGGGAACCTTCCGTGCCATGCGTGATTTCAAACCATGACGTCCTTGGAAACGGTGGTCCCAGCTCTTTTCAGGTCATTGACCAGCTCCTCCCGTGTAGTTCTGGGCTGGGATTTCTCACCTTTCTTAGGATCATTGAGACCCCACGAGGTGAGATCTTGCATGGAGCCCCAGTCCGAGGGAGATTGACAGTCATGTTTAGCTTCTTCCATTTTCTAATGATTGCTCCAACAGTGGACCTTTTTTCACCAAGCTGCTTGGCAATTTCCCCATAGCCCTTTCCAGCCTTGTGGAGGTGTACAATTTTGTCTCTAGTGTCTTTGGACAGCTCTTTGGTCTTGGCCATGTTAGTAGTTGGATTCTTACTGATTGTATGGGGTGGACAGGTGTCTTTAAGCAGCTAACGACCTAAAACAGGTGCATCTAATTTAGGATAATAAATGGAGTGGAGGTGGACATTTTAAAGGCAGACTAACAGGTCTTTGAGGGTCAGAATTCTAGCTGATAGACAGGTGTTCAAATACTTATTTGCAGCTGTATCATACAAATAAATAGTTAAAAAAATCATAGTGTGATTTTCTGGATTTTTTTTTTTAGATTATGTCTCTCACAGTGGACATGACAATTTCAGACCCCTCCATGATTTCCAAGTGGGAGAATGTGTAAGTGTGTGTATATATATATATATATACACACACACACACACACACACACACACACACACACACACACACACACACACACACACACACACACACACACACACACACACACACACACACACACACACACACACACACACACACACATTTTAACAATTTATTTAAGTCCACTTGAAAGAAATGATTTACAGGGACATAAACATTATAGGTGCAGTCAAATTACATGTACAAAATCATGGCCCAGTGGCACACACAGATCTTCACATCTCTCAGGGGTTATGGGTATAAGTAGCAGCGTCTCCTCCATATGTGGCGGCTGCCTATGATAGCAGACAGGGCACAGTACTTCGCCAGCCGTTTGGCCCTCTTTTTGGGCATCCCAAGTTGTTGAAGCCCTCTTACCACCAGCCTATGTGTGTGTCCTAAGCTGCCGAATATGAACACCAGTAGTCTGCCCCGATAACCGATCTCTGAGATTGAGTTTAAGAGCGGCTGGTATTTAATGACCTTGGTCATAAAGGCTTCCTCCATGCTAGAGTCAAAGGTGCATGCCACCTCCAGAATGAACACCTCACTGAGCTCCTCATTAACCACAGTCACATCTGGTGTGTTAGCAGACAGATGTGAGAAAGCATCAAAGTTACCATTGCCATGCTGGAACATGGATGCTTTTACACTAGAGTGTTTATATGTTTTTACTGAAGGTGAGAGATGTGTTGATACGTCTCTGACTATAAGGTCCACTATTCTGTCGTGGCGTGCGATGTACATTCCCTTGTAAGCATGGCAGCCGTTCAGAATGTGTGCCAGTGTCTCAGTGATCTGTTCTGTGGTGTGATGTAGACAGTGAGGGACCTGCCACACACACACACACACACACACACACACACACACACACACACACACACACACACACACACACACACACACACACACACACACACACACACACACACACACACACACACACACACACACACACACACACACACACACACACACACACACACACACACACACACACACACACACACACACACACACACACACACACACACACACTGTGTGTGTGTGTATATATGTGTATATATACATATGTATGTGTGTGTGTGCTTTTGCCTTTATTTCATAAAACTGTGTTAGCAATAGGAGGGGAACAGAATCTGGAAAGGATCTCGAGTGAGATTCAAACTTGGGTCATCTGAAGCATTATGAGTCCAACATCAAGTCCCCATGGAATCAAAACGAACAGTTCTTTTTTTTTTTCTTTTTTTTTTTTGGAATGTTGAAGCATTTATCATAAATTATTCATCTGTGCACATGTCCCCTTATAAATACTATATATAAATATAAATGTTGGTCAGTATAGAGTATTTTAGGCATTGCATGACTAAATGGAGCATGTCCGCTCATTTGTCTGTCACAGTGTTCACTTTTTCCTGTACACGTCTTACATTTCCTTCCAGCATCTTCCTCTTACTACAGATACAAATCCTAATTTCAGTTTGGGAAGTGCTTCTTTCTCCTTGCAGCCCTGGATTTGAGGTGTTTACTGTGTAAGATTGTTTGTTGAAGAAGCGATCAGTGACGTCAAGACTGTGCTAATGGAAAGAGGACATTTCCTGAGTTACAGGAAGGCTGTGCTCAGGTGAAGCCATGTGCTGCTGTGTTTGTGTCCTGAATTGTGTCTGTATTTCACTGAACAGGACATCACATGCTTCCCTGACAGTCCTCACTGAGGCTCAGTCTATTAATCAAGGTTAGTTTATATATGATGATGTGACGACCTCTATCAATCATGAGAATGTGACGTCTAAGCCAATCAGTGGAGTGGATGTCCTGATTCACCCCAAACCTGCTTCCCTTACTATCTTAAAAGTAAAAAAAGGCTTCCTCACAGGAGGTAAAATTGCTTTGGCACCATCTGTACTGAGTGGAACACTATAGAATCGAATTGAATCTAATCTAATTGAATTGTGTGTTGTATTGTCACATGTTATGGCAATTAGTTGGTATGGTAGATACCATACTTAATTTTACGCAAAAGAAAATGTTGTTATAAAACATTTTGTTTTTTGACAATCTGAATGAAAGAGAAAAAATTGAGTGTTTTTCTTGTCTTCTACTGCCATCTAGTGGAGAACACCTAGTGTCAGTGACAATGGAGGAAGATTGATTGGCCTTTCCTTAACTCAATTTTAAAGTTGTTTATTATATTAGATCATTTCAAAACAATTAGAGATCACCAAGACACTTCATATATCTCTTGATAATCTTTTCAATTGTTCGGTTTCATGTATAAATGAGCAGTAATATATTTTGTATTTAGCATCAATGTAATGTAGCTTTAGCCTATATGTATTTTTATATAACGTCATTTTGACACTGTTCTTTTGTGTTCTCCTTGTCTTCCTGGAAGGTCTGTTTATGATGGACAGGAACATGGACTCTTCATGGAGAAACTGGAGGGGCGGATCCGCAACCATGACCGTGAAATTGAGAAGATGTGCAACCATCACTTCCAGGGCTTTGTGGACTCCATTACGGAGCTGCTCAAAGTGCGCGGGGAAGCCCAGAAACTCAAGGTGCAGAAAGGACGATGAGGGTTTGAGGAAATCCTATAAAACCAGAAACTGAAATGATATGAACCACTTATGTGTCATATACCAGGAAAATCCAGACATATAGAGTTCCTTTCTGTTTTATTTTCTGTTTTACTCACTCTCACATAATTGGTTGTCTTCTCTTTCTCAGGGTCAGGTGACTGAGACCAATCAAAAGTTACAAAATGATGGCAAGGAGGTGTGTATCATGCTTGCTTAGTTTAGTCTTTGATTCAGAACATGTAACATTTTAAAGTGACTAATATCAGTAACAAGCATGACTGAAATCAGTGGTTACCTCCCCTGTAGCTCCTGACGTCAATGGATGAACTGAGACAGTGCCGTCTGCAGCAGAGGAATATCGCCACCACCATTGACAAA
The DNA here is from genome assembly GCA_023566225.1 of Romanogobio albipinnatus. Lineage (NCBI taxonomy): Eukaryota > Metazoa > Chordata > Actinopteri > Cypriniformes > Gobionidae > Romanogobio > Romanogobio albipinnatus. The sequence goes on from CM042239.1 coordinate 23,926,359, forward strand.
CTCACACACTGCTTACCAGGTACAAACATCAGACCTCTGTTTGAGCTTTTTACATGTTTTACTATTTGCTATATTTACACTACCATTCAAAAGCTTGGGGTCAGATATATAATGTTACTAAAGATATCTATTTCAACCGGTGTTTACTTAAAATTTGCAATCTGGCAACCATGCAAGCTCTCTTTCTCTCGCGGATGATCTGAAAACACCAATAAACAAGCTAAGCTGCATTTTAGAGATCTCGGATGACTGAATGACACTCAAAAAATCTCAAATGTGTTCTGTTGCAACTCACAAGCAGCTTGTGCTGTTTGTGCGATTAAACCTTCTCAGTGATAAACTGTAATAAATCCAAGCATGGATCTCTCTTTGCTGAATAACTGCACTTATGCTCTGTGTGACAATACAATATATTATTTTATATATATATTAACATATTTTTTGCTGTTGTTTTAAAGCAGCACTAGGTAACTTTTCAACCTTCATAATATTTTTTCAAGACTCTTGTGATGATACATCGACTTACAATAGGTTGAATGACACGTCTGCCATAGCCTGATGGGGTCTGTATAGTTTTTAATCGTACTTTTAAACTTCGGGTTTCGGGTAGTAACCCGAGAAAAAAAAGAACTACAAAATTCGACTGCTTTACGGCATATACGTCACTTCCACCATCTTCCTTAAATTCGGACGTGCGAGGGTTAGGGTTAGCCTATGTAAGCCTATGTCTAAACGGCGTGTACAAGTTTGGTAGGGGCTACAGTCTCGCAAGTAAATACATAAGACGTACAAAATCATATTTTAGGATACTGTAACGCGTGTGTCCGGGTGAAAAATACGTATAGCTCACTCAACGCAACTGGAGTCGATGCAAACACGGAGGCGATTGACATCAAACAGCCCGCACTTTATTCCCCGCGGAACCCCCACAAGAGTCCGGCACAAACTCCACTTCCGTCCACAGCATTACCCAACAAAACCAAAATAAATGAACGTTTGCAACAGAAGACAGAAAATAATCCGCACACATGGGAGCTCGAGGCGCAGTGCACACACACACACACACACACACACAGACACAGAACGCAGGCGCTCCAACCGGGGGCGAACGCTCTTAAAGGGGCCACACTATTTTCCTACTCGTTACAATACCTAACATGTCTGTGATATTTGTTTATTTGTCTTGCCTCAAGCTATAATGCAAATCGACTTTTCAAATTTGAAGATTCATCTATGGTTGCTTGATATTATATTGACGATATATGGTTATTACCTACCACTCAAACATTGAATTGAAGTATCATATAGATTCTGTAAAACGGTAACCAATAGACTAGACTACTATAATGACGCTGGCTTGTAAACGTGAGCATCGCGATCATTTGGCGTTTGAAAAAAAAAATAAAACCCATGAAATTATATTCATATGACATGCTGAAACATATGCCACTGTACCTGGGATGAAGACATTTCACACACGACGCAAGCAGAACACCTGCATGTGAACTCCTCCTGCAGTGTTCAGGGCTATCATAGCTGTCATGTCAACAAATGCACGTGCGATGCATCCCCTGATGTAGGATGACAGAGTTTACGACAGTAGTAGAGGACAATACTGTTTCCCAACTGTAGGGGGAGCCCGAGAGCAAAAGTTACCTAGTGCTGCTTTAATAGAAAAAATTTAAGTAATGTGGAATTTCACTGTTAAAATCTTTTAAAGAAGTCTCTTTATTTTTCCATTAGGCCTATATGATAAATAGTCTATAATAAATCATATGTGTATATATATATATATATATATATATATATATATATATATATATATATATATATATATATATATATATATATGTATGTATGTATATGTAAAATATGATGATAACTTTTTCACTATTTTGAACTTTCTATTCATCAAAGAGTCTTTAAAAAAGTATCATGGTTTACCAAAAAATAACTGTTTTCAACTGCGATTTAATAAGAAGTATATTAAAACAGAAACAAGTTATTTTACATTTTAATAATTTTTTACAATATTGTTTTAATAGCATTTTAATGTGTAACATAAAAAAAAATTAAAATCAAACCTACCCTAAACTTTTGAACTGTTTTTTTTTTGTGCAAATGCTTGGAAGCTCACATGCTGTGCTCTTGACTGTTTTCCCACAATTCCACATGCTTTTTCCTTGCAGTGTTGGAGATGTACAGCAAACTGCAGGAACAGATGAAGGCTAAAAGGTATGAAGTTTATTCAGATTTCTTTTTGTGTGTGTATGCTGCACACAAAAATACCAGATGAGCACTAGGTGGCAGTAGAAGTAAACTTATACAGATTGAGCTTAAACAGTTCAGTGCCCACAATTTTTAACACCTTTACTTAAAAAAAGTTAATTTGAGAACAGGACATTGTCAGCTGGGAAAGGGAGAGCAAGGTGTTGATGATTTAAACAGGCCCTTGATCACTGGACCACTGGAGTATCTCATCCAGTCTGATGTGTCTGTGACCAGACAGAGAGAAAGAAAGAGAGTTTTTCAGATGTCTGAGATGTCCAAAGCAGCATTTGGCAGCTGTCAGGAGTCGGAGACACAGAGGACACATTTGGACTGGATTTTCTTCGTTTTAGCAGCTGCATACATTGAACCATCCCAAATCTCAGCATTATCAGACATATTTTCTTATTTATGGGATTTTTGTTTTCATAGTCAAGGATAGTAGACATCTGACAGGAAGGTGGAGGGAGAGAGGGGGAACTGGGTGGAGGTGTTACAGGATTTTAACCTGCGTCCTCATGAGCACACCGCTCTTACAAGCACATTGCAACCCTCAGGGGGATGTAAGAGGCTTCTGGGGGGTCTGTAAAAAATGAGAAAGAGAGAAATTTCAAATTAAGACTGTTAAACTTAACTGTTAATAAAGTTCATTTGAATGGAAAATGTTTATGCATTTATCATCACTCTAGTAGTGGGTAGAAAAGAGATGCTTCAATACATCAATAGTATTTAATTGGAATTCATTTTGCATTGTAAAGTTCTTACAAAATATAAATTAATAGCACAACGAAAATATATATCTGCTTTTATATTTTATAAAGGGGGCTCCCTAACAAATAGTGAAAATAGGGGAAACCCCTGAAAAAGATAGTCTCCCTAAATTCTATTTGAAAGTGCCACTCTAAATGTTTTTGAAGCATAGGTTTTGCTGTCTTGTCGTGTCCTTTGTGTGACCTGAATTTCGGCATGGGTCTGCAAGTTTTCCATCCATTTTGTTTTTTATTTATCTCTGCTCTCCGTGTTTCCCTGTCTCTCGTGTGCTTGGTTTTGCCATTAGCCTGAAGGTAGCGGCAGGGTCGGCCAAGAGAGACTCTCTCCCCGGCGTCGGGTCTGCTGTGTAATGTTGCGTGACTGTGATGCTGTATTGAGTGTGTGTGTGTGTGCGATGAGCATAGCTCATCTCTGAGATCATCTTGATTGCGTTAAATTGTTATCATGCTGAGATCTAAGTCTTTTACATGTGCAAGGCTCAACAATTAGGATATCCTGGGGAGAGCTTTTAGAGTTTTGGGTCAGTTGACGAGACTGTCATTTGCCTTCCAGTTTGGAGTAACTATAAATTATATTTTAAATTGATTAATTTTTAATTTATTTACATTAAATAATTTTTTTTGTCACATAAAAAAAAGTTGCTTTGTGGCCATTGAAAATGATGACAGTAAAACTCTGAACTTCTGTCTCAAGTTTACCAGCAGAAAAAAAAACTGTTGTTGAGCCCTTGCATTTGTGCTCATTAATAGTGGGAAGGTTTTTGAAGTAGCAGATATATGCAACATTTCCTGCATCCATAATTTCTGACCCTGTCGTATGCTACCCAGATACTACCCAGCTTTACGAACTCTGGAACAGTTGGAGGAGAGCTGTTTGCCTCAAGCGGGATCATATCGTTTCTGCACCATCATGGCTGAGAATATCCCACGCCTGCGCACGCTCATCAGAGACGTCTCCATGTCTGACCTCAAAGACTTCCTGGAGAGCATCCGCAAGCATTCGGATAAGATCGGAGAGACTGCCATGAAACAGGTGTGTGTGCTTGAGAGAAAGCGAACGAGCGCTCATGTCTAAATAATGCCTGGAGGTGTAGGTGGAGGTGTATCCAAACTATTCTTTGACAGCTGCCTCATGTGCTCACCTCTGACCTGATGGTCACAGCTGAGTTTCAACATGAGGTCACAGGGGGAAGGAGAAGAGCCTTATTCTTTTGTACTTTTCCCCATTTTTCCTTTATTCTTATCTCTGACCATCTAGTCATCTAGTCTGGAGGAAAGAGAGCCACCAATCTGTTCTGAATCAAAGATCATTTTAAGTCGCTTTTGTTTATGCCAGAGGAGTCGTGGAACACTGTGTATGGACACTGCTTCAAGGACAGTGCACAGAGACACGGAGAAGACTCAGGGAACACATATGAGAGAAATTGAGTGGATTTTTTCGTTGGAATGCAGAAAAGTCCTCTGCTTTCTTTTACAGTTATTAGACCAAGATGGGGTGAGGAGTGCATTAGAATATGAAACGCCAAGTAGACATTAAGATCTCCCAAGCACCATAAAAATCTGGCCTCACATTTTCCCTCTCTTTAACATATTTTTCTTTACTTTCTTCCTTGTCCTTATTTACAGAGGAATAAAACTGATCATGATGGAGGTTATTGTGCGAAAGCTTCATTGGAGATGCGTTCTAAGGAATCACTACTTTACTTACATGCCCATACTTACTAAGTCAATGCAACAGTTCATGCAACTCATCCTGCACTGTTTGTGCTACAGACGTGAATGATTTTTTAATTGTGGCGTCTTGAAGTAATAATTTTCTAAGCAATCAGACTTTTAGAGTATAAACACACTTACAATGGTGAGCATATCTTGGTACCATTATATTATAGAGCAGTTGGCCACAGCAAATTCAAATTCAAAAAAATAAAACAAGTCAAATCTAGATATTTCTTATTTTAATTAACTTTACAAATTGTAATCCTTAATACAGTAAATCACAAACAAAAGTCATGAGGTTTTTGATTGTTGTTAGGACAGAAGTGGAACTTGAAGAGGTTGAGAACCACTGTCATAGACACTTGGCCAGTAAGCAATCACCTAGAACACCCTAACGTAATTAAGTATAATTTTGCAGCCATCACCATTACATTGTTTTCAGAAAGTTCTCCACTCTTCTAATCACTTCCAGTTCCTCTCAATACGGATCAGTTGCTGATCCTAATTAAGAAACAGTGGAGAGCAAAAGTAGCCAAAAAACATGTCATGGAAGAGTTCAGATATTCCTCCCTGAAAAAGAAAAAAGCCATACGTGTGTGTGTGTGTGTGTGTGTGCATGTGATGGTGTGCTAGAACGTGTTCTTTTTTTACTGTGTGAAACTTTTTTAGTTACATCCAGACACTTTCAAGAACACAATCGTAGCGAAACTACTAACTTAACATTTATCAGTAGTTCAGAGTTAGTTCAGTTTTTTTCCAAATAGTGTATAGCTTTTCCAGGTGTAGCACAACAATACATGGCTGGTTTTTATGTCACGTTTTATCGTGCATGCAGCTTTACAGTCTTAACAAGCTGAGGAGCTCTCCTAAACGGTCATTTCTCTTATATGAAGCATTGGAAATTTGATCTATTCTTCTTTTTGTCCAGGCGGTTTAAATTAAATGATTCAAGAAATGATTCACCCGTTTGAGTCGCATTGCAGAAGTGTGCCATTTTTTTAGGTTTTTTGTTCATTGAAATATTTAGAATTTAGCTGGAAACAGCAGCATTTAACTAAGTTAAGATGCATTCTATTTTTAAGGAGAGTGCAAATTTTAAGATGAATTCAATGCATTCTGTTCAAGTTCATGAACCCATTTTTTTGTGACAAGTATAAATTTCAATATACTTTTATGAAATGTTTAATTACTGTATATAGTCATGTAGTTTTATATTTAAAGACCAATATTTTTTCCCCAGCTTCAATGTAATAATGTATGTGCTATGTGGCTGCTTTTTTGCTTTTAAGTTTTGTAATTTTCTTTTTCTGAAAAGAAGCTTTACTGTAATTGAATCACTTTCAATTATGAGTAGCGTGTAGCTTGGAAAGCTAGAGTTTCAAAGTTACTTCAATTACGCTGGTTCTTGGAAAGGTAATTTTGTCTCTGACCATGTTGAAGAAGAGAAGTTGGACAATGAAACAATATGTGTATTCATTCAGGTAGGCAGAACTGAGGTAGATGTGTATTATACCAGCAGGTTTTAATGCATTCGCTGTCTGACATGAGCAAATGCATGTGGACACCATGAGCTGTAATCAGAGATACCCATTTCTTCTGTTGCTGGTCTGCTTCCAGTTGCCCCAGCCCAGCCTTTCGTTCCACTTTGTCCCTTTTCCCCTCTCCTCATCAGCCTGTGCCCTTGTCCATAGTTTGAACAAACTGTTGGCTCCTGGAGCTCCAGAAGTTGGTGAGTTTCCACCGGTCCAATCTGGATGATGGGACTGTTTTGTTTGAACTCTCTGCTGGTCTGCTTTGAGTCTGATCTTCTGCTTTGTTTATCAAAGGGCATACACGTCTATTAGATTGTGTTATCATTCATTGGGTTACTAATTTAATGAATAACATTGTTACTCGTTACACATGAAAAACGGTTTATCCATAAATGTAAAGTTTATCCTTTTTCTATTTTGGTTCGGTAAGTATTATTACAGTAGCTGTATGCAATCAAAAGTAGGGATGTAAATGTAGTTGTACCCTATATTAAGACATGACACAATATTGCATGCTCTCATTTGTCATAAATACTTGTCTCAAATCACTTATTCATAAATATCAGTATCTACAGTATATAGTGGTTATCACACATTGCACTATAGGGAGTCACATTTCTGTAAAGTGATGATTTAATTTGACTTATCTGAGTGAAGTAAAATTGTTTCATGACCATGCAAAGCAGTATACTAGATTTAGAGGAGTTCTAAATCTAAAGCTCTATACATACAATAACTGTATAACTTTAACAGTAGTAGTTTAAACAGATGGTGAAAACACTTGTATTTGTTGCAACTCTTCAACTAGCCCACCTCTTGGGCCTCTAGGTAATTGGTGTTTGAGACCTCCTGGTGTAGTTATTTGGTCATCTGTATTCAGTATTGGGATTTATTGAAGGGATTCTGGGAATAGAGAAGAAGGGAATCATGTAACCGGGTGAAAGGTAGATTACACAAGATGAAGTCAAATTGGGAACAATCAGTGAATATCCCTCTTTTTGTCTGTAAATTTCTACTGACCGTAAAACAAAACCCCATAGAGGGCCATGCAGATGCGCAAATATGTTCTTGTGCCATTTTAAACCATTTACATAAGCTGTAAGGATTAATCCCTGTGTGTAATATTGGTTGGATGTAAGGTGGACGAGATTGCCAAAAAGATAATGAAACACACTGGCTCATGTGATTTTGGTTATGTTTTTTCTTGGGTGCCTGTCCTACCCTTCCAGTGGCCTCTGGCGTAGAACAGCTAATTGTACTGAACGGTGTTCAAACTCTTGAACCACACGATTTGCAGCATCCACAACTATCCAGGCAAATGCACACACACTTATGTCAACATCACCATGTGGTGTCCTAACCATGCGTGGCTGTTTGGGTTCAAAACGTGGTTAACTGCTCTTCCTCCTACCCTAGCGTCCTCTCATCTTCCATCATCTCCTATCACAAACTTCCTTTTGACCCAGATTCTGCTCATGCTGACGCGATCCATGTCTGACCCAATCTTGGCCACTGACTTCAGCTACTGCTTGAGTCTCTGAGATAAACCTTGATCCGGGGCATGGCTGGAGCTGATCTTCACCGACTCCCTTTTGTGAGCACACTGTTTGAATGAATCAATCTTCCCTGGAGCCTGACTTTGTATCCCCAGATTTATCTTCTAATAAAAGAGAGAAAGGAAGTGTGTTTTAAAAGTTTTGGTGGAAACTAAAATGGAACCTTGAATGGGGGGAAATCTATTTTTTTTTGCTGTGGTACTTGATAAGGTTAGTCTCGCATAGCCAGACCTTCAGACTGACAGCAGAAGGTCTGGACTCTATCGCAGCTTTCATTGGTAAAGGACAGCCCAAGAGGTTGTTTGACTGACATGTAACGCAACCAATCACAGTTCGTTTTGTTCCTTGTCATGTTTAGTGGCGTAAAAATTCAAAGTCGATGTCCCTGCAACAACAGACTGGCATGCATCTATAAATTATTCATTCAAGAACGTTGTGCAAGTTTACTGCAACAATGAAGCCGGAAACTTCACATATGTTTGAAAATCCAGCGTTTAGTTGTTCCTGGTAAGCGCTCATTGTCACAGTTGTAGATACAACAGCTTTCTTCCATGAGGGAGTTGGGCGTCGCAGCATTTGTTTCTAGGCGGACCGTTAAAGAACGCAACTTGCACATCTCACAGACATCCTGTAGAATTCAACCAATCAGATAACGACTTTGAAATTCCTGAAGTGTTTCCAGATAAGTGTACCATATGCATCAGACGTTCAGCCACTGCTCCGTGGGCATGACATCAGAGGCTGAGACTATTGTTGTTCAAAACCACACATACCAACACTTTGGTATTGTGTAAGCAGGTTTTGCATCACTTACTTTTTTCTTCATAAAACGTCAACATTTCCCCGCTTAATTATTGGCTTGTAAATCAGCCAAAACACTTTTTAATCTCATGTAAATTTTCCTTTTTTCCAGCAGTGCTCTCCATCATGTACTTCCATTTGCATCCACCAGGTGGCTGCAGAGGTCAGCTCAGATTCTGCCAGTCTCCACTGCTCTGTAACATCTCCTGCAGAAGTGGAATGTTGGTGTAGAGTTAACCAAAATTCAAACTTCAGTAACCTTTGAACAAAGTGACCGTCCAGCCAGCAATTGCCAAAGCCTCACATTCCTCCTATTAAAGTTTGTTTTCTTGCATGTCTTTAAGTCCTGTAAGATTTGTCTTCTTGGCGCGCGTTCATGTGCGTGTGTGTTTTGGCTATAACCCGGCAGGCCGGCACGTGCTGATTAGAGCAAAGCTATGGAGTTGTTCCTCAAAAGTAAACCAAGTGAATGATAAATCAAGCTCTAATGTCACCTTGCACAAGCTTTCTGTTAACTCAGAGAATCAATCTGTAACACTCTCTTATTCTTGATTGCTGACACAGACGCTGGCTCCTGGTTCTGACCTGCGACTTCTCGCTAGCAGATGTGACTGCTCTGCTTACATGTTGGCGCTCGTTGTGGCCTTTTTGCAGCTTCAGTAGTGGTTTCTGCTGTTAAATACAGAAGGGTGCCGTCGCTCTTTCTACTTTTTTGTGGGTTTCTGTTCCAGTGGTTTTGTGGTCGAGTGACGTTGGAGACATTCTGACTGTAGAAGCTGGAGAAGAATGGATCGGTTGCTCTTTGCTGACTGATGAAGAACAGAGCGCCTTTTCCTCCCATCTTTTATATTTCTCTTCTGTTCAGGGATTTCATTTTTTTCATGTATTTGCCCACTTCTTAGTCATTTTTGCCCGTCCATCTCTGCATATTATGGTCACATTGTTAATGTTGTATGGAGAAATGCTTGAAGTTTCCACATTCTTTAGGCTAACGTCACAAGACAGATGGCATCACTACCACCGCCAAATACCTTTGGGCAATAAATCGGTTGTTTCAGGGTAAGACCCTCAACCTCAAGTGGATCCACTTCCATTTCCACAGCAGAGATGGCTTCTCTTGAGCTTTGGATGTCTCTCATTCCCTCTTTCCCACTCCATTCTTCCATCCCCAACTCCAGAGGAGCGAGAAAGCTCACGAGCGAACCACTAATAACAGAAGGCTATTTGTCTAGGGGCTCTGTGATCCAGACTTGCAGACTGGTTCCTATTCCACTGGAAATTAGGCCCAGTCTCTGCGAGCCTGTGATTGTTTTAATTCCACTAACAAATGATCTGAAAATAAATATATTGGGAGATCCAGTGCTGTAATAATGGCTCCATTGTAAACTGTCGAGCACAGAGAGTCTGTGTGTATGTTGAGTAGAGAAGCGGTTAGTCAAAGACTTTGTTATAGACCTCAAGCTTGAATTTGAATCTTCCTTTTCTTTTGAATACCCCCCACCACCACCACCACTTTTGTTCTGTCAGTCACTTCTATTTCATCTTAATTTTCAACTACAATTTACAATTCAGTTTTGTTACATTTTACTCCTCTTTGTGTATTTTCTCTGAAGGAGCAGGTTTGTACAATGAAATTACATCTTCAGAATCACTCTGATGTCTGCTTTTGTTGTCTTCTGCTTTGTGTTTTAGGAAGAGGTTGGTTATATTTGGTTATTTGGAAATCATCACCTTTTGCCAAACACCATTGTTCGCCACAGACAATCATACGAATGTTAAAAACTCTGGTCAGGACTATTATTAAATTATGCAACTGTGAATGATTGAACCTTTAACAAAGCTGCAGTGTTTGGGAAACCTGCTGAAAATAGTCCTGTTTTAGCAGTCTTGGCTTCTTAAAGGTTAGGGTAGGCAATTTCAGAAAAGGCTAGCAATAGCAAGCTAGCTTTGAAAATGTTAGATCACACCCTCCATTCAGAGCACTTCTCAAAGCCTCATGTCTCAAAGCACATAACTTACTGTGCTCTGACTTGTACCACCTTGCTGCTGCAGATTCAGTTTGGTGTTGATAGTGTTGCCATAGAAAGGCATAAATCCAAGTCTGAGGACGTGAGCAGCTCCGGGTAGAACGCCACAGGTTGCCATCTTGTAATTATGGTAGTTATGGCGTGATCGCAGCATATAGCATATTGTAATGTAGTTTGTTCGTGTGGGAAGAAGGCGGCGGGAACCGGCGAACATTAAAAAGACTTTAATAAAATAAATAAATCAACGCTTTGTACTACGTACAAAACAAACAAACAAAACACAACATAAAATCCAGGCCTAGTCCTCTCTCGTCCTTCACTATTGTCGCTCCTCCTTTATACTCCCGTCACTCCTCCGCTCTCATGGTTCCTCAGCCTCACTGCTCGCCGCATACCCCCAGCGCCCTTCACAGGCCGGGGGGTATTCCTGAGCCTGCGCTCTACTCGATCACGGCGGCCTGGGGGTAAGGACAGAGAGGTGAGAGAACGGAGCCGGAAGCACGAGGAGCAACAGAGACGAGAGAGTGGAGAGAGGAGAAAAGAAAAGGGGAAAAAAAAATTTTTGGTCCGGTTCCCGGACACACTGCTGCTCGGTCCTCAGCCAGCCGAGAGGCTCTTCCTTGCGGTGCCATGCGATGGCTCTGGACGCTTGGTGGACGGCTCGATCCTCCTCCGCCCCCCTGGCGGCCGGCGGTGGCTTCTCCTACTGAGGGAGCCGGCAGCGAGTCCTGCGCTCCCTGCTCCTCCCCTAAATGGCGGACGGCAGCCACCCCACCTCGACCCAGGGGCACAGCAGCGAGCTCTCTGTCCCACCGGATCTTCACTCACTCCAGCACCTTCTTCACTCACTTCGCTGTCTTCATCCATCCGCGCTGCCCGGCCTCCTCAGCACCGCAATCCCCCTCAGCAGCGAGGGCTCTTCAACAGCATGTCCCTCCTTCCTCCCGAGTTTTGGCACCAATGTAACGTAGTTAGTTTGTGTGGGAAGAAGGAGGCGGGAACCGGCGTACCTTTAACAACTTTTAATCAAATAACAAGCACAAAATGAAAGTAAAAGTAAAAGCCCCTCACGGACGACTGCCACACACACACATAACCAAACGTAAACTAAACACAACATAAATTCCAGGCCTGGTCCTCTCTCGTCCTTCACTGGTGTCGCTCGTCCTTATATGCCTCCGTGCTTCCTCATGAGAGGACTCGAGACCGGTGTGCCTGGCAGGTGACGCTCATTCTCAATCACGCACACCGAGCTTGCTCGCTCCTCCCATGTCTCTCACTCGTCCACCTCGCCACACATATATCAACCAGTATAATAAAAAAGTGTTTATGAGAAACATTGCCTACCTGACCTTAAGTTTTTCATTCTTTTACTCCAACGGAATATTCATTGAAAACCGAAAAAGGTACCAGCACTGTGTAGGTTTTGGACTATACAGCCCATGAAACAAATTACTTAACTGATTGAAAAGACAACCGTTGAATATAATACTACTGATGTATAGATATTCATTATAAGTATAAAAATCAATCTGTTTGAGGTAGTTAAAAAACCCCCCAAAAAAACATTTATTACATTTTTTAACAGAAAGCAGTAGCAAGAGTAAAAATAATAATCGCAAAATAATCAAATATTTAAGTTGTTTGAGACTGTAGACCGATTTGATTTACATAATTTGCAATGCTTCATGGGAGTGGGAGTTCGTGGGAACTTCTACAGAAGCATAGGTCACTTAACAATTTGAAAGCTCATACTAAGTGGATGGGATTTTTACTTCTGTTGCACTCTATTCAAAATTACAAATATTTTTGTAAGGAACAAGTGCTGTACAACATACTTGCATAACATCTTAACAACTAATGAGCTTTTTACATTTCATTTTTCAAAAGGAATAATCTTTTTCCTCTCTTATTTGGTCTGTTCCTTCGTTGCATCAACAAAGCCACATTCTTGTTTAAATCCTGACATTGCAGCTGTGGCTAACTAATATGTCTTTCATTGTAAAAATTCAGAAGTTCTTAATAATGGAGCCCTTCAGGTGGCTACTGAAGGAAAGGCATTTTTGCAGTGTTTGTTTGTTTCTTTTTGTTTGCGATCCCGTACCCCATCACTCTGACGCTAATGCCTCTACTTAAGATGAGAGGAACGAACTGGACGAGTGGGACGTAACAGCCAATGAAGCACAATAGACAACACTGTAGCCTGCTGCGTCTGATACACCCTCGCTATGACGCACATGCCTCTACTAGAGATTAGAAGAGGACTAGAACTTCAGACATGTCTAAAGAAATAAGTGGAGCACAATTCTATGATGAATACAATGACAACGCTCAATCTTTACATAGTCCAATTAGTGCGTTTAGACCTTCTCGTTCTCAGAGAAGAAGAATCAGAATAAACAGTGTTGGTTGAAGTTTTTGCTTTATTTCCTTTTTGCTTTTTGTCTATAAATAGGCCCCATTTTGTCTGCTTAAAGAGACTGGATTAAATGTTCACAACATTTCCTGTTACAAAGTCCTTTAATTCTGCTCTTAATGGGAAGAAATTCTTGAGTTGCAAAGGTCTCTTCATGTGCCACCGTCCGATACATCCTCGCTATGACGCACGACTACTAGAGAGCTCAATCTTTGCGTAGTCCAATAAGTGCATTTGGAACTTCCTTTTTGTGGAGCCACCATGCAGACAACATCCCCCTTTGTTTCCCATTGTTGCTGCTTGGTTTCTGTTCTCTTGTCCTCATGGTGTTTTGGAGTTATGGAATTTTCTCTCGTTCCCTTTTTGTTTAGTTTTTTTCTTCAATAAAGAGGCAGTTTTTGTTGTCTGCTTCAAGAGCCCTCCATGCCCGAATCTTGCTCCCCACTAAATAACTTGAGAGGCCTGTAAGGAGAAGGTTACATGAGCATTGAACTTGGTCTTGACGTCAGACGCTGTTAGTTAAAGAAAAGTGTTCTATTGAGGAAATCTCATCTGAACTGCTTATGGGAAATCCTTTTTCACAGGTGCCTTTTCCTTTGTTGGTACTAATGGGAAAAGCCGTACTTTGTCAGTAGCACAGTATTGCTATTGAGTTAGAATGTCACAGGGAAAATGATTGACATAAGTTCAGTCTTTGTTCCTTCTTGAATACATGTGGGATACTAATATACTTCTTAAGAGTCTCTCTCTCTTTCGCTCTCTCTCTTCCATGGTTTATTGGATTGGTTGTATAATTTAATTTTTTCATTGTTATAGAATTATATATTTTAAGTAGTTTTGCAGAAATTGGTATCGTCACAAGAAGAAAAAACTTTTTATTTAGAATCAGTGTCATTTTATTTGTATTTTAATTTAAAATGTATCCACATTTCACTTGGCTTCTTTTAAAAACCAAACAAATGTTATCCATCTGTTATCCATCATGTTATCCAAGTCCTTCCATATGTTCCTGTTCATGTGTCGCTGTGTTTGTTTTCCAGGCACAAGTGCAGATCGCTCGTGACAATGCCGTGACATCACAGCAGCGGTCAGCAAGTGGACGGAGGATATGGAAGGAGGCCGGCTCGGGTACAGAGGTGGACAGAACTGAAAACAACCCCTTCACTGAACAGGATTCTGGGATATTGGATGTGGAGGATGAAGAGGAAGAGGTGAGAGAGGAAAGATTCACTTCAGCAGTCAAGCATTTCGATTCATTTTAAAGGGGTGGTAAAACACATTCTTTCGAAGGCTTTATTGTGTTTGTGGGGTACACTGTAACATGTGTTCATGCTTCGTTTTTAAAAAATTGCATTATTTTTCACATATTTTACCTTTATTCCACACTGCTCTGTCCCTCCTTGTAAAAACGGTCTGATGGTTTCCGGGTTGTATGAAGCCAGTCCCTCAAAAATACGCAATGGGCTCAGATTGGTTAGCTGGCCCAGTGTGTTGTGATTCGCTAACCGCCTAGTGCACGTTTGTCGGAAACGTCACGCCCCTTACCTTTACCGGTAGCCTGTGCTTTGGGTAGTACAATGGCGTCAATAAAACCATACCAATTTGAGCCCGAATCAGACCCAGACAATTTTGTTGAATCGATTTTTTTTTTTTTCAACACAGCCCTACCCGACACAGTAATGATTCTTGGTTCATTCAGTTAAACATGATGAAATTAACCACTCAATAAGTGAGTCAGGTTAATTCAGTAACCACTCTTTTTTATCAATAACCGACTTGTAATCTGGAAAACGCTGTCACGATTTTTAGCACAGTGTTCTGCCCACATTGAAAATCATTTAGTTCATGATTTCATTTTTTTTTTTTTAAATGGAACCATTTCTGAATATTGACTCTAAATCCCAGTTTCTCTGTCTGTTTCCATCCCTCTCCATCAGTCCCTTTATCCTGCTTTACTTTAATATCCCCATGGACTTGCTGTTGGGCCGCCTGCCCAGTCCAGGATCTCCTCCCTTTCTTAATGGAGCGTCTCAGCTCTGCAGTCGTTTAGTGTCATTAGGGCTGCCCTGCTCCTCTGAGGCAGCAATGTGAGACGTGTGGAGCATGCAAGACGTAGCTACCAGCATGGAGCGAAAGGATGATCCTCACTTAGTTCCTGAGAGACAAATTAAGCTGACACAGTCAAGACCGTCAGCGTTCGTTCTGTAGTTCACGTTGATTTTATTTTGACGTGCTCAGATAAGCGTTGTTTGTGTTGTGTGACTTCTTTGCTTGTTTTGACATGGTGTTTTCCCTTGCTCAAACTGAAGCAACGCAAGATTGACACTTGTTGTGTTTGTACCAAAGCACTGGTGATGGACTTTTGTTTTCTGTTTGTGTTATGCTAAGCAGACACTTTCGAATCAAAGCAGCTAACAAAAAGTTACTTGCTAAATAAACGTTAATGTAATTTTTGACTAAAGTTACCATCTTTACATAACGTCTTATCCAATTCCATGATGGTGCAACATTGTTAACTATACTATTTTGAAGTCTTTTTGATCAGCATCAAAATTTCCACAATAGTTCCACAATAAGTGAAAATCTTACCTTCAACTGACCCTGGTAAGGTTAATGCTTTTTGCTCTCTTGTTTGACCTTTCCCCCTTCCCTTCCTTCCATGCTTCAATCAGTCTGTGCGTCATCATGTTTTCCTCTTCTGGCTCCTGGCTCCTAAGAAGAACTGCTTGTGCCAGGCTTTAATCTGCTTGAATCTCTGTGCTCAGGGGCTTCCTGAGAAACGGTCGTATCCAGAGATGCAGATCAGTGCCCATTTAATGACCCCTTGCCACCTGAACGATGTCCCCTTGCGCTCCTTTGTCCTGTCTGTAAACTGTTTGTAGGGGAGAATGTTGGTGTGAACACGCCATCCTTGAACCGGGCAGACATTTCCAGCACTGTCCCAGTGGTGCATCAAGACCGAATTGTTTTTTTTTCTTCACATTCTCTGGGTTATTGTTGGTGGTGCCACGAAGTAGTCGGGTTTGAATGTCCCTGGTTGCTAATTTGCGGGCACCAGATCAAAGCTGGTATTGTTTAGTTACTTGCGTTGGGGAAAAAGAGTCTTTCCTATACTGGTAAGGTCAAGGGTGGCATAAAATTAAAGGGAAATGAAGAGAATGTGATGTTAAATCTTATGTGATGTTAAACACTACATTCATTTTTCATGACCCTTTGAATTTAAAATAAATTCTAGTTGAAAAATATCTTGTTGACTTTCCCTATTGATGTCCAGCTTTAGTGCTGCTAATCTGTATAAGTGATGTGTCTCTCATTGACTCGTATTTTATTGCAGATTCCTGGTGCGCATGACTTGGTGGACTTCTCTCCTGTGTATCGCTGTTTACACATCTACACTGTATTGGTGAGTTTGCATTCTGTTTTATTTCAGATTTGACTTGTCTGATATTTTTAATCAGAATATGATCTCTGTTGGCCCTCACGCTTACACATATAACCCTCGCTTCGTTCCCCAAGGTCTTTTTTTTTTCTCCAATGTGTAATTCTCAGGGAGAGAATGTCTTGTGTGTTTTCAGCATATGTTCATGAAAATGTGTGTGTATTTTAGTTTGTGTATGAGAGGTTGGTCATCTAAAATGTCATGTTAATGTTATCGAGTGAGTGTTTTACACTACCGTTCAAAAGTTAGGGGTCAGTATCAATACTTTTATTCAGCAAGAATGCATTAATTTTTATCAGAAGTGACAGTAAAGACTTCTATGTTGTTACAAAAATCCTATTTCAAATAAATATGGCTCTTTTGAACTTTCTATTCATCAAATAATCTTAATAAATGTATCACTGTTTCCAGCTGTTTTCAACGTTGATAATAAGAAATGTTTCTAGAGCACAAAATCAGCATATGAGAATATTTTAAAATACATTATAATAGAAAACAGTTATTTTAAACTGTACTAATATTTTACAATATTACCGTTTTTACAGTTATTGTTAAAATAAGTTCAACCTTGATGAGACATAAGAGACTTCTTTTGAAAGCATTAAAAAACATTACTGACCCCAAACTTTTGAATGATAATGTATAAATATTTTTGATTTGTTGTACAGTAGCTGCATGATTAAGTGAAATAAAATTGAAATCCCAATGGTTAAAACATAACTCAATATGAAGTAAAAAAAGAGCACTTTCACATGTGTAGTTCTTGTTGAACCTGGCAAATGACTTTCATTGTGAATGTTTAATTGCCGTAATATCTTGATAGATGTTTATAATATTACAAATTGTCAAAATAATCAAAATGTTTCTTTTCAAAATCATGCAGCCATACATTGATTTATATCTGTTTTTTTATAAGTGCATCTGTTATTCCGTGCTGGCTGGTCATTTTGAAACTAGTTGTTTGTTGATGACTTGCGGAAATGTGCCAGTGGAAACGGCTCCATAGTTTACCAGCAAGTTCTCCACCCGAAAGTACCCTGGAATGTTTCCTGCACAAACAAATATTTAATTTGACGCAGTCACATGTAATTAAAAACACTTCTTAAATGCATCAGTGTTAATTTATTTACTATTAACTTGCTAGACACATATTTATGGAGTCAAAAGTCTTTAAACTATTTGCTTGTAGCTTCAAAATATGATCAAGAATTTGGTGTAGGTCTACGTGCTTTGGGTGGGTATGTCTGTTTTTTTTGTTTTTTTTTACACGAGTACGCACGTGTTTGTTTTTGGAGTGTACGTGCTGACAGCTCCTTGTGAAGACTCTTGAATTGTTTGAGTTGGTGGAATGTCACTTTTATGACCCTCTGGCCTGTAAATTTCATGTGAAAGCAGATGGACTGTAATTTCTACAATAGTCTTTGTAATGGAAGCTGGTGAAAATGGCATGCTGGGGGTTTGGGATAGAGAGGAAACTTTTAGAGTTCACATCTTGCCCTTTTTTTGACCAGTCCAAAGCTGATCTGGAGACCAGGTCTAGGAGCCGTCTGAGGACGCAAAGGAAAGGGAGGAAAAGTAAAGGACGAGAGTTGTTTGAAAGTGACCAGGGAGTTATAGATGGGAGGCACACACACTGTTTTGAGGTTATAGAAAAAAAAGCAAACAAATGATTTCTGTTTTAAAGAGGAATGTTCAAGTTTTTGTGTTTCCTTTCCCTGGTGACCCTTGAGTCACCTCAGACCCTGGGAAATCACACTGCTTACTTATACAAAAACAATCAGAATTGCACTTTATATGTCCCTCAAGGACTTTTTTTGTTTAAACGTTGAGCACACTCATGAACGGCGTGTTTCAATGCGCCTATGGCAGATACTTCCCGTTCACTGTATATTCAGTGTCCTGAACGCCCCTACAGGAAGGAAGTTGTTGAGACTGTTGTATGTTTATATGGCGATTGGCCTTAGTGTGACATCACTCCAGATAATTTAAACAAACATCATGTAAACACCGCTACACGCTACTGTAAAAAATGAGAGGGACCGAGAAACGTGTATGAAGGGAGGGTCAAATATAGAATTTGTTCGTGACTTTGGTCATGTAGATGTACAATGGTGCTTTTTTGGTTCTGCTCTGACTCCTGAGCTGGTTGCACTCCAGATGGCAAAAGACGCTGAGTGGGTTCACCTGGGTTTCCTTCATAACAGGGGGTCTTGACCCGGCCACGGTATCCCTCAGCTTTTTTTTGTGCATGTGTGCAAGACCGTATGGCTATTGGGCCTGGAACTATAAGTGTGGAGCTGCTGCGGAGGGAAAGGAAGTTGAACTCTGGTTAGAAAGTCAAGCCGAGGGATGGAAAGAATAAGGATGTTGAAAGAGAACAGGACGAGAGAGGTCAGAGTGCCCTTTGGAGGGTACAGCCTTTTGTCAAGTTTGGCTGAAAACCTTAAATGGAAGACAATGTGTTTTAAGTTTTTCTTCACACTGCCATCAAACAATTAACATTTTTATGAATCTGAAGAAAATAAAGTTCAAACGGACAGAGGAAAAAGATTATCCCTCTGGAGTGGTGGAATTAAAAGAGAACAGCGTGCTGCAGAAAAGCAGATAGAAAGCAGAGAAAAGAGGAAGTGTGATACTTGAGTTTAGCTGTTGAAAGTGTGACCTCTGCCTTGAGGTCTTGCACTTACCATAAACTCTTATTGTTTTTACATTGGTAGAACACAGCCAAAATGAATTGGCATTTTTTTCTTTAAATCCCATATGACCTCAAATGCAGCATTGAGCCTTAGTGGGGCTACTGTGTCACAGATCAGAGGCTGGTGAGTCACTTTGTGCCCTTACCTCTGTTTGCTCCATATTTCTTATGAATTCTTTGTCACCTATTATTTCATTTTGGGCTCATTTTAATAGAATGTATTGATTGATGATGTAGCATAGACATGAAATTTGTACATGTATAAAAGAAGGGGATTTTTATATGGTTAACTACTCCCAATGTTTTTTCCCATTATACCGTTCAACAGTTTGGGGTCAGTGACCAATTTTTTAAATTAATTTAGTTTTTCAAGCGTTGATCAAACATGAAATTAAATACTTTTATAATGTTATGAACAATTTATATTTCAAATAAACACTGCTTATTTGATCTGTCTGTTCATCAAAGAATCCTAAAATAAATGTTTCATGGTTTTCAAAAGAAATATTAATGATCAACATTGATAATACTAAGAAATGTTATTAGAATGATTTTTAAAGGATCATGTGACAGTAATGGCTGCTGAAAATTCAGCTTTGAAATCACAGGAATAAGTAAAATAAATGTTTAAATATACTAAAATAAAAAAATTATAAATTGTGAAATAACATTTTAAATGCAGCCTTGGTGAGCATCTTTCAAAAACCTTCTGTTAAATCTTACCAACCCCAAACTTTTGAACTGTAGCGTAAAATGGTCATATATCTATTCTATTCTATTCTATTCTATTCTATTCTATTCTATTCTATTCTATTCTATTCTATTCTATTCTATTCTATTCTATTCTATTCTATTCTATTCCTCTTGGATTTTGTCCTGTTACTTTCCTGTACTGACTTCCAGCTCAAACCCCTCCTCTTTGCTCCTGATGGAACTCAATGTCTGAACAGTGTCTCAGTTCTCTGACAGTTCTGGTCTGTGTTCAGATCAGTAAAAACACACATTGGTTGAGATGGGCCAGCTGCAGCGGGAAACCCTTGAGAAGGAGAACCGCAGAGCAGGCCTCCATCCTACTTCTCTGACCCAGAGAACCACACCCAGGCATCTGAGGCACTAGACTTTCGTGTAGGGAAGTTCTGCTGAACTTTAGCATGAATCTTTCCACTATGGTTACTGTTGGCACTGTTCTCCTTTGATTTTGACTGTTTAGGTTAAGGAACATCGATACGAGATGGAGCGTTTGGATGCGATTAACTGGGTTTAGACTGTAGTTGGTAGACCTGCTCTTCTCAGTCTAGTAACCACACAAGAGTTTGCATTGCCAACAGGATGGACACACTCGGTTAAATTCCCTTCACACAGAACACAGCATCCTTCCCTAACATCCTTTTTTCCTTAAAAATTTATTTTTAAGGATTCTGAGGTAATATACATCCTGCTCCAAAGAGTCTGTGTGTCATCAATGACTATATATTGTGCAGGAGTCATTTGCCCCACTGTGGACTGTTCTGTTTTTGGGAAGCTACTTTGAACCTGCAGCTTGTCAAACTGTAAGCTGCTCATAATTTAAAGCGAGTGGTTATGAATCATTGAATTCATATTATTTTAAATAAGTTGATGAATGAACCAACTTAGTAAAATGAATCCGACTTCCCAACACTTTTTGTGAGTGAAAAGGGTTTTTGTGTGTGTCGTTGCACTTTATGTTGAGCAAGTTACTTTATACTTTCTTTTCGTGTTCCTCACTAAATTGTTCCAACTTCTGTCTTTCATCGTACTCTGAAGGCCTTTGTGGTCAAAGCAGAGTATCTGTTTGATCCCTGCTGTTATTAAAGCTTTAAGGTTGTTCTGAAGTAATTTTAAATTTGTATAATGATTTTCCATTTCTGTGCTTCTCCTTCAATTATTATTTCTCAAACCTTATTCTTCCCCACACATCATTACATCTGGGTGGTCTTGGGGTGGTGTAGCCTAGTTGTAAACTATTTGGTCTTGGTAACCGAATGATTGCAAGTTCAAACCCTCAAGGGTCTCAGTATCACTATTGTGCCCTTAGTCAAGACTGTCATTTAGCTCATGCTTCAATCTACAGCATACTTATTTTGTCAAAGTTGTAGTAGCTCAGTGAGCTTTTTTTCATAGACTACATTTTAGTCGTCATAAACTCTCCCATGTGAAGGCCTGTCCAAAGCTTGCACAGATGCATTGTAATGCATTATTTTGGCCACAATTGAAGTTAGGATTGCATGCCATGTATCCTGCATTGTGATTTAGATATGTATAAAAAAATCTAATTAACAATACACTATTAATCATGGTAGAAAACTGGCAGCTGTGATTGCCAGAAATTCACTGTAAAAAAACAACAACTGTGATTTGTAGCTTTAATATATCAATTTACTTGAAGTACCAAATTCTGCTTTGTACCTTATAGGGTTAGTTCACCCAAAAATTAAAATTAGCCCATGATTTACTCACCCTCAAGTCATCCTAGGTGTATATGACATTCTTCTTTCAGCCGAATAAAATCAGAGTATATTAAAAAAGTACTGGCTAATCCAAGCATTATAATGGCAGTTGTATTTGAAGTCCATAAAAGGGCATCAGTCCGTCATATTACTGCTCCACACGGCTCCGGGGGGTTAATAAAGGCCTTCTGAAGCGAATCGATGTGTTTGTGTAATGAAAATATCCATATTTAAAACTTTATAAAGTAAATGATCTTGCTTCCAGCCGATCGCCTTCCGTATTCAACTTACAGAAAAAGTGTAGCGCCTCTCGCAGTTCAAAATGCAACATTGCACACCAGTTACACTCGTCAGACGTAGCGCATTTTTAGGTGAACTAACCCTTTAAAATGTACTAATAACCAAGTGTACAAATAATACAAGTGGTAAAATAGAAAGCTGCATTATGAATCAGAGTTCATCATACGTGGTGTGTCTATGAAACATACATAGATGGCGCAGTGCACTGGGTCATACACAGAAAGACAAAACACCATCAGGGTGAAATGCATGACACTAAAATAATGCATTAAATATGAACTAAGTAACAAAAGAATATACCACAAAACACCATAATGCACATTACAGATAACAAAAATAATAAGAAATCAAATTATTGTGACATATTTCATGTCACACAATGATTTTTTGGAATGTCCTTTGACTGTTTTACACTGTAGTATTTCCTTGCAAAAAACTTAAAACTTAGTATTTAATAGTAAAACATTTCTGTGTGGTCAAGTCTTGTCCTGTTGTTATCCTTTTATAAGAGTTCCAGTCACCCGCTCTGCCTAGATAAATTCAGAGGCACTTGACCGGGAGTAGTGATAAGTCTGCCTCTGTTTTCTGTCTTTATCTCTGTCTCTCTGTGCTTTCTGTGTTGTTCTGCACTCTTTTCTGACTGGGACGTGTGTCCTTATAGACTTTGATATAGCAGTCTGTGTGAGGTGGACAGGAACTGCGCTCTGGGACTCTGGGAAAAGGGTCAAGTCTTTAAGCGCTGAATGAGGGCCTTTGTTTTTAAACCACAAGCCTCTGCTGCACTGTATTCTGAGTCGTACTTTGAGATTAGAAGAGAGCGTACCTGATATGATCTTTTTTTATGTTTAGCTTGGTCTCTACAAGTGGGAATCTGTTTTCCTGTGTCAACTGCTTCTCTCAGTCATCACCTTCCCGCTCTTGTTTCTTTTGCTGGTCATCTTCAGCTTTTATGGTGTAAACGCAGTCTTAAATGACTGATGCTCATTGGTCACAGAGCTGTTTACACAAATTGAGAGCCATATTCTCACTCAGGTGCTTAGAATGTGTATCTGCCTTACCCAGGGTGCCCGGGACACGTTTGAAAACTACTACAGGAAGCAGCGGCGGAAACAGGCCAGACTTGTGCTGCAGCCTCACTCTAACATGGTACGCCCTTACACCACCTGAGCACATGCCTTGTATGACTCCCTCCAATCATATTCACTGCACCACCCCAATCACTAACATCACTTGACAAACTCTCAGGAACTGTGAGGTGGTAAGTCATAAGTGCAACAGAACATACAGATTTTTGCTTCGATGACATGGATGCATACAAGGAACTAGACTTTTTTAGGGCCTGAAAATGCATAAGTAGCGGAGCTGAATTGGACATATTTTCCAAATTTCATTCATTTCAGTTTTTTTTATATTACTGTGCAACTTAATGTTGATGTCATTACAAAATACTTAAGGTATACACTACCATTCAAAAGATTGAGGTTAGTAAGATTTTTGTTGTTGTTAGGAAATTCATAATTGTATTGAGCAAGGACAAATATTAATTGATCAAAAGTGAAATTAAAGACATGTTTAATGTTACAAAAGATTTCTGTTTCAAATCAATTCTGTCCTTTTGAACTTTCTATTCAAAGAATCTTCAAATAAATGTATCACGGTTTTCTAAAAAAATATGAAGAAGTTATATTAAGCAACTGTTTTCAACATTGCTAATAAGAATTTTTTTTTTTTGAGCACCAAATCAGCATATTAAAAGGATTTCTGAAGGATCACGTGACACTGAAGACTGGAGAAATGATGCTGAAAATTCAGTTAGATTTTAAAATAAATTAAAATGGAAAACGGTTCTGTTTTACTGTATTTTTGAATCCGTGAGCATAAGAGATTTCTTTAAAAAACTAAAAATCTTACTAACCCCAAACTTGACTGGTAGTGTATATTAAAGTGTTGCTGAATGTGATTGTACAGGTATGTTATTTGATCAAAAAATATAACTTATTATTGAGGTAATAGAGGTAACATTCTTTCAAGTAAATGAAATCTAGTTTATTTCATAAATTATATTGTTATGAATAAAAACGGTTATAGTAGACTGTTTAATTGACCGATGTTCATAAACTCTTCTTCCTCTCTCCTTTGGTCTCCAGCACGAAACGTTAGAGGGATACAGACGCTACTTCAATCAAATTGTTGGGTAAGTGCAGCGCACATTTTATTTTGAATGGCCAAATTAACTGAAAATCAATTATACAGGCTTATGACGTTAATTTTTAATATAGGAGAGAATAAAAACAGCTGAATTCTTTTGGCTCAGCATTCAGACCCTTCCTTTAGCCAAATGCTCCCCTTCCTCTGGCCCTTCCTGATTCTCCATCCCAGTGCTGCTGAAAAACACTGAGCTTTAGAATTTATGGTTCTGGAGATGTGGAGTGGCAGATTGGTGTTTTTCTGAGTGTCTGCATGGGAATATCGGGATGGCTGGTGTCTGGAATGGAGTCTTTTGCAAACATCCTAAATGGCACAAAAAAGGCTCAGGGCACTCACACAGTGGGATGTCTGGGATTTTTTTTGTGAATATTGTTGGGCTGTTTGATGACTTTGGGTGCTGGAAAGCTTCCGTGTGACCATTTGGGATATTACTGTAGTTTAATTAAATGTTTTCATATAATGTTGTCAATTACTCCCTGTTTCTCTTTCATACCCTTTCCAACATTCATTGATTTATTCCTGTATTTCTTTGTATATGTCCCATAGTTTTTTTGTAGTGGAGGACCATATCTTGCACACAACGCAGGGCCTGGTAAACAGGGCTTATGTGGAAGAATTGTGGGAGCTGGCTCTTTCCAAGACCATTGCAGCCTTGCGTACACATTCAGTATGTCTGCACACTACACTCTCAACACACACTGAGCAGGACAAGCCAACAGGCAAGCAGTAAAGCTGTTCAGTCGAGGCATCAATTTGAAGGCTAATTCACCACGAATTCCCTCTGGAATTTCTGATGGGTTTTTAGGATATTGGTTTTCTAGTACAATAAGGTGGTTACCATTAAACTAAAACAGTGATCACTAGAATGAATGCACATACATGATAGATACATGGCATATTCACTCTAGAGAGAGTGAAAAAAGACAGAGCGCAAATTAATGGAAAAGGCCGCTGCATCATCTTGAGACAGGCTCATTTAATAACTAATATGCATTTAAAAGAACTATTGTAACTTTACACTTTATACTGAGTGATTAACTCCCTTCAAGCCAGTCACAACAAAAATATACTGCATGCTTATAATGATAACTACGTTAATAAATGAGCTTTGAGGTGTTTTTCATTCAGTGAGTCTTTAGCAATACCTGCCTTTCATTTTCTTCTTAAGAAAATATTTGAGAACTTCTTAAGAATAGCACTTAGGAACATTTAAACTATTTAGAATTTCTTAACTTCTTTCCATGAAGATTTTTGTGAATCTGGTGCCTGTTTTCTATTTTAGTATATTTAAAAATTTAATTTGATTTCTTCCTGAATTTTCAGCAGCCATTACGCTAGTGTTCAGTGTTGCATGATCCTTCATAAATATTTTTTTTTCATGAATCTTTTATGAATAGTAACTTCAAAATAACAAAAAAAAATAAATAAATAAACAAATTAATTTTACGCACCTGATGAATAAAAGTAATAATATCTCCCCCACTCATAAGAATACTATGGACTCCAAACTTTTGAACAGTGTAAATCACTTCAAATGTAAGTTGCAAGTTCCTGCAAAAGGACTGCCATGGTTGTCCTCGTAAGTTAACTCTTATTCTTGTAGTATTTTTTGACCTTGTGTAGTTAGAAAACTACCGACCTTATTTTACTCATAAATTGATGTAATTCAGCTTTTCGGTTTGTAGTCTTAAACCCCAGAGGAGGGTTGGTCTTTTTGAGCCATAGGTTCCCTCAGAATTTTAATGTTTTATATTAAAATTCTGAGGGAACCTATGGCTCAAAAAGACCAACCCTCCTCTGGGGTTTAAGACTACAAACCGAAAAGCTCTAATGCCACATTTATACGAAGTAATCTAAATCCCTGTGCCTTTCTTCCTCTGCTTCTGCTGTAATCCATCACTCTCTCTTGTGTCTCTGTAGTCTTATTGCACTGATCCAGACCTGGTTTTAGATCTGAAGAATCTCATAGTGCTGTTTGCAGACACTCTGCAGGTGAGATGGGATAGTACATCAAGACAGCTGTTGTGTTCTTGTTTATATGGATAACGTCTAAGAACTAGGGGTGTCAAATGATTAAAAAAAATTTTTTAATCAAGTAAATAATAACATATAACAATCATTTTTTGGTGAAAATAAAATAATTTAAAGACAATATTGTGACAAACAAATACAATATTGACTAAACATTACAAAAAGGTTCAGTATATTGTTTGTTTGATTTCATGTATCATATCACTAGCCTACAGTCCATGCAATGCAGTGTCAAGTTAAAAGTAATGTGTCGAGATCCCTGCTTTTTCATTGTCTTTGAATGCAAGTATGTGTTCTGAGTGAACGGCAAAAACATAAATACCTTTAGGTACGTTTTTCAAGCTTGAATTATTTCGATGGTAGGAGAATATCTTTATGTATTATTAATTGACACTCTTCATGTGTTTTGGGGATATGATTAAATGCGTTCTTTTGTTGTTGCAAGAAATAAATTGGGGCAAATGTATAAACACCATTTCATTCTGATTTCTGCTGAGACTTGCATGCATTGCTTTGCTTCCTGTTTTCAACTGAGATGGGTATTATCCACCCCCCCCCCACTCTCTCTCTTTGCAGGGTTATGGTTTTCCAGTAAACCAGTTGTTTGACATGTTGCTGGAGATGAGGGATCAATATGGGGAGATACTGCTGAAAAAGTGGAACCAGTCCTTCAGGTGCTTTCTGCCTCTCTTTTTCTCTCTCCCTTTCCTCTGTTTTCTTCATCCCAATCTCTTTTTTCATTTGAGTAAGGATAATGATGATTTGGTTATCACCTTATGACCCTTAAGAAATCCATACTGAAGGAATTACACTAATAGGGTTATGCCCAAATGTAAGGCGCGTTCAATTTAAATCAGATTATGTTTACTGTACATCATTTTTTTCTGTTCTGCAATTCAATACTTGGTAACCATACATCATTTTTTTTATGAAATATACATTTTTAATGCTCTGTATCAAAGTACCATTTAAGGAAATTGCCTGAATCTGACACCTGTAATGCTCAGAGATTTATGTTTGCAGAGGCTGTGCATTACAAGACAGTTGAAGGACACAGAGAAATTTTGTCAGGCCAAACTAATAAACTAAAATCACTGATCAAATTACACCCATATGACTAAATCATATTGCTTCAAGGAAAAATATTTCTTTTTTTGTGCTGGGGTTTCTTTTAAAGAGCATTTAATCCAAAAAATGTTGATTCGTTGTTGAAAAAAATAGTGTAGAGGCTCCTTGGAGGGGGATAGTTACGATTTGTTCGGCTGAATCTTGAAAGCTGATGATATGGAAAGGTTGTTGTAACCTTGCTGGAGTCGTTTTTCGATCCCTGTCAGAGACACTTGACTCACTCCATAAAAAAATGATGCTCTGGAGTCTTTGAATTACTTTTACTGTGGGAACAGGCATTCAAAGATATGTGTTTTGTGTGTGTGTGTCCGTGTGTGTGTGTCCGTGTGTGTGTGTGTGTGTCCGTGTGCGTGTGTCCGTGTGCGTGTGTCCGTGTGCGTGTGTGTGTGTCCGTGTGTGTGTGTCCGTGTGTGTGTGTCCGTGTGTGTGTGTCCGTGTGTGTGTGTCCGTGTGTGTGTGTCCGTGTGTGTGTGTCCGTGTGTGTGTGTCCGTGTGTGTGTGTCCGTGTGTGTGTGTCCGTGTGTGTGTGTCCGTGTGTGTGTGTGTCCGTGTGTGTGTGTGTCTGTCCGTGTGTGTGTCTGTCCGTGTGTGTGTCTGTCCGTGTGTGTGTGTCTGTCCTGTGT
This sequence comes from Romanogobio albipinnatus, assembly GCA_023566225.1. Taxonomy (NCBI): domain Eukaryota; kingdom Metazoa; phylum Chordata; class Actinopteri; order Cypriniformes; family Gobionidae; genus Romanogobio; species Romanogobio albipinnatus. Next base: position 23,954,337 of record CM042239.1, read on the forward strand.
CTGTCCGTGTGTGTGTGTCTGTCCGTGTGTGTGTGTCTGTCCGTGTGTGTGTGTCTGTCCGTGTGTGTGTGTCTGTCCGTGTGTGTGTGTCTGTCCGTGTGTGTGTCCGTCCGTGTGTGTGTCCGTCCGTGTGTGTGTCCGTCCGTGTGTGTGTCCGTCCGTGTGTGTGTCCGTCCGTGTGTGTGTCCGTCCGTGTGTGTGTCCGTCCGTGTGTGTGTCCGTGTGTGTGTGTGTCCGTGTTAGCCTTGACTGAGTTACACAAATACACACACAGACAGACACAATGCTCACAGTCCAGTAAATGGGTTTTTAGATTATTTAGTCTTCTTAAATATCCTGCAGTTGTCCTATGATCAGTTAATCTGTGAAGTTGGGTCTTTTTCCCCTCACATTTATTCTGTTGATTAGGCAAATCTTGGATCAGGACAACTACAGCCCCATTCCCGTGGCGTCCCCTGAGGAGTACCAGCGGATCACAGGCCAATTCCCCTTCCAGGATCCAGAGCTCGACAAGGTGAGCATTAGGCACATAAGAGAGCTTTTATCCTAGAGATTTTTCTCACAGATTCCATCAGTTACACACCCTCCAGTCTCCACAAAGGCATAAATATCCTCCTGCTGTCCAAGAAGTTGATTACTAACATGCGCATCCTCTGAAGTACTTGAACTAAACCATACATTTGAATTCTCCCTTTGACGTCAACAAGAACTACTGCCCAATACTGTTGTAGTAATCAAAGGATGCTACCATTCTTGGTGATGCATGCACTTGCAGCTGTTCTTTTTCATGCAGTTAGACTGCCTTTGGGTTTTTCCCTTTCTTTATAAAGGGAAATCAGCAGCATTAGTTTCAAATTGTCAAAACATTTTTTATTTTGAGCACAAATTATGATTATTTAAAGCACTTACAATGGAAGTATACAATGCAAGGCAGCTGTTAAAATGCATCCCAGGGCCTGTATTACAGAAATCTTAATTCTTGACTTTAGGTTTGACAATGTTTTATTTCTTAAGTGAAATTACCATGGTTTTAAAGAGATATGATTGGATTTCAATTTTTTGTTATACAGCCCAAGAACCAGAAGTGTCCACATAGAAAAGCAGTCCCAAATCAAATTAAATATTTAGACAACTTTATAGCTCAAATAAACATTTAAAGAATACTTTTAGTTCACATTTCTGTCCTCCAGAACCAAGGGCGTAACCTTGGGTCTATCATTGGGGAGGGCTAAACTCGCGGCATATTTATTAATTAATTAATTTAATAATTTTCTTGTGTAAAAGGTACAGTACAGGCATGCACGCTCAAAAGGAGTGGCGTAACCTCTGAACTAGCCCATAGCAGCTAGCTGTCAATGGATGACATCTCTAGTCACAAGTAAATTATGCAATCCTCCCCAAAACATGTGACTGTATTGGAGCAAACAGCAACTTAAGTTACAATTCAGTGACATTGGTTCTACACAGTCCCTGGCACCCGCTGGCTTTACCTCATAGGACACAGGCAAACGAACATCTAGCCAGCCAACTCCAGTCAACAAAACAAATCATCAGCTAACTCAGTGTTTCTCAAACTTTTTATGCCATTCCTCACTTCCGAGGTAGGGTTCCGAGCCCCACCTGTCCCCAATCACCCCAACAAAATGTTAATAAACTAGGCTTTAAGTTTAACTGTTAAAATGTATTTTATTAACATCACATTTTAAAAACTTAACATCAAATAACAGCATTAAAAAGTGCAATTATATTATCACTTTGTATAAAATAAGACTCAAAAGTAGATTAAAAGAATTGTTTGCATTTAGCCTCTGATAACATGAAAAATTCAGAACCTACTTACAAATTCAGAAACTGAGAAAATAGTTGGACTAAAGTGTGGACTAACGTTAACGTTAGTTGTGCTTTGATTCATTTTGTCACTTTGCAAACTCCATGCAAAAATAAATAATAATAATAATAATAATAATCTCAAATTGAGCCGGAGGTGGTAAATTCCTAATAATGTACGTATTTTTTTAGGTATTTTAATAAGGTAGAGCCCTAAAATACGTTGTGCATACAGCTCAACTAACACGATCGTTATAAAGGTGTTTGAACAACAAAACACATCCACTTGCACATATTTGACAATCGGAATATCAGATATATCCTGCTATAGCTAACAAATGTGTGAAATTTTGAATAAAAAAGGAAATAAAAGCAGATCATCTGTAATTCAGCATTGTGGCTGCGGTGTGACAAGCAATGAATGACGCGTCTCCATGGGAACCATAAAGTGATACTACGATCAATAACAGTCACCTTGAAAAACGTTTAAACTTACTAGTGAAAAGGTTAAGTAAGGCTTACATTTAAATGTGTCTTTGTTTTGTTTTGAGTGTATGGTCCATAAATAAAGGAATTAAAAAGATGGGCACAAATTACAGATTATTTTAAATATGATACTATCTTTCTTGCTGGCAAATGAAATTAATAAAGAATATATTAGCTGGATCTGATTTTTGAGGGGGTCATGACCCCCGTAACCCCCGTGCAAATTATGCGCATGTCCAGAACAATTGCTCTATGTACTGTGATTTTTAAAAAAAATATTTTTTTTTAAATTCATTTCCTCATTGTTTTTTATTTTTATAAACAGATGCCTTTTCCGAAGAAGCTGCCATTTTCTGAATTCGTGCCTAAAGTATACTCACAACTCAAAGAATTCATCTACGCCTGCCTGAAATACTCCGAGGACTTGCACCTTAGGTACGAGCGTGCAAACACACTTTAATCTGTTTTACACCTGCATATATAACCCCTCCGTCCAAATGTTCTCATTAGCAAATCATGCTGCCTGGATGCCAGTTTACATACCTATTTTTGAACTGCCTTTTTGTTTCACCTTTCATTCTTCTGTTATGAAATCACCAAACCCACCCCATTGTCTTTGTCTATCCCCTAGAGTAGCCGCTGAACCTCAGAGAGGAAGTTCTGTCTGCACCAAACAGTTTCTGTGTGTTTTCCTAATTAATTGCGTGCCTGGTGCTAGTGGGTGTTATTTCAAGGAATTTCTCCCAGTGTTGACTGATCTCTGGTCAGTTTATGAGTTCTTAGAATTACTGATGAGGTTGCCAGATGCGCCGAGCTGTTTAGTGTGGCCTACCCTGAATTCCCAGTCTGCAGACTGTTGGACAGAATAAATGGCTCTGTGAAATGTTGTTTCGGTATGATCTCCCTTTATGATATTTCTCAGAAGAGAAGTCCATTTCACAAGTGTAAAAAACAAACAGTTGTGAAAACAGCACTTGTGGATTTCCTAATAAAAGACCTGCTTAGCAACTTGTTATATAATGTCAGAGTAAGTTTATGGCAAATTATTGATCATAATTCTTAGGATACCCTATGTATTAAACTTGACTTGCTCATTTCAATCAATTTGTGCTATGGAGATGAATGATGCGTCAAGTAGTGTGGTGATCAGTAGTGATCAGACCTTTTTCATCCGGTGGGGGACAAACAGTGAAAATTTATATTTGAATATGGGATTCAGAGTGTATTTAGGGAGCACACTTTGGGAATGGACTTGCACTAGTGTAATCTAATTATTCAATTATCAATTAAGGCTCGTTCACCCCAAGAACAAAACCTGTAACCATTACATTTTTAAAATGCCTTAACTCTTAAGAGGATAGTGGAGTCCACAATTATAACGACACAGCCAATCAAAATCCATCCAACTTTAAAGCATGTGCTGCAGTTACACTACCAGATTTTTTTGTTTTGAAAGAAGTTAATATTTTTTATTCAGTAAGGACACATTAAGTTGATAAAATGTAACAATAAAGACACATTTATATTTCAAATAAATGCTGTTCTTTTGAACTTTCTATTAATCAAAGAAATTATAATGTAACAATGAAGACTGGAGTAATGGCTTCTGAAAAATTTTCTTTTCTATCACATGAGAAAATTGCATTTTAAAATGTATTCAAATAATAGAAAACAGTTATTTTAAATTGTAATAATATATTAGACAATATTACAAATGTTACTGTATTTTTGATAGACACCCAAAAATCTTACGAACCCCAAACATTTAAACAATAGTGTATGTTTAGAGAGTATTTCGAATAAACTCAACATCCATTGTCTGTTAGTGTGGACATGGCCGTAACCAGGATTTGAAAATTAGTGAGGTTACGGGTGGGGTTTTAAGAATTGTGCTATAACAAACACACTAACGCATTTCATCAGACCCTTTTTGCCATCCTACACATTCTACATTCTCTCTGTTCTGTCTGTGTTGGGGGATGGACATTGTTCATTACATCACAATTTGTTAATACTTTACTATAGGCTAGGTAATTGTATTATCTGTTTATTATTCATGCAACAATACTTATTACTGTAATAGGTTTCATTAATAAGCAGCATTGCTGTATGGATAAGTAATAATAACTTTGTGCTCTTACAGTGTGAATGGTTTTAGCATGACTTAGAATGTTTAAATAGCATATTGTGAATTGGCATATAGCATTCTTCATGGCCAGTGTTTGCATATTTGGCATATTTCATTCTTTAACCTACTTGTTCTACAGTTCTGTTTACTAGTGTTATGATGCTACTATTTTTGATAGCGTTGATACCGTTTATTACAGATAATATCATGATGATCATTGCATTTGTCTTACCGGATGTGGTATCCTGTCACCAATATCCTGCCCACACCGATGTCCGGAGTTCAGTGGCCTCATAGCTGGCTATGGCCAAGGGTGTGGACACTAATATAGTTATCATTGTAGTTATCGTCATAGTATTTGTTCGTGGGCCTTCATGTCACAAATTATTTTAGACATGCCTTTATGTTGGACATATAGTTTACATCATCTTTGACGTTATTATCCAATATTTTCTTTCCATAGTGCACCTTATGATACAAAAAAATTTAATACTTCCTTTTTTTGCCCCCTTATGCCCTTTATGTAAGTGCTTTACTCAAGCAGATTTCATTGCTGGGTCACCTCTGTTTAGGATCGAACTTTCGACCTTTTGTATTAAAATCTTTAAGCATTCATCTCCCAACCACCCCTTAACCTCAGTCACGTTGTGTTGCGATCTGATATCTCATCCCTTCTCTTAATCTCCTGAACGGAACAGTAGGTTAAGGGGTCGAGGCTAAAGGTCACTGTCTGTAGAGCTATCGTTGGCATTTCCGTCTGCCTCCTTCTGATTGAGCTATGTACTAAGACGAGTCCTCTCAATTGTGATCGTTTGATGTTCCTGTCTCTGGCTCTTTCTTTGAGCGCCTCGTCAGGTCTGGTTACTTTAGAAGCGGATGTCTCTGTTGGGTATCCTAATCCTTGTGTCCATGTTTGTGTAGTTGTTGCAGTTTAGAGGTTTTCTAAAGGAAATGAGGGAACATGTTTCAGGACCGAGTACATGTAGAAGCCTGCATCCTACCAAATTGCTACTCACATTATCATCATTAGTGATTAGTGTCTGAGACACTGTCTAGCCAACCAGACACTCTTAACAGTGTCGCTTGTGTAGTGGTCCAATAGAAGATGCCCATTATAACAATAGAAAAGACTTAAGTGAATGTATTTGTCGGCTCATTGGCTTAATTTCAAGCAATGATTGCCTGTCCAGGACTACCTGTGCTGTGAAAGTATTGTTTTTGGAGATACATTCTACAATCACTGCAAGAATGACTTTAAATGAGCAATAATACCCTTTTCCTGTCTGATGGAGTCTGTGCATGCTAAATTCTTCTAGACTGTCCAGATCCTGTAGCGAATGTAGCTGCTCTGGACATTGAGGGTGACTGCTTGGTTTATGTCAGAGGTGTCAAAGTATTTGGCCTAGTCCATTCCTGCCTGCAGGATGATTTAAGAGAAAAAATATGCTAAAAACATTTGCCTCTATTAATTATATGAGTATTATTCTTATATACAATGTATACAATGTATGCATACAATGTTGCATTTTCTTCTTAGTTCAATTTGCTTTCATAAAGAAACATTTCAAAGCCTACCAAATGTGTTTGTGCAAGTCACATACGAGTAAAACTGTCCTCTTATTGAGTTAACCTGTTTTTTTCCTCTGTGTCAAGATGAATTGACAAGTTTGCTCTGCGGTTTTAATGCGACTTTATCTGTATCTGTTGTGAGCCAAAGCGTCTCGATTGCCCCCAGGTGATTGGATGCAGTAAAGGTCATAAACTCCGCCCTCTACATGAAATGTAATTGGACATTGACAAACTAAACATTCAAATTACACTGGTGGTTTGTCATTTTAGTTTTTATTACGCTGATGTTAGTTTAAGTGTTAGTTCTTTAAATAAGTTTGGTTTTAGTTAGTTATTTGATGCTATATATATACAGTGGGGAGAACAAGTATTTGATACACTGCCGATTTTGCAGGTTTTCCTACTTACAAAGCATGTAGAGGTCTGTCATTTTTATTATAGGTACACTTCAACTGTGAAGAAAAATCCAGAAAATCACATTGTATGAATTTTAAATAATTAATTTGCATTTTATTGCATGACATAAGTATTTGATCACCTACCAAGGAATTCCGGCTCTCACAGACCGGTTAGTTTTTCTTTAAGAAGCCCTCCTGTTTTCCACTCGTTACCTGTATAAAAGACACCTGTCCACACACTTAATTAAACAGACTCCAACCTCTCCACAATGGCCAAGACCAGAGAGCTGTGCAAGGACATCAGGGATAAAATTGTAGACCTGCACAAGGCTTGGATGGGCTACAGGACATTAGGCAAGCAGCTTGGTGAGAAGGCAACAACTGTTGGCGCAATTATTAGAAAATGGAAGAAGTTCAAGATGACGGTCAATCTCCCTTGGTCTGGGGCACCATGCAAGATCTCACCTCATGGGGCATCAACGATCATGAGGAAGGTGAGGGATCAGCCCAGAACTACATGGCAGGACCTGGTTAATGACCTGAAGAGAGCTGGGACCACAGTCTCAAAGAAAACCATTAGTAACACACTACACCATCATGGATTAAAATCCTGCAGCGCTCGCAAGGTCCCCCTGCTTAAGCCAGCGCATGTTCTGATGAGACAAAAATAGAACTTTTTGGTCTAAACTCCACTCGCCGTGTTTGGAGGAGGAAGGAGGATGAGTACAAACCCAAGAACACCATCCCAACCATGAAACATGGAGGAGAAACATCATTCTTTGGGGATGCTTTTCTGCAAAGGGGACAGGACGACTGCACCGTATTGAGGGGAGGATGGATGGGGCCATGTATCGCGCGAGATCTTTGCCAACAACCTCCTTCCCTCAGTAAGAGCATTGAAGATGGGTCGAGGCTGGGTTTTCCAACATGACAATGACCCGAAGCACACAGCCAGGATAACCAAGGAGTGGCTCTGTAAGAAGCATATCAAGGTTCTGGCGTGGCCTAGCCAGTCTCCAGACCTAAACCCAATAGAGAATCTTTGGAGGGAGCTCAAACTCTGTGTTTCTCAGTGACAGGCCAGAAACCTGACTGATCTAGAGAAGATCTGTGTGGAGAAGTGGGCCAAAATCCCTCCTGCAGTGTGTGCAAATCTGGTGAAAAACTACAGGAAACGTTTGACCTCTGTAATTGCAAACAAAGGCTACTGTACCAAATATTAACATTGATTTTCTCAGGTGTTCAAATACTTATTTTCAGCTGTATCATACAAATAAATAGTTTAAAAAAATCATACATTGTGATTTCTGGATTTTTTTTTTTTTAGATTATGTCTCTCACAGTGGACATGCACCTACGATGACAATTTCAGACCCCTCCATGATTTCTAAGTGGGAGAACTTGCAAAATAGCAGGGTGTTCAAATACTTATATATATATATATATATATATATATATATATATATATATATATATATATATATATATATATATATATATATATATATATATATATATATATATATATCTAACATAACATAACATTTTTCAGGAACTTCGGGAGGAGATTGGAGATTTAACTTTAATCTCTATATTTCCATAACTGTTTATTTCACAAAAAGTTATTGATTAGGCAGGAGTGTGGGCGAGACCTTTATATCACGGCTCAACTCCGCGCTCACTACTGCGTAGACTCAGGCTCCAAGTTGCTACTGTGCAGAATCAAGACGTCAGCACCATATTTGAACACTTGCGGCTTCACTTAGGTCAATGGAAGAGCGTGAAGGCCATCTTTTTTTTGTTTTTTTTTGCAGTCTATGGTTGACACACGTACAAACACTTATGTAGCGGCAAAACAAGCTTCAAATTTCCAATTTTGTCCCTTTTTTCTTGGCCACTGTGAGAGGTGATGGTGCAATACTTCTGACGCGTGCAAAATTGCATGAATAGATCCAAAGAGGCTTGTTGATGTTTCAAAACGATAACTGAAGTTTATTAAATCAAAAATAAAGATGCATAAATCAAACAAACAACTCCAAGGCTGCTTTCTGTCTTTCCCCATGTGTACGGTCAAAAACTGTGTGCTCTTGCACCAGCGCCCCCATCCTGTCAGGAGTGGCATATCCTTTAAACTTTTCTCTCACCTATAGAGGGCACACACTCAAAGAAATAAACAAGTAATAATACAACAACAAAAATTATATTTAAATGAACAAATTGATAAAAATTAAATAAACTAGTAACTATGGCTTCTACACCCGGCCCCTAATTGAGGGTTAAAGCATCAATTACAATAAATTAAATGTAAATGGAGCCAAATGTGTCTATACAAAAAAAATGAATACTCATCCTTATTCAGTTGTCATTTCTATTTTTTCAGACCTAATCTTCTGCATCTTCTATTAGCAGGCAAAGTTTCGTAATAGGTCTTTCCAAGAAACCAGTCTTTGTCTTAAGTTTAACAGTTCTTATGAGTCCTTTGGAATCAGGTAGAACTTATGTTACTCTTCCAATAGGCCACGACTAGCACAATATCTCCTTTCTGCAGACCTCTTTTAGCAGTAATGGTAAGTATTCTTGTGACCACCTCTTCCAAAACAGGTCTGCTAAATATTGTACTTGCCTCCAACGACGTCTGATGTATACATCTGACCTTTGAAACAATCCAGGTGGCAATGTAGGGCTAGACTTTAAAAGGAGAATGTGATTTGGTGTCAGAGGTTTCAAATCATGATGGTCATCAGACAATGTGGTAATGGGACGACTATTCAATAGCTTCTATCTCACAAAAGAGTGTTTGTAGTTCTTCATCATCCAGGGTGTGTTGTTGTAGAATAGAGCATAAGATCTGCCTCACCATTCGAATGAGTCTCTCCCAAACTCCGCCATGATGTGAAGCTGATATAGGATTGAATGTCCACTGAATTCCTTTTTGGAGCATTGCCTTCTGGATTCTGCTTTGGTTCCATTCTGAAAGTGAATTCTGTAACTCTCTTTTTGCACCCACCAGGTTAGTACCGTTGTCAGACCGAATATGCAGTACTTGACCTCTTCTGGCTATGAATCGTCTTAAAGCGTCAATGCAGGAATCGGTGCTCAGTGAGTGAGCCATCTCTAGGTGAACCGCTCTGCTTGTCATGCAAGTGAAAATGACTCCATACCTTTTTACTTGACTTCTACCTCTTTTTGTCTTGAAAGGTCCAAAGTAGTCAACGCCAACATTGCTGAAAGGTGGAAGATCAGCTCGTAGTCTTTCCTTTGGTAAATCTGCCATCTTTTGCTCTCCAATCTTTCCTCTTACACGCTTGCACACCACACATTTAGAAATAACTTTTCGGGCTGCAGAATTGGCACTCATAATCCAATATTTCTTTCTTAGGTGTGAGAGAACATGGTTTCTGCCAGCATGTCCAAGCTGCTTGTGTATGTGTTGAAGAATAAGTGTGGAGATGTGAAGATCTTTTGGAAGTATAATTGGTCGCTTTGACTCATCAGGCATTGCAGACTTGTCCAATCTTCCACCAACCCTCAAAATTCCATCTTCCACCACAGGATCTAGCTTGTACAGGCTGCTGAATCTATTCAAGCGCTTTCCAACAAATGATGCCTTTTCAATTCTTGACATTTCCTCCGAATACCTTTGTCTCTGGCAAAATTCCACGATGGCCTTTTCAGCTTTCAAGAGATCATCCAGGGTTATGGACCGTCCTCCAAGTGATGTCTTGAACGCTTTCATTTCACCACATACCTTGTTTTGGCTCTGAGTGTCCTTATTCATGCAGGTTGCCTGTATTTCTTTTCTTTTTGCACTGAGCAAGCAAAGGATCTTCTAGAACTTCAAAAATGATGCTACCGCCATCTTCAGCTTTGTCCAACTTGAGAAGTAGTTAAGCAGTTGGCATGTAGGATTTCCATTGTCTTTAATGACAGTACTATACACAGTGGTGTTCCTTTTAATTTCAAGATCATGTAGCGATAGAGACATGGGTCCCATGGACTCTTTAGGCCATTCCTCTTTTTTTTTTCCATAAAAAGTCTGGTCCATGGACCCACTCTTTGCACTTCACCAATGTGCTGGCACTCACCCCTCTTGATGCTAGGTCAGCAGGGTTCTGCTTTGTTCTAATGAATTTCCACTGTTCAACATCTGTGGTTTCCCTAATGACAGAGATCCTATTAGCTACAAATGTGTGGAATCTTGCATTCTCATTTGCAACATATTTCAGCACTGACTGACTATCAGTCCAAAATGTTGAGGTTTTCAGATTTATCTCCAATGCCCTCCTTACCATGATATCCACTCTGACCGCTAGCACTGCGGCTGTAAGTTCTAGACGTGGAATTGTGACTTGCTTAAGTGGGGCCACTCTGGCTTTCCCCACCATGAAAGACACATGTACAGTGCACATATCATCAGTCAGTCTCAAATAACTCACTATGCCATATCATTGTTCACTGGCATCGGAGAAATGATGCAATCATGCTTCAACGTTCCAAACCCAGTTGGTTTTACACAACGTGCCACTCTGAAATCTTGTATCTCATCAAGATCCTTTATCCACGTTGTCCACTTATCTACTGCAGCCTGTGGTATTTCCTCATCCCAACCACATTTACTCCTACAGAGGTCTTGGAGAAGTAATTTGGCAGGTAGAGTAAAGGGACTCAAAAATCCAAGTGGATCATATATTGAACTCACAACTGATAGTAAGTTTCTTCGGGTGTGGGATCTGCACTTGACAGTGATGTTGAACTTAAACACATCATCCTCCACGCACAACAATCCAAGAGCTCTTTCAGTGGGAAGCTTTTCCCTGTCGAGATCCAATGTCTTTACATTCAGAGCTCGGTCTTCCTTAGGAATGTGTGCAAGAACAGTGCGACTGTTACTCACCCACTTTGTGAGGTGGAATCCTCCTATTTGACAGAGAGATGTAAGGTCTTTTACCAGCTCTACTGCTTCATGCTCTGTTGGAAGTGACTTCAAGCAATCATCTACATAGAAGTTGTTCTTAACGGTGCTTGTTACCTCAGTTCGAAAACAGTCTTTGTTATCTTTGGCTGTTTGCCTTAGAGCAAAGTTAGCACAACTGGGGGATGAGACCGGCCCAAATAGATGGACCACCATTCGATGTTCCACAGCAGGCATACTGACATCACCACCTGGCCACCAAAGGAATCGCAGAAAGTCAACATTTGATCTTGACACTCTACAGTGCTACAGGCTCTTGGTGAAATCTGGTGAGGACATTGAAAAGTGTGCTGGTCAAATCAGGACCCTGAAGAAGTTCCGAGTTGAGGGATTTACCTTGAAAGTTAGCACCACAGTCAAAGACTACTCTTATGGTCTGCTTTTGCGGATGGTATACACCATGATGTGGGATGTACCACAATTTACCATCTGTTCTTTTTAGCTCTTGTTGCGGCACCACTTCAGCGTAGCCCTTATTTATGACTTCTGTTAGAAATTCAGTATAGTCTACTCTGAATTGTTCATTCCTTTTTAACTTTCTTTTCAAACTTTGAAGTCTCTGTTCTGCCACTTAATAATTGTTAGGCAGCACGGTGTCATATTTCCTGAAAGGTAGATCAAGAGTGTAATGTCCATCTTTCAACTTGATTGACTCTTCTGCAATCTTGATGAATCTTTTGTCTTCAACAGACATTTCAGCCTTAACTTCTCTTGACCTCTCGTTAAAATCATGGTTGTATTGTTGCATCAACATTTCTTCCAAGCTTGACACAGAAATTATGTTAACAACAACACTATCACAGCTGCTACTCCTGTTTTCTGTGCCTTTGCCTTGTAGAGGACCATTAATAACCCATCCTAGCAGGGTCTTAACTGCGTAGGGCCCATCCCCATGGCTGTTAAGGACTTTCCAAGGTTCAATGGCTTTGGAAGAATTGCTTCCAATCAACAACTCCACCTTGGATGGAATCCTAGGTAACTGTACCTGACTCAGGTAAGGCCATTTAGACAGTTCTTTCCTGGTGGGAATGTTACAGGTGTCAACGGGCATGCTCTGTTGTGTGTAGACGTCTGGTAATGGAATAAAGTTATTTTCTTCCAATGAAGAGACTTCCAACCCACTGACAATGTAAGAGAGCACAGACTTCTCCTGGCTCATTGTTCTAAGAAGAATATTGGTCCTTCTTCCAGTAATGTTGAGTTCTCTCATGAGATCCTCAGTGCAGAAGCTTGTCGAGCTACCAGGATCAAGAAAGGCATATGTGTGCAGAATCCTACTTCCTTTAGAACTTTTAACTTGTACAGGTACTATCGACAACAAACACTCTGTGTAACTCTGAGCGTTTCTGACTCCAGTATGCTTACTACCTTGAAGGGACACCTGTGTGCTACTCACAGGTGTTTTCTTTAGTTGTTTTGATGATTTCAAGGGTTTGATGTGTAACACACTTGGATGCTGTTTGTTGCATACAGTGCAGGTAAGATGTTTTGTGCAGTCTTTACTCACATGTCCCTCTTTGGTTAGGCACCCAAAACAGATTCCATTCTGTCTTATGAAGTTTATCTTTTCCCTGTGTGGCTGCTTTTCAAACTGCAAGCATGACATCAACTCATGTCCATTGTTACAGTAGAAACAACATGATGATGGCTGTGAATCCCTAGATGTGGTCTGTTGTGAGTTCACATGCACGTTGGTCGCAAAACTGCCTTTGGATTTGGGCTTCACTAAGACTTTGGGCTTTCCTTTACCTGGGCTTGAGTCTTGGATATCACCAAATATTGGATCTGAGACAATGTTAGCTTGTTTTTCAATGAAGCTGGCAAGATCTACCATCTTTACCTTGTTACTCCTCTGTTCTTCCAACTCAAACGCCTTTGTGCGCCACCTCTCTCTGAGCTTGTATGGGAGCTTGAGAGCAATACTCATATTGGAGACTGTGTCCAATTCTTCCATGAACTCCAAGTCTTCTATACCATTGCAGCAGCTTCTAAGAAACAGTGCAAATGCCTGTAAAGCCTTTGGATCTTCTGATTTTATTGAAGGCCATGAGAGCGCTTTCTCATTATAAGCACATTAAATCCTATATGCATTACCAAAGTGTTCTTTCAATAGCTGCTTTGCCTTTTGGTAACCTCTGCCCGGTGACATGTGTTGGCAACTTCTTACGAGTTCCTGTGGAGGCCCCTTGTGTACTGAATGAGAAAATGCAGACAGGCTGCACTATCATCAGTTTTACTCTCAATGATGTGTTCAAAAGAGTGAAGGAATGACCTGTACTGCAGAATGTCTCCATTAAAGATTGGCATTTCTCCTCTTGGTAAGGTGGAAAGAAGTTGTTGTTTCACAAGCATGTCTGTCAAGTTGTTTTGTCTTTGAAGAACTGTAGCAAGATCAGGCCCTTGTGTGACATTAGATGACATTGAGTGAATACTTTGTAGTGGTCTTGCCTGAGCTGTATGAGAGATTTGTGCAGATGATTTGGAATCAGCAATCATAGAGGTGCCATGATGAATCGTATTGCCGTTCTGAGGATAAGAATGTCTTGGTGCTGTAGAAAGTTGTGCATGAACAGCAGTCTCTTTTGGACGCACCTCTTGTGCATTTGTTGCACTGGATGGAGTTTCTTTCATCTTCTCCTCACAATACACATTCATGGCATCTTTTGTGACTGCATTTCCATTTGTTACAGGGTTTTCAACACAAATACTAAATTTTTGCTTTTGTTGGCTGCAATTTCAGTTTGAACTTCCCACATCTCCTTCATCTTTCGAAGTTCCTCTTCTTTTTTCTCTATAGCATGTTTTCGTTGCAATGCATCGGCTTTGGCAAGTAAAGCTGCCCTCTCTGCCTCTGCACAGATACGCGCTGAAGCTGATGTTGACACACTCGATCTGCTTGATCTACTGCTATGTACAGATGAAATGCTACGTAGAGATGAAACCACTGAGGTGTTATCTTCATTTAGCTGGTCAGTCACTTTTAGAGCAGAAGAAACTTGAGTACTAATTTGAGAGACAGGTTCTTGAATAGTGGACATCCACTTCTCAACATTAGAAACAAACATATCAACTTGGTTCATACCAGGCTTTCAAGTCTTCAACTTTATCTTCTTCACTTAACACTTGTACATAAGATTCTTGAAGTGACTTGAATTCATCAAGCATTTCATTGAACTTCAACATGTTCCCCTTTACTTCTTCAAGATATTCAGCATCAGTCATCAGAGAGTTAACAATATTCATTCGTCTTGTAAGGTGTGCCATCTTGCCTGCTCTAGAGGCTTTCAAACGAACAGCAACCTCACTCAAGTCTTTTTGAGGTGAGCTTGGGGATTGTTCTAGATCAGACTCATCCCTATTGTCTCAAACAAGCAAATCTCCTCTTTCCAAAGACAAACCTTTGCTTTCTCTTTAAAATAACATTAATTAAAACCTTTGAACTCTTCCATCAAATGAATCCTTCCATCCACAGTTTTCAGCAAAGTCTTTCCAATAACATTCAAATTTAACTCAGCACATTGTTTCCACAAGCACATACCTCTTTGGGAAGTTTCCTTTGTTTGATGCCTCCAATGCCATGTGGTCTCAACAGTCCATCCATTCCTGTTTAAAGCAAGTTTTTTACATTTTGTAGCGGCAAAACAAGCTTCAAATTTCCAATTGTGTCCCTTGTTTCTTGGCCACTGTGAGAGGTGATGGTGCAATACTTCTGACGCGTGCAAAATAGCATGAATAGATCCAAAGAGGCTTGTTGATGTTTCAAAACGATAACTGAAGTTTATTAAATCAAAAATAAAGATGCATTGTAGCATAAATCAAACAAACAACTCCAAGGCTGCTTTCTGTCTTTCCCCATGTGTACGGTCAAAAACTGTGTGCTCTTGCACCAGCCCCCATCCTGTCAGGGGTGGCATATCCTTTAAACTTTTCTCTATAGAGGGCACACATTTAAAGAAATAAACAATTAATAATACAACAACAAAAATTATATAATATAATAATAATATAATTGTCATGGGTGAGAAATCACACAACAAGGTTGCTCGGTGAAAGTGAACCCCGGAGGGTGGATTTATTTAGTACTTTGGGGAATAGGTGCAAACGGTGAAACAAAGGTGCGTGCTGTCGTCGTGGCTGGTGCTCCAGTGAAGTCCTCGTGCTCGTGAAGGTGGGTGTCCAGGCGTGCTCAGTCGGGCTGTCGGTCACTCGCTGCCTTCTGTGAGGTAAGAGACAAAGGATTAGTTCCAGCACGTTAAGCATGAGACGGGTGTCTACTCAAGTGAGAGTGGCAGCGGCTTTTACAGCCTCTTGCTGATGGGCTGCAGCTGTGACTGATCAGCCCGTGATGAGGATGTGCAGGTGCCGTGCGTTGGTTGCCAGGGCGATGCTGATATGCCCAGAGAGACTCGTCACACCCCCCCCCCACCCCCTCCCCTAAGGGTCGTTCTGGCCCTGGGAACGAGAGGAGATAGTAGGGGTGAAACAAGGGGTGGGTGGGGAATGACCCCTGACAGACCTGAAAATCTGTCCACATCCGTGAGAGTCCATCGGCGTTGGCGGCCCCGGCCTGATGTCGTACTTCGAAGTGGAAGTCCTGGAGCGCGAGGAACCAGCGGGTCACCCTGGCGTTGGTATCCTTCGCCCGGGCCATCCACTGTAGAGGAGCATGGTCGGTCAGCAGGGTGAACTTACGGCCGAGGAGGTAGTACCGCAGCTCCAGGATTGCCCACTTGATGGCCAGAGCCTCCTTCTCGACGGCGGCGTAGTTCTTCTCTGCCGGGGACAGCTTTCTGCTGATGTAAAGAATGGGATGTTCCTCACCTTCCTGGACTTGGGATAGGACGGCTCCTAGTCCGGTGTCGGAAGCATCCGTTTGCAGCAGGAAGGGGCAGCCGAAGTCAGGGGCGCGGAGTACCGGAGACGCTGTCAGGGCCGTCTTGAGTTGGGCGAAGGCCTCTTCGGCGGCTGACGTCCAACAGGTCTTCTCGGGCTGCCCCTTCCTGGTCAGGTCTGTCAGGGGGGGGCGGCTAAAGAGGAGAAGTTGGGGATGAAACAGCGATAGTACCCCGCCAACCCCAAAAAGGCGCGTACCTGGGACTTTGTCTGTGGTCTTGGTGCGGTGCGGATGGCTTCCACCTTCTTCTCTTGGGGCCGGATGAGGCCCCGGCCAACCTGGAATCCCAGGTACTTCGCCTCAGACAGCGCTAGGTGGCATTTGCGGGGGTTGGCGGTTAGTCCAGCCCGCCGGAGCTCCGAGAGCACCCTCCGCAGACGTTCCAGATGTTCCTCCCATGCCTCGGAGTGCACCACGACGTCATCCAAATACGCGGCTGTGTACGCTTGGTGGGGCCTTAGGATGATGTCCATCATCCGTTGGAAGGTCGCGGGTGCCCCGTGAAGGCCGAAGGGGAGGGTCCGGTACTGCCAGTGTCCACTAGTGTCCATCTGCTTTAGAGTTTGGTTGAAGCGTTCCACGAGTCCGTCAGTTTGCGGGTGGTAAACTGTGGTCCTCAACTGTTTCGCCCCCAACAGCCTGCAGAGGTCTGCCATTAGCCGGGACATGAACGGTGTTCCCTGGTCAGACAGTATCTCGGTCGGGATGCCGACCCGGCTGGCCAACAGAAACAGCTCCTGGGCGATGGCTTTCGCTGTGGCTTTCCGCAGGGGGACTGCTTCTGGATACCGGGTGGCGTAGTCCACGATGACGAGGATGTGTTCATGCCCTCGGGCAGACTTAGGCAACGGCCCCACCAGATCCATTCTGATTCGCTCGAAGGGCACCTCGATGATGGGTAAGGGGATCAGCGGGCTGGGGGGAGGAGTCCTGGGCGCCGTGCGTTGGCAGGTTGGGCAGGCCTTGCAGAACCCCTTCACATCAGCCTCCAATCCTGGCCAGTGAAAGCGCTCCTGGATCCGCTGGACAGTGTTAGCCGCTCCTAGGTGACCTGCCATCGGATGGGAATGGGCCAGTTTGAGGATGGCTTCTGTCTTCGTCCGCGGGACGACTAGAAGCTCCTTCTCCTCCCCCCTTCGCTGAGCGACGCAGTATAGCAGACCGCTTCGGACCACAAAGTGCGGGAGAGGATGGGGCCGTGGGAGGATGTCTTTACCGTCCATCAACCTAACCTGACTCCAGCAGTGCTTTTGGCAATCGTCCTCCCGCTGGTCTTTGGCAAAAGAGCCCCCCTCGCTGGCCTGCTGGAACACATCATAGAACAGGTTAGAACTTAGCGAGGGGGACTCACCATCTCTCCCGCTGTCCGAAGCTAGCAGCGCCGGCCGGCAACGACATCCTTGTGGCCGGCGACGGCGGCGACAGTTCCGTTCCGGGCTGGCGGGCTGAGCAACGGAGGCGAGCAGGCGGCCAAACCCTGGCCAATCTCGTCCAAGCAGCAGTGGGACCGGTAGGTTCTTCACCAATCCGGCTTCAACGGGCCAGGCACCATGGGCGGCAGCGATGTTCACACGGCGAGCTGGAACTTGTTGGGTGTCTCCATGCACACACGTGATCGGGAGGTAACTCTTTTGGCCAGGGTGAGGCGGGCACAGATGAGCCTGGATGAGGATGACTGCGCTGCCCGAATCCAGAAGCGCCCAAACTGGCTTGCCGTTCAGCTGGACGTCCGCCTCTGGAGCCGCAGGTGGAACGTGCTGATGTACGATGCAGCCCGCCAGCCCGGCCCGCGGGGCCATCGTGGGTTCCGCGGTGGGCATTGGCTCGTCCATCGGAAACGGAACTGTCGGTCTGCCAACTGCGTGCGAGGTGCCCTCCGGCGTGCGTCACTCCTGGACCACCCTCCGGGGAAATGGCGGCGCTCTCTCTCCAGCCTCCCGTTGGTGGACAGCATCCGCCAGCTCGATCGCCTCCACCAAGGCGAGGACAGTGGCGGGGTTCCTCATACCCACCGCCTGACGATGGGACCGAGGCAGGGCGTGGAGGAGGCGATCGATGACCACTCGTTCCTCTACCTGAGCTGCGGTGGGCTCCCCGTCCAGCAGCCAATGTTGAGCCAACCGGACGAGATCAGCGGCCTGGGCCCGCGCTGGCATCCGACCTTTAAACTCCCACTCATGGAACTGTTGCGCGGCGCAGATGGGAGAAAGCCCCAGCCGGGCGAGGACCTCTCGTTTCACTTCCCTGTAGTCGTCCGTGATCACAGGAGGAAGGGAAAAATAAGCTCGCTGGGCTTCACCAGTTAGGAGAGGAGCCAGCGTGGAAGCCCAGTCTTCGATGGGCCATCCCTCATGATTGGCAGTGGTTTCAAATATTTGGAGATATGCTACAACATCGTCGTGATCCGTCATTTTGGGCAACAGCCGGGTCGCTCGCATTCGGGGGTCAGGTAGTGGAACCGGCTGGGCAGCCTGGGCATGGAGGGCGGCGATGTCTTCTTCAGCCCTGCCGAGTGGCCAGATGTTCCACGATCTGCTGCTGACGGATGCTTACTTCGGTGAGTCACGGGTGAGAGATGTCACGGGTGAGAAATCACACAACAAGGTTGCTCGGTGAAAGTGAACCCCGGAGGGTGGATTTATTTAGTACTTTGGGGAATAGGTGCTAACGGTGAAACAAAGGTGCGTGCTGTCGTCGTGGCTGGTGCTTCAGTGAAGTCCTCGTGCTCGTGAAGGTGGGTGTCCAGGCATGCTCAGTCGGGCTGTCGGTCACTCGCTGCCTTCTGTGAGGTAAGAGACAAAGGATTAGTTCCAGCACGTTCAGCATGAAACGGGTGTCTACTCAAGTGAGAGCGGTAGCGGCTTTTACAGCCTCTTGCTGTTGGGCTGCAGCTGTGACCGATCAGCCCGTGATGAGGACGTGCAGGTGCCGTGCGTTGGTTGCCAGGGCGATATGGTTGATATGCCCAGAGAGACTCGTCATATATATATATATATATATATATATATATATATATATATATATATATATATATATATATATATATATATATATATATATATATATATATATATATATATATATATATATATATATATATATATATATATATATATATTGATATATATATATATATTGATATATATATTGATATATATATATTGATATATATATATATATATATTGATATATATATATTGATATATATATATATATTGATATATATATTGATATATATATATATATACTGTATTTGTATTTCCAGTTATAAATTATGAAATTATGAATCATACCGCTTGGTCTGTTGGGTCGGATTGCTTTCTCACCTCAACCAAAGCACTCCAGAGTTTGTT
The DNA here is from genome assembly GCA_023566225.1 of Romanogobio albipinnatus. Lineage (NCBI taxonomy): Eukaryota > Metazoa > Chordata > Actinopteri > Cypriniformes > Gobionidae > Romanogobio > Romanogobio albipinnatus. The sequence continues at coordinate 23,973,964 of CM042239.1, forward strand.
TTCAATTGGGCCGAGACCACAATTGAGTGATTGTTTTGGCGCGGATCCAAGCGTGATTGCCGTGTTCATATATGCCTAAATGAATCGAACTAAGGGAGAAAACGTGCCGGGTTCCAAAACAAACGCTCCAAACGAGCCCTTAGTGTTATTCTATTTTTAGTGGTATCATTCTATGTTTAGTACAGCAGAGCAGATTAACTTAATTTGTTGTGTTGCATGTTAAAACTTGCATCTGAAAGTGGTAGAACCTTTCTTTTAATTATGTACAGCATTGGTACAATGTTTGAATGTAATCTAAATGTAAGTTTATTATTATAGGCATGTACAAGTAAAAATATTAGAAGTAATTAGGAGTTATGTCCAATTTTTGTTAATAATCAGAAATAGGTTATTATAGGTTATTAAGTATAGCGTTATTCAGCCAAGAGCAGTGGTATTCTCTTTTTCTTTTTGTTTTCTTTTTCTAATTGTTTGGGAAATCTCCTAATTACTAATTTCATGTAATTAGTTAATCTACAGTTATTCACACTGGTAAGTGAAATTAGTAAATCACTAAATTCCATGTGCTTGCCTGCACACAGTAAGGTATCATTTTGTCCAATCTGGTCCTCGGTTATAAATGATACACCCTTGAATTAGTTGGAAAAATATACAGAACATAATCAAGAATAATTTATTACACGGTTCTCTAGAATGTCTGATCAGTTTTGGCATTCTCCAGTCAAATATTTTTGTATAATGATCCCTTACTTAGTGGTAAAAATCCAAACATTGGCTTTTAAACACTGTGGGAATAGTACTCAAAAAGGAGCATTTTTGGATTTAGCATTTGTATTGTGTTTTAAAGGTGTCTGTGTCACATATAATACTGTATGTATGTTACTTGGCAGAGAAAGCTGTCTCACTTTTATTGGGACCCCTGTCAAGACTTTGGCTACTCACATCCACCAGTCATGTCCTATGTGGTTTTAAGAACGTGGCCGGTCCCCACGCTCAAATGTCAGTTAAAATTTAACAATAAACATTTGACCTCTTTTGGCTGCGCTCGCAGGAGTCCGTGCCTCGGCGTGTGGGGTCCAAGGGCTCCAGATCAAGCCAAAATCCCCCATACACACAGCTAATTTAAGATACTGTCAAATAATGGCTCGACTTGCTGGATCTTTTTGTATTTGACACATTTATATAAATGGATCCCTATTAGCACAAGTGCGATTGAGTAAGAGGGCAAGAGGCGGCCAGATGGCGTTCAACCAAAGGTCTTAGATGGTGGGGTCAGGATGCTGGGTATGTGTGTAGTGTATGTATGGAAGGGTGTAGAGAAAAAAAAGCCTGTTGCTATTGGTAACGAAAACCTTTGATTGGCACACCAAAGGAGCAAAGGAACAACTCTGCATACTACCCAGACTAGTCCACCGGAGGCAATTAGTCCTTGTGGTCTCCCTCCACTAATATTGAGATGAGATGTGGTCAGAGGGGGAGGTAAGGGGCTCAAGTCCATGTGCAGGTGCCTGGAGACCAGACGTCAGGAATGCATGTGACTCCCCCAATGCATGTCCGGCAAACTTTAGACCTCCCTCTTGAGAGCCGCTTTACAAATGTGCATTTACCATATTAACCTGAAGTTACCCTTGAGTTAAAGCTAGCTGTAACGTTACTCTTTGTGATGGTTGAATAGCTAATAAACATACGTTCTGTGCTAACCGATGGGAGACGTATCTGTCTTGCGTTCTTCTTCTGTTTAGTTTCTCTTTTTCCAATGAAGTTAATTGGACATTTTCAGTCTCCGTTGGTTCCCTTTTCATCTGTTTCTCTCAGATCATTGTTTATCAGACCAAACCCCCACCCTAATTTTCACTGAATAAGTGAGAGAGTTGAATGGATGAATAAATCAAACGTAAATGCCAGTAAAACGTCTGTGTTTAATCAGACTACAATTTCTCTTTCTGTATTGCAGCCCCCTCCCTCTTAAAATGAGGAATAGCCAGAGGCCTTTGGATTCATCCAGACACTGTCAGTTTCCAGATCGTCACAAAAGACCAATGCCTTGCTTTCAGTCCTCAATTTAAAGCCAGACCTTTCTCTAGTTGAGGTTCAACACTATATTAGGAACCTTTACATATTGTAATGTTCAGGATCAGAGCTGTGTTATGCTATTCAACATCTGTAAACTGATGAATGTAACCTAACTTGCCTTTTGCTGAAATGTGAAAATAATTTGAACAGAACCAACACAAAAAAAATCCATGATTTTGCAGCTACACAATCTGATGCTAATATTATAATCTGTATGTTGGTCTGTAAGCAACTTCTTATCATCTTGTGGTTGAATAGCACCTCCTTTTCTCCCTTTTTTTTGTCCTCCATCTCCCTGCTCCGTTCAGCTCTCCTGTTTGCCAAGTCAGCGGAGAGAGCTCAGAGTTTTTTCCCCCGCTGAGGAGAGGAACGTTTTTCAAATTCCTCCTCTGCTTTTCTCAGCACTATGAGAGACGATTTAGTAATTTGCGAGGAATGCGTTTGTTGCCCAGATCGGGGGGGGAACTATTGCACCCTGGGCCTCGGCTCATATTGATGAACACGTTTGAGACGCATTGTCCCTTTCTTTTTACTCTCTTTTTAATTATTTGCGAACCAGTCTGTGGGGGAAGTGGAGGTAGATGCAGCTGCAGCCGTACTAACGAGCACAGGGCCACTGGCTGACAAAATTAGCCCCTTTACTCCTCCCCACCCCCATCGTTGAAAAGAAGAATAAAGAAAAGTGATATCCCCCTTTTTCCCTCATGTTGATTTAAACCGTAATATCTGTGTGTGGTTGTTCTCTGGTTTTTGGAACATGCGTTACTGAAACCCAGAGGGTGTTATTGGGCCCTGATGAGTGGTTTTAAATCCCGCCCATGTCTGTAAGTGTTCATGTGTGTCTTGCATCTATTTGATTTCATATTGTGCCTTTTCTCTCTCAGAGGAGGTGGAGTATCAAGGCTGAGATTAGAGCACATAGGACACTCAAAAACATCTTGATTTGAAAGAAAATCATTCACACTGCTACACAAGAGTTCAATAGCCGCGTTTCCACTGTCGGGCCAAAAGCGGATGTGCTGCGTTTTCACTGTCACTTCTGGTGAAAGAGGTCTCTTATGCTCACCAAGGCTACATTCATTTGATAAAAATACAGGAACAAATTATATTACAATTTAAAATACCTATTTTCTATTTTATTGGACTTTTAAATGTCATTTTCTGATGCCATTACATGCCATTAAATGCCATTACATGGTCCTTTATATGCAGATTTAGTTAATTTCTCATATTTTTCTGGGAAAAGTGATACATTTTTTTGGGATTATTTTATAATTACAAATTTCTAAAGAACAGCGTTTATTTGAAATGGGAAAACTTCTGTAATGGTAAAACAATGTCTTTGCTTAGTTTCCTGATCAATTTGCATTCTTGCTGAATAAAAGATAAAAAAAAAAAAATCCCTACTGACCCCAAACCTTTGAACAGTAGTGTATGTAATTTAAGTTCCATAAGCACTTGAGACATGTTTCAGGTACAAGAAAAAAAGTAAGATATTGTGTATCATATTAAAAAAAGGATATAAGGGATATGGTGTTGGTGGGGCAAAACACAACCCCATAATGTTACACTTGGTACACACTGGTCCACTTTGTCTACATTGTCCCTCCAATCCTGAATATGTGATAATGGATTTGCATTGTAGACATAAATATGCACTTATAATTGTATTCCTAATTAGATGAATTTTCATGTTCAGCTCCACAGAAATTGATGATATGATCCGTAAATCTACAAATCTCCTGCTCACACGAACCCTTAGCCACTGTCTACAGTATGCCATCAAGAAGAAAAATGTAGGACTGGCAGAGGTGAGCAGCTTTTATTTTTCTTCCATTTGTGTCTGTGTTTATTTGCACACATCCATGTTGTTCTTCATTGATGTCCTTTGCTATCTCTGTATCGATCTAACCTCAACAGAGAGTCTCTGTCTGAACTCTCTGTTTTCAATATGCTAGACCAGGGGTGTCCAATCCTGATCCTGGAAGGGCCACTGTTCAGCAACGTTTAGCTCCAATCTCAATTAAACACACTTGAACCAGCTAATCAAGGTCTTATTAGGGATACTAGAAACTTCTAGGCAGGTGTGTTGAGACAAGTTGGAGCTAAACTCTGCAGGACAGTGGCCCTCCAGGACCGAGTTTGGACACCCCTGTGCTAGACCGTACTGGAAAACTATTCTTGAATAATAAGATTAGATCACTCTCCACGTCTTGTAGATAGACCCCTTTAGTACCATTCCTCTCTCACTCAAGATGGGAAACAACTGTAGTTTTGGAGCATACCAGCCACTCAGATTTAATATATATATACATTATATAACCTATGCACATTACCTATGTATGTGAAATTTTTAATTTCCCAACTGGGATCAATAAAGTACTACTACTACTACTACTACTACTACTACTACTACTACTACTACTAAATTGAAGCGTTACATTTGACTGTTTGCAAGCTATAGCATGTTATTCTCTTATCCAGACTATTGGATAAAAGAAACGCTCACAAATAAGACCAACTACATTGACGATCAGACACCATTTCATGTCAAAGCCCAATCTGAGACGGATTGTTCACTACAGTGACAGGCAGATAAAATTACCTGCCACTGGCTGGTAGCATGTGTCAGGTAGTCAAAGTCTAGTCTTATTACTGCCATTACGTACACACACACACACACACACACACACACACACACACACACACACACACACACACACACACACACACACACACACACACACACACACACACACACACACACACACACACACACACACACACACACACACACACACACACACACACACACACACACACAGATATCAAGATCAGATATCAAGCTCCTTCCTCCCCCTCTCCTACACTGGATATGGTGGAGGTGCGGAAGTGTGACCGGGGCTCTGCATCAGGCTTCCCTCCCTGCGCGGTGCACCATGACTGGAGAGAGGGAGGGAAGAGAGGGTCCAAGCTAAAGGTCTGGGCTCAATTAGCACCAATGTGCATCAGCGCCTTGCTGCTGACAGCCCTGCCCTGCCTGTGGACCTCAAACTCTGCACCACAGACCAGCTAACTGAACGTAAAGCAGTTCCAGGTCTGCTTCCCACAGACAAACCCTCTCTGTCCCTTTAACCATACCCTTGACTTCCTCTTTGTACCCTTTCCCCTTTAGAATTACTCCCACTTGGTGCTTTTGCTAGTTATTACTCATACCTCTATAATCTTTTCCTCAAACACTGCTTTTCTTTTTGATGACTATATGCGGTTTAACAAAGTCCAGATGAAAAAGCTGCATTATTACTAAAAGAAAAAAGTTAGATGTAACTGTTTAAATTGTTTACAAAGTGATACCACTCAAAAGTTTGTACATTTTTGAAAGGAGTCTCTTAAGCTCACCAAGGCTGCATTTATTTTAACAAAAAAATACAGTAAAAACAGTAATATTTTGAAATATCATTGCGATTTAAAATTGCAACTTTTTAATATATTTTAAAATTCATTTGTAATTTATTGCTGTAATGGCAAAGCTGAATTTTCAGCAGCCATTACTCAAGTCAAGTCGTGTCACATGATCCTTGATTAGAATAATCTCAAATGTCATTACTGTCACTTATGATGAATTTAATGCATCTAAGCTGAAAAAAATGTTTCAACTTCCTTCCCCAAAAAAAGGTACTTACCTAAACTTTTAAACGGTTTTGTACACAAACATTTTTTGGGAGGTTGTAAATGGAGGGTATGCACATGATGTCACTGCGGTTACACCTACTGAGTGGCAGCATTGCTGTTCAACTTGAGTTCTGTATTTAATTTAATTTATTTATTTTAGAGCTTCACAGTACACTTTGTTTCCAAGCACCTTTACAGAAAGTCATAATGTTATGTCTATAATGCCTTACGCCAGGTTTACACATACTGATTTTGCAGTGCGTATGCAGTGCATATTTTTTTCCATGCCCTTGTTAACAGGTTAGAGCGCTCACACTGCATATGGATGCTGTCAGGCAATGCATTCCAGGAGCGACTGCTGCACTGCACACGCTGAATTAAAGTGACATTTTTTCACATAAAAATAAACATGGATTGACACAAAAATGTTGTACTTTTACCATAAATGAGTGAATGAATGAATATGCATCATTTATTATAAATGCATATTATTAAACTCTACTGTGATTGACAGTAAACATGGATTTTTTCAAATGGAAAAGCAAACAAACTGCAACACGTACTGCATGCATACTGCAAATGGAGTATGTGTGAACCTGGCGTTAATGCTTTAACAAGTTTTAGGGCTGAGTGAAATGACCATATATAACAATGATATAAGTGTTAGGAAACCCGATTCCTGGCCACATGTCAATGTCCACGGGCCACTGGTTCTTTGTTGAGTAGTAAAGATCACTGACTACATTTACATGGACAGCAGTAATCTAATTATTAACCTTACTCTGAATAAGACAATATTCTGATTAAGGTGTTTACATGAGTTGCTTTTAGAATATTCCATTCATGTTCCCATTTTACATGTTATAGAACATAGATCGATTAATGGTACATCATTAGGTCTCCATGCCACGCTACGCTGTCTGACGTCCAATGATAGCGCGACTTTCGTGGGTCTGTTAAAAACATAGGTTAAAATCAATGGGCTCAGGCAAACTGCTGTAACTTTGTCGCTGTTGGACAGTGTTCCTTTATAAAAAAAAGAGTCCTTTTTATACTTTTTAATGCAATATATATATATATATATAAAATACATATATACAATGTTTTATTTTTGTAATATTATATAGTGTCTTTCAGTTTTTTTTTTGAAGAGACACTGCCCATCTTGCCTCCTTCTTGACAGCCTATATTTTGAATAACTGCTTTGATTAATGATGAAAATTAAGGTTTCAAATTCGTGATTGTTTGGATTGTTTTTTTCTGCCGTCGAGCCACAGGCATTCACTGAATGGCCATATGACTCGCGAGCCTAGAGGTTCCCGACCGCTGTTGTAAGCAGACAATTATGAATCTGGGATTACAGAAACAAACTTATTGTATTTTACTTTAACAATGAGCAGTATTATTACAACACAAAGAAAAAATGTAGAAGAGCGTCAGAATGAGCAGTCAAGCAAGACACGCACCCATAGCAACACATCATGATAACGACATTTCAGACTGACAGATATGTGAATGATAAATGGGACATTTGAGCGCTTTGTTACTGTTTTGTACGTGCTGTTATAGTAATTATAATTCAAATTCTGTTTTATTTGTCACAATATTATTGATGATTGTTGAGAGGGGCACTTTTGATACATTTTTTAAAAGGGCAGGGACGAGCCCCCAAAGCCCTCCCCTTTGCACTTGCCCTGGTGTGTGTGTGTGTCCTGTCACAAAATGCGGCAAAAGCTCCTACACAACGTTAATAGTTAGATTAAGGTGTGTACATGTCTACAATGCCCTTAGATAATGCGACTAAAATAGGCATACTCCACATGTCTTAATTCGATTTTTGTTTAATTCGAGTATGACTTTAACCGGATTAAGGTAATTAGACATTGCTGTTTACATGGTAGTTAATCAGATTAATCAAGAGTATGGTCTTAATCAGATTAATATCGGAGTATTGTTGTCCATGTAAATGTACTGACTGTTGAGTCCAACTGCCTTTTATTTAAGCAGATAATCATTTGTTTAACCCCTAGTTTCGCAATTTCCCCTGCTAAATGTTGCAGGATTTTTTGCCACTCCGGCTGAGGGGGCATGTCCCGGCGGGAAAATGACATCAATGCATACCCTCTGTAAAACAAAGATTATTGGAATAGGTTTCACAAGAAAATTCTATTTCAGTCTTTCTACTTCAAAATTTCACATCGAGTTACTTGCCATTTCTTTGTAATTTCTTTGTGAAATTTACTAGCAATTTCTGAGTGAAATTGTTTCCAAGTAAATCATACACCTTTTTTTCAGTGTAGTTCTCAGTCTGGTAGTTATAAAGCAAACACATTTTTACGCAAGTAACTAATTGCGCTGTATCAGTCAAAAATGGATTAGCCTTAATTTGAATCACATTTGATTCCCAAAGTTGGTTCAGATCATCATCAACACCACTCATCTGGAGCAGTCCTGTCATTACCTAGAAGAGTTCATCTCCAACATAACCAAAGTGCCTCCTGACACCATTAATGCCACCAAACTCTATGGAACCTCAACCTTCAAGGTAGGAATCTGTAGCTTGTGGTGTCATTCCTTTCGTCCAATTGATTGCGTGAATTATCTAGCATTTTTAACTTGAATGTTGTTCCTGGTTAGGATTCTCTTCATTAGCCATTCGTTGCGTTTCTTTGTATAGGACGCAAGGCATGCTGCTGAAGAAGAGATCTACACTAACCTGAATCAAAAGATTGACCAGTTTCTGCAGCTGGCTGATTATGATTGGACGGCAGCACAAGGAGGCGGACAGGCCAGTGACTACCTGAGTGACCTCATTGCTTTCCTCTGTAGCACCTTTGCTGTGTTCACTCACCTGCCTGTGAGTATTTCATCCACATTTTTTTTTTTTTTGCAAATAGGTTTCTTAAGATAATTGCATATTATTTGTACCCAGCCAAGGAGAGTTTATGGTTCTGTGAGGATCCTGGGCACCATCTTAAACTCACACTTACCTTGGAAAGGATGGGTGCAAAGCAACTTGTTTTAGAGAGTGTGCAATACAAGAACTTAAAGAAGTTTTCAGTGGGTTAAGGTGTTATTGAGTCTTTTAATAGTGGCTTTACATTCTGCAATTTCAACTTGGAATTTCACTTATCGCAGTGACGGCAAGGCAGTTTCTTTTTTGCTAACAGCTCTCAGACACGCACTGCGATTCTCTTGCTTATTTCCATCAGCTTTAAATACATCAATAAATTAATAATAATTTAAGGCCCTATTGGCCTGGGACATAATCCATCCTTGTACCCAGCATGCTCTGACTGAGCTAGTAGTCATCTTCCCTATTTTACTCAATCACTTTAAAGAAGATTGTACTCGCAGTACACTTGAACTTTAACAGAAAGCTAAGTAGGGTCGCAGCAAATAAGAGGATTGGAGTGTTCTGGGCTGTGTGGCTCAGCTGACATGGAGTTAAAGAGATTGTGTGGCGTGACCTTAGGTCTCAGCTTTAGTGAAGGAAGTCTAGCACTGGCACAGCCCGGCCCTGACCCCTGTCATGAGGGATTTCTGACAATCAAAGAATTTAAGAGCTTTCCCTCCTACGGGCCTCAACCAAACACCTTTCCGTGTCGGCATGACTGGCTGGGATTGTCTCTGATCCAGGGCTGGTGGCAGTAATGCTGCTTCCTGCGCTCCTGTAATCTCTTAAATTCCTGACTGCCCTTTTTCTAAGCTTTCAGTAACAGAGAAGTACAACCCTTTCAGCCCACTGCAAAACAGCCCTCACATTGTTGGCTGAATTTCACCAACAGGGGGCAATGTTTGTACGACCCCAGGTCGGGTTACGGTCAGGCTGAATGTCTCACTTTCTCCAGCTACACATAGCGAACCACAGATGTACAGTCAAACGATCCTGTTCTCTTGCAGATATGTTGCTTATATTATTGTGTTTGCACATTCCTGCTCTGCATGTGAACATAGTGCATCCTGAATCACTCAGCCCCATCTGTGCAGCCTCACCATGTCCCTGCTTCACACTCCTGATGGTTTTCAGGAAAGGTCAAGAACTGACCGTTTGTGTGTGTGGAAGCGACCCTGCCATCAACTTCATAGCCAAAAACTCTGATAATGACTCCAAAGCCACAGTCCCATCAGTCACACTCGCTTGCTCTGCCTCTCTCACCTGACCACAAACCATCTTTGAAACTCAGAGGGACTTTCAGTGTCGATCGTAAACCATTCGGCCAAGTTGATACGGGAGAGTGCGGTTGACCGACTTCACATTTGAACCCAGGGGGAGTCATAAACTCGACCTTTGACCTAAATTTTGTCTTTATCTATCTTCTGTAGGGCAATTCTATAGAGCACGCCACGCTACCGGTGAGTATGTTTGCAGTGTGGTCTAACTTCAGCCATAACCTTGGCCATTTCTCGTCACAGTACTTCCGCATGCTGCCTTGGTGTTCATCTGACCCACTCATATATGTTTGGATGCATTTTTTATGCTTGTTATGGAACAAAAAATTAGGCGTCTGAAACTGTGACAGTAGTGTTTTTTTGTCCCTTGTATTTGTTTGTAGACTTTTACCATACCCTGCACCGATAATGTTAACTTGTGTAGATTTATATGCAAAGTAAACAAGCCTCTTAAAGTGCGACAGTAGATGTTTGTATAAAACTGTGTACTGACAACTTAAAGCATCATATGATGGCGATTTACTGTGGCAAGTATGTTAAGGCCTGTATTAAACACACAAGGCCCACTTGTATATGCTTAAGAACAGAGAGAACGACAGGTACCAGTCAGGATTTGAGTCCCTGGAAAGAGATCTTGGCTTTACATTGTGGTTTTACAAAAGGGTTGAGCCAAAAACGCACACTTTTGTAATATCACGATGTAAACTCTTTCCTGAAGTTGGTGGTTTTTGGTGGTTTTCTTGATGGAACTGAATGATTGGCATGGCACTTTTGGATTATGGAGCCATAAAATTCTGTTTCTACATGGTGGTCTGTTCGCAGACTGACATCCTTTCGGCAGATATTTTGAGTGTTTTTGCTGTCTGATCCATAAAACCTTTGTGTGCAAGCTTAATGTTCAATGTGTCTCTGTTGCATTAACTTGCCATTATTGAGCTCATGCTGGCAAAATGCTCTGAAAATGTGGCCGCTCATATGAGAAGCTTAATCTTGTAGTGTCTGATGCAGCCACAACATAGACGTCCTCCCTATCTGCTAGTACTGTTTGGTTTATTTAATTTGGAAGTGGTTTTGTTTCAAAGTCTTGAATGTTGCAGATTGAAAGTATGATGCTCTCCCGTTTGTAGTCGCGTTTACCTCGCTGTACATTTGCAGGAAGCTGAACTCTGTTCAGCTTCATTGCATCATCAATTGTTGCCATTGCTCGTGTTGCCTTACATCACCAACTTTGAATATCATCGACTTGCACTACCGTTCAAAAGTTTAGGGTCAGTAAATTGTTTGTTTTTCTCTTTTGAAGAAATTAATACTTTTATTGTGCTAGGACACATTAAATTGATCAAAAGTGACAGTAAAGACTTTTATAATGCAACAAAAGATTTTTATTTCAAATAAATGCTGTTCTTTGCAGCATTCTATTCATTAAAGAATCATGAAAAAATTGATCACGGTTTCCACACAATATTAGGCAGCACAATTGTTATCAGTATCATCATTGATAATAATAATAATAATAATAATAATAATAATAATAATAAATATTTCTTGAGCACCAAATCAGACTATTAGAATGATTTCTGAAAGATCATGTGACACTGAAGAGTGGAGTAATGGATGCTGAAAATTCAGCTTTTTTTATTTAAATACAAATTTTAAATATATTAAAATAGAAAACAGTTATTTTTAAATTGTAACAATATTTAATAATATGACTGTTTATAAATGAGCATATAAGACTTCTCTTAAAAATCTATATATTTTTTAATCTTACCACAAACTTTTGAACTTTAGTGTATGATTTCTTTGTTGCTGCAAATCACTATCATTTTGTCATCAAGTTTAATTTGATGTAAATTATACATTTCATTTTAAAAATTGCAAAAACTATTTGTTTAAAGCAGTTTTTCCATCTCATCTGATTTCTTCATACAGAATAAACCATTTATCCACCTCAGAATATTTTTTTATGCCAATTTTGGAAATGTAATTATCATTTAGTGTGTCCATCCAGCATTTTTAATGCTATATTCCAACATTTGCATTTACAAATAATTGTGTAAATGAGGGGATTTAATAAAGCTGGTAATCTTTGAAAAGCCTTCCAAAAAGCGGGAGCCACAACTGCTGTTATAATTTTGATCGCGCACAGTATCGTCCGTTTTTGTGAACATTTTACCTGGTTTTTATTAAAACCTTTACAACAGCTTTTTTATTTATTTCCATAGCAAGGTGTTAAAATGTGTGTTGGATTTCTGATTTTCTTCCTGGCCCTCTGTACTGTAGCTGTGGATACCCTGAGGTAACAGAAAGGCCTTCCATATCAATATCATCAAGCACCTTGTAAGGGGAACACTATTTGTCATTATTTACTTAACCTGCTTTGAGCTCCAAACTCATTGGCTGCTGTCTTTGTTTTCCCTTTGTGTTTGTGAAATGCTGGAACAGTGCAGCATGGTGTCGGGAAGTTCGACACATATTATCACCCTTCCTCCGACCAGAGCGTAATCAGCACAGACAGGCATCGTTTTTCCTCAAACGATAGTCTCTGCTTCTTGTTAGGATGTCGTGAGTGTACATTCATTGTTTTTACAAACAGGGATCGGTGTGTGTTGCATAAATAAGCGGACACGTTTGAAATATGAGCGCATTGAGAGAGCCTACACACTCCATGCTGAGTTTTCTCAGGGGTCCTCCGCATGTGGTGCGTGTTGGGGTTGTTTGTAGAAGTTTTGTGACGTTTCAAACATACTATTATTATTATTATTATTATTATTATGAAATCTATCCTTGGCCTAGTGTCCAGAACCCCTTGTTCTTGTATTCCTCCTCCTCTTTATCTCTCTCTCTTTCTTGCTTTATTATTTTTTCTCTTTCTGTCTCACTGTACCGTGTGTTCTGTTTATTTTGACAGCCAATTGCTGTTGAGTAGCTTTTAATGAGGGCTTTGATGAGCCTTTGTTTAATTAACTGGAGACTGGAGAGGAGGAGTGCAAGCGGCGTCTAACCGTTCACTCATTTCAGCCTTTTCTACTTTCTTCCCTTTTTTGATTTTCGAGCCCCTGAGCTAATTGTTAACATCCCACTGCCCTGAACTTTAAAACAAATGTGCTACTGTGAGAGGGGTGTGCCATATGAAGCAGAACTGTTTAAATCAGACCCTAAACATGCATATCTTTGAACGAAAGCTACAGCGTTTAAGTGTTGAAAGTAGCTAATCTGTTCAGATTTATACATGTATGGTTGAAGCCTGGATTCAACCATACAACTATTGATTTTGTTTCGAGTGAAAATGGATGGCTCTGCAACCAAGGAGGAAATTGTTAAAATGGTTAAATATAGTCAGTAGTTTTTGGATGTTGCTCGTGTTGGTTGTGAATGTTCACAATGTCTACAGAATTATTTCAAAGCACAGTAAGACCACTACTATGCAGAATATAAAGTGCTGTGTGAAGGATGAAAATCACCTAAATGTAAGACCACCTCAAAACAGCTTCTAAAGACATGCAATTGTGAGGAACCTACAATTTCATCTTAAACTGTAAGTCAACAGCTACAAGAGGCAGGATTGAGAGGTTGTGGAACAGTAAATAAAACATTTATTAGTTTTATCAATTGTAAAAAACACCTTATATTTGACAAATTGGAGCCGTGCTCTGCAGTCCGACAAGTCAAAATTGAACATCCTAGCGTTGTGTGGTGTCAGGTATTATCGTAGGAGACTACTAGAGTGTTTTAATACCAAATGCATGCATGGCGCATGGCAGGGGAAACATAATGCTATTAGGATCATGTCTGCAGCAGGTGTTGGAAGCATATACAAAGTTGCTGGGACTTTGAAAATGGAACAATACTTGGGAATCCTGCTGAACACAATGTAGTCAAGTATGGAGGATCTGTTTGGAGACCAAATATGTATTTTCTAACATGATAATGATCCCAAACACAACACGAATGCAACAAAGTTGCGCTTAATACGTTTTCTTGCTCAGCATTCTGAAGTCTTCAAGTGGCCTTGGTTCTCTGAAAACTTTGCAAAAATTATAAACCTGAATTGTGATAAGTCATGCAGGTCTTCCAATGAAGCTGAACATTGAGAAGAATTTAAGGAGGATTGGAAGAAGTTAAGCACAACATGCGCAGCAAGTTTAGTGAGTAAATACCCAGGAGAATAGCTGCTGTAAAATACGAATAACTGATTACATTCAATGCATGCTATATTTTCTGTTGGCCTTTTCCCCCCTATGTATTAATACTGTTTAACCCATATTCCATGATATGCTGGAGATTGTCTTTCTTGCCAAATAATTCTGTCATTTTAATACCTTAAAGGGGTCATATAATGCCATTTTTGTACAAGTTAATATGATTCTTTAGTGTCTAAATGAAAAGTTTGTAATATACTTTAATTAAAAATGCTCATTAGTATTGTAAGAAAACACTAATTTTACCTGGTCAAAATCAGCTCTGTTTTCAGCAAGCAATTTCAGTGCATGTGCCCTTAAATGATAATGAGCTTTGCTCACCCTGCCCCTCTGTTCTGCGGCGCGTTCGGTTCGACACAACACACGTGGAGTGTTGCCTTGACAACAGTTGAGGGTATATCTCGGATTAAGAATGGCAACGGGAGTCTCTGAGTGCAACCGTATCAATTTGAACCGAAGTCGGACCCGGAACAAGATGGCGGCCCCAACGAAGTTTGACAATTAAGGTTTCTGACGTTTATAACGTTTCTGAATGGTTGGTTAACGTATTCATCATGAAGCGTGCGAGTGATTTGCAAAGATTAAAGCAGCACTAGGTAACTTTTCAACCTTCATAATATATTTTCAAGATTCTTGTGATGATACATCGACTTACAATAGGTTGAATGACACGTCTGCCATAGCCTGACGGGGTCTGTATCGTTTTTAATCATACTTTTAAACTTCGGGTTTCGTGTAGTAACCCGAGAAAAAAAAGAACTACAAAATTCGACTGCTTTTATGGCATATACGTCACTTCCACAATCACCCCCACTTCCTTAAATTCGGACGTGCGTGCCCAACTATCCTTTGTTTGCTGGATGTTATAGTCATGGCCGAGGCAGCACAGAAAAAGAAGAAAGCAAAGGTTTTGTCGGAGGAATGCAAAAAGAGGAAACGAGAAAGTGATCGTATTAAAGGCAGGACGAGGATCAACATTGGGCCAGCGTTTGCTCGTTGGCGTGAGCTGAAGGAGGTCAGTATATTATATTGACGATATATGGTTATTACCTACCACTCAAACATTGAATTGAAGTATCATATAGATTCTGTAAAACGGTAACCAATAGACTAGACTACTATAATGACGCTGGCTTGTAAACGTGAGCATCGCGATCATTTGGCGTTTGAAAAAACAAAAAAACAAAAAAAACACATGAAATGATATTCATATGACAAACTGAAACATATGCCACTGTACCTGGGATGAAGACATTTCACACGCGACGCAAGCAGAACACCTGCATGTGAACTCCTCCTGCATTGTTCAGGGCTATCATAGTTGTCATGTCAACAAATGCACGTGCGATGCATCCCCTGATGTAGGATGACAGAGTTTACGACAGTAGTAGAGGACAATACTGTTTCCCAACTGTAGGGGGACCCCGAGAGCAAAACCTACCTAGTGCTTTAATATAAAGGTTAATAAAACGCTCCACTTACTTCTTCTGGAGGTGCAGCAGGAACACAAATTAGTTGGTAGTGATCCTTTTTTCAGGAGCAGCTTCTTAGCAAAACCTGCTTTATACTGACCCTCGTTTATAAAGCAGTCTGCTGAGAAATGATTCACGCAAACATGAAAGCATTGACTTTGATCGGGGGGAATATTCCCTTCGAAAACAAAACTCAGCCACTGCGTCTTCAACGGTTCGGATTTAGGAACATCAAAATGACTGCTGTGTTCGTTATTACACCCAAGAACAGAAAACAACAATCGCTTAGACGCCATTCTGCTCCAGCGTATCAACAATGGTGGACTGATGACAGCTCGCTCAGGGCGGGTCGGTGTTGAAACGCTGCTGTCAATCAACAATCGTGGGAGGGGCGTCCGACCGTGTGACATCACACGGTCAGACAGCTCGATTTGAGACCGGGGAAAACATATAAGGAGATTAAAAAAAACACTGGATGGAGTTTTATTATTATAGGATGGTTGTGTACAGGCACTCCCAACACACATTTCCGTACAATCAACTTGTAAAAGTGCATGTACCATTATATGACTCCTTTAACCAAGTTTAGTCTATTTTTCATCCCAATATATTATTCTTCTCATATTTTGATTGGTTAATTGAAACTGAAGAGTCATTAGAAACAATTATTGTATACATATTTATTCATTTAAACATTAAACACAAGAGACCAAACCTGTCCGTGAGTGTTTCCTCTCTTTTGCACATGCTTTAGAGATGAAATTGAAGTTGAAATTTGGTATGGTAGCACTACTTGTTTTCTTGTATTATTATTGTATAATGTAGTGTAATGAGTTCCTTTGGATAAAAACTAAATGATCAATATCATTTTTATGCTTCTTCAATTGAACAGCAGAAATATGAATGCATCTATAAATTAATACAGAAGATATATCAGTATAAAGAAATAGAGAATCTATTCACCCCTGCCCAGATTGCAATCCTGGCTTATGACTTATAAACGCCTCACTCCAATCAGAACAAATTACTTGTGAGTGATTAGAATGTCCCCAGTAGGAGACAGGTACCCGTACCGCGTCTTCATTCCACCATGAGGAACAGAAACAGCCCTTACTACTTTGGCCTCTGTGATTTATTATGGCTATTAAACATACAGAGACAGGAGTCCGGAAAACAAGTGTGTTTATTTTTTAATCACTGCAGTGCAGTGCATGCACTCTAATCATCTATAATCACCTAGTTAGTGCTTCAGCCTGATTAGTGGCGGACTGAATATGACTGCAATGTGTGTGCATATGTATAGTTGCGCTACGTTATTTAAGAGTCACGTTGAACGCTCAAAACAGTTTTCTACTCATTATATCTATGTCAACTGTAGATTAACACATACGACCATAGGTATTTCAGAAGCTGGTGGAGATGGATTATAGCAATTTCACATGAGGCCTGACCCCACACAGAACACAATCACACTCCTCCATCCTCTTTTTGGAGTTAGAGAGGAGGGGAAAGCTTTTCCTGTTGACCCCACCTGACCTGAATCATTCAGGGCTTTGTCGGTCAGGTGTTTGTGTGTACTTTATACTTTATATGACTGTGTACAAAGAAACTTTTGGCTATGTGAAGTTCACAGCCATATGGCCAACTGATGTTATGGTGACGCCAACCCTCTCCAGTCCTTGCCCTCTGATTCTTTAAGAACAACCTTATGTCGAACAACCTGTGTTTCTGCAAGTTAGCTCTTGCGCTCACAACGTACAGTGACCCTGAAAGGTATTTAGAAACTTAAGACAGTCTTAAAACTCTAGAAGTAATTGCATTAGATATCTTAATATATAGCCAAGTGCCATTCATTTTGTAACGAAATATTGCACAAGTGTAAAACATGTCACTTAGTGAAAAATGTCCGTAGTTTATGTAATGAACAACCTTGGAATATTCGTATAGATGTGGCTCAGAAAATGCAGTTAGTTGAGAATTGGTCTAGGTTTTATATAATTTAATTTATTTTTAGATTTGTATTTATTTATTTTATTTAATTAAATTTGAAAAATCCATTTAAAAGTCCTCTTGTCTCCACTACAGTCTTTAAGGGTTTTAAGCTGTTAGAGACCAAACCTGAACATTTGTTAGTTAGTTCATGCTATTGGCTTATTATTTATGAAACGTCTACTGTGGAATTTCCATGGGAGATGGAGAGAAACAGAGGAAGAGGAGAAAAGGATGAGATGACTCTGAAGCAAAGAGGGCATTGTCTCGCTTTCTGTTTTTCCTTCCATTCGTTACCCATCGCACATGGACAGACCTCTCATTCTCTCTTATATGGATTTACTGTGTATGCATCCCTCATTTCACTAGATTTATTGCCCAAGTTTTACCAATGTGCAGGAAGTCCTCTTGTATAATGGTGTTTTGTTTTTATTTTTTGACCCCATCAGATAAAAATTCCGCATAGACTCTTGGCCCTCCAGTCTGCTGTTTTCTTTCAGGTTTAGTGTCATATTAATAGCTTTGGATCTCCCCTGAAGTATTAGCCTGATTGTCAGGAAGGCGCTGGACGGCAGACAAGGGCATATTTGAGGTTTTCAGCTTGGAGCTTGAATTGTGTGTGTATCTGCGTGTGTGACGGTGAACGTGTGTTGATGTTTAAACAGCACTGTGGTTTTCCCGGCATAAATATACACCAGAGGGCTGCTAAGCTCCGCTCTTTATGTTTGCGAGATTGCATGTAAGAATTAACTTTTGTGGTTGTAAATACAATATGAAAAATGTTTCTTGTTCTTTTAGAGATGAGAATGCAGCAGAATCTGACAATTGAGAGAATGACAGTAGTATCAGATGATATTCAGTTGGACAGGGACTAAATATGAGGGGAGAAACATGTAAACAATTCAAATAAATGTCCATAGTTTTACCACCTACTGAAGAGGGTTATACTGTGTGAAAGATAATCAGTAGGTGAACCTCACATTTTTTTGTTTTTCTCACTCATCTGTCCTTTTTCTCTAGGGTAAGGTGGCTCAGACGGCATGCATGTCAGCCTGTAAACACCTTTCCACCTCCCTGCTGCTGCTGCTGTTGGAGGCTGATGTCAGGCAAGTGTCTATGGGAGCCCTGCAGCAGTTCAATGTGGACGTCAAAGAGTGCGAAAGTAAGTTTGAGCAAAAGCTCAGTGACCATTCATAAGCCTCCTTAAACCTGATTGCGTGATTGTGCTTCATCCTGGTGTGGCCCAATTTAAAATATCCTGAATCGCACTGGAGACTTTGAATTACCGTATTTCCTCAAATAAAAGCCTGTAGTCAATTAAACGCCGGGCCTCTGATAGTGGCCGGGGGCGTGGCCAGCACGAACAAATAAAGGCCGGTCTCAAATTAAGGCCGGGGAAAAATGATTTCCTTTAATTTCATGTGCATTCAAGTTCAGCGTAATGTACAGTAGGGTTGTGCCGAAGGAGCGAAACCATCGTGACCATCGCCCCCTGCTGTAAGTCTTGCGAGTGCGATGCACAATCCTGGTCTCTTCTATACTTAACCTAAACACTTTGCAGGGATTGCTCTGTAAATTAAATTGAGAATATAACTGATGCATATATGCTATTTTAAATACTGTA
Organism: Romanogobio albipinnatus; assembly: GCA_023566225.1. Classification (NCBI taxonomy): domain Eukaryota; kingdom Metazoa; phylum Chordata; class Actinopteri; order Cypriniformes; family Gobionidae; genus Romanogobio; species Romanogobio albipinnatus. The sequence goes on from CM042239.1 coordinate 23,993,169, forward strand.
GTCTATGAGAGATGTGACGTGTGTTAGTCTACACAAATGATCTTGACAATCTCTTAGCCTCTTGTCTTTTTTACACATCTTACTCTGCATTTAAATTAAACTATTTTATTTTGTGCAAGAAAATAGCATAGGCTTCAAAATAAATTATGTTATTGAAATATTGTTAAGTGGTCATTTGAACAACACGAACGAACATTTTAAAAACAATATGCAAAATCAAAATTGAATAGCTCCGTAATGGATTGAGAAAAGTGCGTGCATTAGTTGGGTTTGAAAAATAACTAAATTATAGGGGTTTTTTTAAAAGTAGAAAATAATATTTATGTAAAGAGATATACATTAAAATAAAAAGTGCTTAAAGGAACACAACTCTTAAGTGGAATGAAGCTTTTTTCCCTCACATGGAATATAGAAAGCACATAAGTTGGGTTAGTAAAATAAATAAATTATAGTGTTTATATCGAGTCTATAAAACACGAAAGAACAACGAATATATCACAAAAAACTTTCTTTAAAGTAAATTTAATTTTGTATAAATTGTATCTTAATTTTAATCTATGTTTTATCAACCAAATTGCCCGGATTTTATAAGTAACAAGCAAATAACCTATAACAGACAATGACATGGAGGCGGAGGCGGCAGCGCCGCGTGAACAACGGCTTAAATGAACTACTAGAAAAGGAAAAATAACTTTAGTCAGGGGCAGCCCTTACTATTTATTTCAGATAGGCCTATATTTGTTCCAGCATGTCACAAAGGGAGTTCTGGGTTGAGCGTGCGGCGCTGAGCGGAAAGAGCTTCAGAAATGAACGGAATCTCCAGAAAGGCGCTCTCACTCTGGAGGAAATATTACCGCTCTTTCAACCCACACACCGCAACAGTCACAATATGAACTCATGTATGTTTTAAAAACACAATTCACCTTATAAATAATACTTTTTAATGGGCCACTTAAAATGTTTATTACAAATAAATTATTAAATTCTAAAAATGAATAAAATTAACAAAAAATTGCATTGCATTTGCAATCCTTTGAAACCTCCCCACTTCCTGCGCCCCTGATGATATCTGTCCTCTGGAACTATCGCTTTTCATTTAAAAGGGTTTATTTAAAACAATTATTTTTTTCAAATAGATGAAATTCGAAATACAGGCCTGCTCCTAATAAAAGCTGAAATTTAGAGTTAAAGGTGAGAAGAGAAGATTATGCATATTCTCTGTGTATATATAGTATGTATCTAGCATTTGAGATTTTTTGCTTGGCCCATCTCTCCTCACGGATTTGCGTGTAACCACAGCTAAAACTGCCTTTGAGCGCCTAACCCCGTATGGTTAATAGATTTCCCATGATCCTCAGCCAGCGCACGCTATCGCTATCACAGACAGAGAGAAAAAATTACCCGAGTCATAAAACGGTCACATCAGTATGCTACCTTACATTTGAGTTTACATTTTTTGGAAGTTTCAAGGTTAGGTCTTAGGAAATAATACAAAACTAAAATAACTTCTTAAAGATGTAACCACTTGAATGCACAGACGATGCGTTCGTGGTTCGGTCTATCAACAGATTGAACGTGTATGCACTGTGGGACAGAGAGGGAGGGAGATATGAAGGCACGATGAAGAGAGGAAATGATGAGGATCAGTTTGGGAGAGATTCAGAAGGGTTGGATAAAATACTGTATTTCTTTGTAAAAGCTTGATCATAAGCAGGCCCAAAAAAATTATGAACATACAAATGAATGAGGACTGTTGTGTGTGAGCGCTCAGAACTCATGATTAAATAAATGTTAATATGCACTGCATATCTCAATACACGGCGGCAGCAAAAAAAACAGCATCTTACCTTATAATACTCAAATGTAGTTTGGTGCTCAGGAGTTAGGGCCAGGTCACATGGAAAGTAGAAACTGAATGCAAAAACAAAAATGCAAGACACGGGCAGTGAAATGGGGAAAAACTGCAAGGTCTCGTTTTCGAACACTGTGTTATGCTCGTGACTGCAAAAGATGCGAGACGCGAGCGTAGAGCTTAAGGGGTTAGTTCACCCAAAAATTAAAATTCTGTCTTTAATTACTTACCCTCATGTCGTTCGACACCCGTAAGACCTCCGTTCATCTTCGGAACACAAATTAAGATATTTTTGTTGAAATCTGATGGCTCAGAAAGGCCTCCATTTGCAGCAATGTAATTTGCACTCACAAGACCCATAAAAGGTACTAAAGACGTTGTTACAAAATCCATCTCACTACAGTGGTTCTACAATAATTTTATGAAGCGACGAGAAAAATTATAAAAAAATGACTTTATTCAACAGGGGATGTCTTCCATGTAGGCCTCTGATGTGAACTCACAAAGCACCATCATGCATGCGCGAGAATATGACGTAGAGCCGGCGTTCGGGCATTCAGGAAATGCACACTTTAGCCCTATTTTGACCACTACGCCAAGACCTAAAGCACGATCAATGTAGAATTCAACAGCTTAGATTCGGCGCGTCTTCCTCTGCTTGTAAACAAAGCTCCTCGCTTCCAGGTCATGTGTCAGAAAGCTGGCTCTATTCTCACGCATGCGTCGTGGTGCTTCGTGAGTTCTCATCTGAGGCCTAGACGGAAGACAAGTACCTGTTGAATAAAGGCTTTTTTTTGTTGTTGCTTTTTTTTTGCTCACTAAACCTATTCTTGTCGCTTCATAAAATTATTGACTTTGTAACGACGTCTTTAGTGCCTTTTATGAGTCTTGTGAGTGCAAATTACATTGCTGCCAATGGAGGCCTTTCTGAGCCATCGGATTTCAACAAAAATATCTTTAATTTGTGTTCTGAAGATGAACAAAGGTCTTACGGGTGTCGAACGACATGAGAGTAAGTAATTAATGACAGAATTTTCATTTTTGGGTGAACTAACCCTTTAAACATGTCCGAAAAGTAGCACAGTAGTATAGTGGACTACAAAAACGCGTTCTGTGTGAACAGCCCCTAATGCCGATGAATGCTTTAATCTTTATATTTAGTTTTTCACCAATGTCTGCGTTAACATGCATAGCCAGTGTAGTTATATCACTCACTCTATACAAGATCGGCTTTTGAAAAAGCCTATATTAGTCATAAAACCATATTCAACAACATATAAATACTAGATCATCTTTAGAGTAATTTTATGAATAAAGGTGGAAAATTAAAAACATGTTGAAAAACTAAAATGTATGTCATTTTAAATTCCAAAGTAGTGAAACAGCTGTTTGCAGGGGGTGCTGCAGCACCCTCAGAACCCCTAGTTCCTGCGGCCATGCCTAAAACATGCACATTAGTACCTTGGAGTAATAATATTTTCCCTTAAAGTACTACTTTAAACCTTTAAAGGTCCCGTTCTTCGTGATCCCATTGTTCAAACTTTAGTTAGTGTGTAATGTTGCTGTTAGAGCATAAATAATACCTGTAAAATTATAAAGCTCAAAGTTCAATGCCAAGCGAGATATTTTATTTAACAGAAGTTCCCTTTCAAAGCCTACAGCGAACGGCCAGCTTGGACTACATCCTGGTACTTCCTACATAAATGACGTCAGTAGAACAGTAGAACAGACTAACCTCCGCCCACAAGACTACGCGAAAAAGGGGGCGTGGTCTTGTTGCTGTCCCACGTGGAGAAGAGGAAGTACTGCGTTTCAGTGTGTTTGTCACCATGTCGTCGAGACGCTGTTATTTTCATCCCGGAGTCAAATCACCTTTGTTTGGCTTTCCCAGGGACGCTGTAGAGATCATTAAGCGCATATATATAACCCGTTAAGAGGCGTGACCTTTCCACGTGCGCTAAGCTGCTGTCGAATCACAACACAGGACCGTGCTACGTTCGCTAAGCTGCTGTCAAATCGCAACACGGGAACCGTTGGCACAATCAGAACTCGTTACGTATTTCTGAAGGAGGGATTTCATAGAATAAAGGAACTCATCAGCCGTTTTCAGGACAGTGAAAACAGCGGTATACAGATAAGTAAATTGTGTGAAAAATACTGGGGTTTTTTACACGCGAAACATGAACACATGTTATATTGCACACTGTAAACACAATCAAAGCTTCAAAAAGACACGAAGAACGGGACCTTTAAGGTGTTAGTAAGGACAAAACTGCCCATTGAGAGTATAGAGTGTAGTGGACCAGTGACAAGCTGTTGTACCCCTAAATGGAGGGGGTGTTATATAATTATATGTTACCCATATTATGGAGGGAGGTATAAGGCAGTTTTAGCATTCTAAGTTGAGAAAGGGGTCTAACAAGTGTATATATAAAGAGTTTACTTCAGTCTTAGCAGAGTTACATTTAACAATAGTAGGTACTTGCGGGTACATTTGGACATATTATATACTAGAATGCTTCCTAATCACTTTTTTCAATTAAAGCTTATGAGTCATCACACCACTGCATTATTATCTCGAGCCCGCAAGAGGCTCTGTTAAGCTGAGATTGGCCTCTCTCGTGTCTGCTGTGCCTAGTGTACAACACCAGGAGCAAGCGATGGGACATTCAAAGGGAGATGGTGTCAAGAGTTGCTTCCTGTTCAGTTCAGCTGGTTTTGGGGAGCATAAAGGTCTTGACAGAATTTCCTTGCTTACCCCTCGAGAGGTTTCTTAGCGTAGTCGCTAACAGGGCTTTATGCTGGTATGTGGCAGTTAGGTGAAAGCCTAGAGGTCCCTGTTCTTGAATCTTGATGAGATGTGCTCTGACACGCGTCACGTAAACCATGCCGCCTTTGTCGCAGGTCTCTCTCCTGTAAAAAGGCGAGTGGGGAAGTTCGCAAAATCGTCAGAGTCTCGGCAACAAAAGCGCGAGGGTAAGCAGTCGCTGGCTCAGCGTTTGCGGGGGTCAGAAATAAAGATGGCAGGCGTGTAATTTGCGTGAGAGGCAAGAAAGGCACGCAGAAAAGGGATTTCTTCTTGCCCCAGCTTGTTTTGTCTCCGCGTGTCAAATGTTCCGTTTTTCAGAATGGCGAAGCTGCTTGTTTACGGGTTCCCGTCCAAAGGCACAGAAAGGTCCAATGGCCCTCAGAAACCTCTACAACTCTTGCACTCCCCACACACCCCCAGCCCATTGGCTTTTCACAAGTGTTGTCGGCCCCTTCGCTAAGTACCACGCCACTGGTCTGGGAGAGCGGCCTCATGGGAAACGGCATCAGGCTTCAGGTTACGGGGTAAAGGCAGCCCCCTCATCCCCACAGCCCCTCTATCTGGCTTGTCAGATCAACGTTGGGGAGAATTAATGAGAGTTTGATGATTTTTTTTTTTTTTTTCCCTCGAATGGGCCGCACAAAGCCGGTGGCAGACCTAGAGACATGACTCTGCTCTGAACCACCCAACTAACCCTCCACCCCCTCTGCTAGCACCCCCAAAACCTTCAAAGCCCCCTTCCATTTCACCTCCCCCGCCCCCACTGAACCTCCCCCTGTCCTCCCCTTGTCCCGGCTGTCATCCGTCTGCCAATCTCCCGCTCCATGGCGAATTCCCTGCTCTCTTTATCCCTCTCTCTTTCCCACAGGGTTTGCCAGGGCCGGCCCGGTGCCTGGCTTCCAGGGGGACACTCTGCTGCTCGCCTTCATCGACTTGAGACAAGTAAGTCTTTGTTTTTTTCCACTCCTTTTTCTTTTCTTTCATTCTTCTTTCCCCTTTCTTCTGTTTTCTCCTGTTTACCCCTCAACATCCCCCCCCTTCTTTCTCTTATTTTCCCCTCTACTGTCAAACCCAACCCCCTAAACCTCCACGCTAGCCTTAGTTTTGTTTGAAGGTTTCTTTCCTCCAATGTGTGAGTCTGTGTGTGTTTGTATTCATATCTGTGGTCTCAAGGCCCGACTTGATATTCACCTTTGGGTGGTTTTGTATTTACCATTGGGGTACCGAGGTGGCCTCAAGATCTCCTCCAGGTTTAAAGTAAGATTTTTTAGATGGTTCTTTACGGGTCATCTTATCCCATTTGCACCTCTGCACACTTGAGCATTGCGGAACTGGAGTCGCTAATAGGAAACGTTGGCCTGTACCATTGCTCTGGCTTGAAAAACACAAACTGAGATACACTGAGAAGAACATCAAGGTGATTTTGCAATCAGAAAGGCAAACGTCCAAGGCATTATTCTTTCATACCAATCATTGTTTTTGGAGGACAATTTGATAACATTTTGGTTGCACAGAGTCGATTTTGTTACTGCAGTTAATTTGAACGTTCAATATTATGTTGTCAGAGATGTAGGTTAGCAGTTAACACACATACTTCAAGTTCAGACCCAGAGCATGTACCTGTATGTTGTGGCTGCCTGTAAGCACCTCACAATTAAATTCTGATTCAGGAATGATCCAATTAAATTCTGATTGAGGGTGTTTACAATCCTTTTCCAGCAAAACATTGCAACTTTACAGAGTTATGACTAGATCTCTTATGTTTATGGGTTGGCTCAACTATGGTCTGATTGCCGTAACTACAAAATTCACACTAAAACCATATTGGTCTAGTTACTGCATGTAGGGCATGCAGGTCATAAAAAAATGAGAAACACTTATTCCCCTTTGATTTTCTTGTACATTACATAACATATATTACGTGTCTCTTTAAATTCAACATGAACAAACTACAAACAAAAGCTTGGAATATTCTTTGTTGAAGGTTGTTCTTTTGCAACATTGTGACTTTTATGTAAAGTCCTGCGTGGCAGGTCTTCCATGTCTTGCATTCTGCAAACAACAGCTAAGCGATCGAGTTAGTGTTTGTGCATCTGAATGTTAGCTAAATAAGTTCTTAAATTTTGAAAAAAGGCCGTTAAGAAGTATGTAGCGTATGCGTGTTTGTGAATTCTGAGATCTGGAGAGGATGGGAAACAATAATAGTGGGGGTATAAGGGTCCATATTTGGGACCCCCTCCCTTGTTGCCGAAGTGGCCAACCTGGGCGGGTGTCAGGGACTGAGAGGGGATGACAGATGGGCTGGATGCTCAGGGAGTACTGGATGAATGAGCTGACAGACAGTGACGGATAGCTCTTTCTTCCACTAAAACAATTCCGTTTTGTCCCGCCTGCCATCATGATGCAGTGCCACTTGTTTTCCATTTAGTTTTTAAAAAAAAAGTTTTTTTAAACCTGACTTCACCATGAAGGCGCTTGTGTGGTTTTGCTTTGTTGTTTTTTTTAAGAGAGGAGAAAAGAGGATGCTGAAGAAAAGAATGAACAAAATAGCCATTTTGCTTTTTTTAATGTCATGTTTTGCTTTTGAGCTGTCATGATGCATGACTCTCTACAAAGATATCTTTCATTATTAATACTGTTATTGTTAGTATAATTTCAAAAGCATCCGAAGTCGGTAGAGGTGCAGTCTTCTCTCAAGAGGTGGCTTTTTAGAGGGGTTGTTCTGGTGATCAGAGACGTCAGAACTGTTCTGTCCCCCTGCGTGCCTGGCCCTGAATACGCCCGATAAATCAACCTGAAGGGCCCGTTTGTGTCCCGGTCTCCCGGGTCCTGGGATGGGGCTGCGGGTCAATCCTTATGGAGATAGACAACGAAAAGGTCCGGAAGCCCTGGGAGGGGTTTTGGTGAGAGGCAGGAACCTGGATTCACTCTCCTATCTGAAAAGACAAGAATACAAAAAGAAAAGAAGGATATCCAAATTCTGCTTCAAAGCGCTGTAGACAGAGAGGAATCAGAGGATGGATGGAGGATGACGTGACAAACGACTTAATTCACAGACCTTCTCAATCATTATTGTATTAATCTGTACTTTTCAGCTACATTCACATAGCGAGGAGATATAGTTGATAGTGCTGTTTGGAGTGCTAAATATAGTTGTTTGGTTACAATTCTTCAACCAAAATACCTACCTGAAATTTTAAGGTGTCACAGCAGGTGTCATTTCCAGAGCGAGTTCACCTTTTATATGCAAAATGAACATGCATATAGCATGAAGAATGCCTGGCTACATTCATACACATTATTATACAAGTGAAAATAAGGGTTGAACCTGGTCTGAGAGCAAGATAACACTTCAGTTTAATGTTGAGAAACATGTATAAAAAAAAATTTGACATAAGAACTGGAATTAAGCAACTTCAGTCACAATTGATTGTCAATCTCAAACACTGTGTGTAAGTGGCCTTCCTGTAATTTGACTTTTCAAAATATGAAGAATATGTGAAAAGAAAGACAAAAGACAGAGATGATAACCTTCCTGTGTTTGACTTGTATTCCAGTCTTTTTTTTTTTTGTCGGTTTTGCAAGATTTTACAAGAAGAAAAAAAAACAACAGATAAAAATTGGACCGTGAGGATTCAGAAGTAGGCATTATTATAAATGGTATGCTCCAGGCTGCAGTTCTATATTTAGGAGTCTTATATTAGCAGATTATATTAGGGAGGGTTTGTGGCGATGGGAACCCTTGGCTGGCCTTGGTGTGGGAGGCCTGCTGGCCTCTGTGGTGAAGCTGGCCCCCCAGCAGTGCACGTTTTTGGGGTTGCCGCATGCCTCAACTCTTGCGCTGGATCTTCTGCCTTCCCAAATTCCTAAGGGGTGGGGGTGGAAAGAGCCAGCAGCCAGGCTTTGGTTGATGCGGAGGCCCTGATGGCCTTACAGAACGGTTTTAGTATATGAGGGGCTGGTCTAAATAGAGTTTGGCTAAATTTGATTAATTTGATGGTTAACTACATATGGTTTTTGTCTGACTGTCTGATTTATTTATTCTTCTGTGTGTCATTTAATTCTATGTCCGTACAACCTTCAAAACATTCCAAGATTGCCTTTACAAAAAATTATTTTCCAGGTAAAAATTAGTTGAATTTCAGTTCATTCTATATTCTAATTCTATTACATTAAATTTTGATATTGTTATTCTGTATTCATATTCATTGCAAATTTAACTGGATGCAACCGCAACAGCTAGAAACTGTCTTCACTGGACGCGACGTAGGGACCGTTGGAAAGCATTTGTCCTTCATGTCAGTACGTCATAAATAGAACGAGGCATCAGTTTACTGTTTGGGATTTTTTGTGTCGCGTTGCACCGTGCCGCATCCAGTGTAGACAACATCACTGATTACAATGGGTTATATTGTCTTTTGTCACATCACATCGCGCCACTCGCATCCGGTGTAGACAGTGTTATTTGGTGCCCTGGTACAGGTGCATAAAAGTCCTTCCTTCCAGCCTCAATTTGTGCCATAGAAGGGTGATGGTTGAAGGGATGAGATGCATTATTTTCATCCCCTGTGATGGTGTCTCTCCTCCCCATACTTCATCTTCCATTCTGGGGCACTGCATAGAAGAGCAGAAATGTTTTCCTTGTCCCGTGAATTTAGGAACCATGAGGCTGCTAAGCATTCCTGTGGCCTGTCCACAGGCATTATCCTAGAATTCCTGGAACGTTGTTAAAAGGATTCAATGTAAAATGCTTTTCCCCTCTCTAACCCCTTCCATTCCTTTCTCTTAGTCCTTGGCGGTGAAAGCCTAACACCAGTGACACCACTAGAGACTTATGCTTGCATCCTTCTGAACCGTATGGGCAGCTTCTTAGTGTCCATATGATTCTAGCTAGCCAACTGCAACTGTGTCTGATTTCTTTAACCTCTTACCTCTATGCCCTCGTTCACTTTTCTACTGTGATTGTGATTAACTCTCTGTTCTGGGGTGAAATTTTGCTGTCAAAGTTGCTTGCTTGCGTGTGTGTGTGTGTGTGCGCACGTGTGTGTGTGTACGCGTGCGCAAACTCAGAGTCCGCTAGTGACCCATAGTGAAAAAATGTTGTTCCGGCAACAGGGTGCAAGGCGGGGACATGTTTGTGGGCCAGAAACTTGAACACCCCCCACCCCACCCTGAAAGGAGTTCACTGCGGTTTAATAAAATTTGCTGCTTGCTCCCAGTTCTCAGTCAGCAAACTCCTCTAGAGGGTCAGGGAATCTGGAGAATGTTCCCTCAGTTATAAAGACTTCTTGTAACAAAATGAGACTTTTTTTTTTTTCTAAAACTTTTAAAACTTTTTTTTTAAAGGTACACTATTTAACTTTTTATCCTGAATCACAACAGTACGCCTATATTCTATATGTGAGATGGTGGTCCAGTGGGTTAAACCATGGAACTGATACACAGAAGGTTGCTGGTTCGATCCCAGTGTGTCCTTGAGCAAGGCACTTTACTCCATGTTGCTCCAGGGGGATTGTCCCTGTAATAAGGGCACTGTAACTCGCTTTGGATAAAAGCGTCTGCCAAATGCATAAATGTAAATGTAAATTCTGCCAACCTCTGCGGACTAGCCCAGTTGCTGTGTGTCTCGTTATATATGTAAACCGAGAGAAGTAGCTCTGGCTACAATGTTCTTCCGTAAGATGCATGCAGTTTTGCTTATTAACTGCTAGATTGCCAAAATGTACGTGGTGTACCTTTTAAGTACCGGTCAAAAGTTGGGAAATATTACGATTTTTAAAAATTGTTTTTGAAAGTAGTCTCTTAATCTCACTGTTCAAAAGTTTGGGGTCTTTTTTCAAAGTGTTTTTGAAAGTCTTATTCTCACCAAAGCTGCATTTATTTGATAAGTTCAATAAAAATAGCAATTTTGTGAAATATTACAATTTAAAATAGCTGGTTTATGTTGTAATATATGTCAAATGTAAAATTTATTCCTGAATTTTAAAATGCCATTACTCCGGTCACATGATCCTTTATAAATCACTCTAATGTGCATATGATTTGGTGCTCAAGAAACATTCCCTTACGAAAATTAACCAAGGTTTTATTATAGTAAAAGTGTAGTAACCATGTTTTTTTGGCTAATTGATTACCATTTATATAACCACAGTTTTACCACAAATACCATGGTTAAACTATGGTTAGATTTTGTGGTTGCCATGGTTTTACTATAATAACCATAGTTTCGTAAGGGTTTCTTTATTATGAATGTTGAAAATAGTTGTGCTGTTATTTTTGTGGTAACTGTGATTATTTATTTTTTTAGGATTCTTTGATTTGAAAGTTCAAAAGAACAGAATTTTTTTTGTTGCAATGTAAAAGTATTTACAGTAACTTTTGAGATTGAGATTGACAATCGATTGTGTCTGAAGTTGCTGAAGTCTAGTTCTTATGTCAATTTTTTTTTCTGTTTCTGAACATTAAACTGAAATGTTAACTTGCTCTCAGACCACAATCAATAAGATACGGAAATGCAACCTTGCACAATAAAATGTATGGTAACACTTTACAATAAGGTTGTATTAGTTAACATTAGTTAATGCATTAGTTAACATAAACTAACCATGAACAACACCTCTGTTCAGCATTAGTTAATCTTTGTTAACATTAGTTAATAAAAATACATGGTTTGTTCATATTAGTTCACAGTGCATTAACTAATGTTAACAAGATTTTAATAATGCATTAATGCATAAATAAATGCTTTATAAGTGCAGTTCATTATTAGTTCAAGTTAACTAATGTTAACTAATGAACCTTATTGTAAAGTGTTACCAAATTTATAATTTTGTTCAAAACGATAACAAAAATCATATTACCCAAAACTTTTGTGGAACAGTAGTGGATTGTAGGTTATTATTATTATTCTTTCTTTTTTTTTTTCTCGATATGTGACACTATAATTAATCTTCATATTGTTTGTGGTATAGGAGGAAGTTCACAAGTTCAGAGAAATGAATAACGGTCTCCCATTCAAGGAACACTTACAGTATTAATGTACCATTTGTTTCAGACAGTTGCACAACATGTGCCAACATGCAGGCTTCGCGGAAAAAATGTTTGTCTTTCTGACAGCTTTCTATTAACAGTTTCTAGTTGAGTAATAGTGAAAGGCTATGACCTTGCACTTTGAAAAGTCAAAACGAAAGTGAACTATCTTTGAACATTAATTAATAACGAGACACAATTGTGATCATTATTGAAAAAGTGGAAATTCTGGCTAGTAGATGAGGGAGCATATAGTGCATATAAATGTTACGTTGGAAATCGAAACCGAACTTGATGTGGGATTTCCAGCCGTTTCCAAAATTGCCATTTGGGATTTCCCTGTCAAACATACGCCTTTTGGGAGTTTGAATCACTGCAGTAAAGTGTCCATCTGCTATCTGTGGGTTTGTAACTGTTATGCCACCTTCTTCTCTTATACAGTCAATGTCTCTACAGTCAACACTGTTATGGTTGTGTTCATATGTTTTTGTAGTTAAAGAGATTTCACCCAAAAATTAAAAATTCATAACAATATTGGTCCCATTATGTAGACAAAAAAATAGACTATTTTTAAAATATCATCTTTTGTGTTCCAGAGAAGAACATGGTGCGTGGTCCTCGCGCTTTTGCATGTGGATGATGCAAATCCAATTTCCTACCATGTCTCCACTAACAAAAGAGGCAAAAAATGCCTAAATTAAGATGATTTGTTCCTTAAGGACATTCTATTTCACAGTTAATAATAATTCCAGACAGTTTCTAATCATCCACTGACAGTTCAGTGACCATGGAGCTGATCTCTAAGGTTATTTCCCACCTTTGGAGGGTGGATGAGTTTAAGGCCACCTCTGTCCCACATTCTCTTTTAGTGATGTCAGTAGGTTAAACCGGAGCCTGAGTGTGCGTTTGTGTTTTTAATGGAGCCTCTCTGTCAACCGCAGTCTCCCTGAACCTTAACCTGCCTGGTTCAGTAGCTGAGGTCAGGCAGTGAAGGTGCGCTGGAAAGAAGAGAGATTGGGGATGAAACCATATGGGCCATGCTCTTCTCCTCACCCCGTTCAACTACAGCCTCCCACAGATCCGCTCTTTGTGTGGTTCCTTCAGGGAGAGATAGAAAGTTTGAAAGAACAAAGACTGCCACTGAATCTCGATTGTACAAGCAAACCAGCTCTCCTAGATTTTCCTGTCTTTGCTTATGGAAAATATGTGAAAACGAATGAGAAGGAGTGGAAATGTAGGAAGGAGAAAGAAAAGGAAACGACACAGGCAGTGCTCTCCTCAGACCATTTCTCCATAGTATCCCTAAACAAGCCAGTGACAGGTGTCACAGTTTAATCGTCCCCCATTTGCTTCCTCTCAATGCCCAGTGAGTGTGTCACGCTTAAATCCATCCCCCCTGCTCTTTCTCAATGGTGTGCTGGTGTGTGTCAGTGAAAGGCCTGTTTGAGGCGCTGTCATAGGTCTCCAGGGGTCAGATGGATGAGCTGCCCTGCTTGTATGGAGTCAGTGAGGGAGCAGATATTCTCCAAGCAGGGGGTTGACATCTCTCTTTGCGGCAGGGTCCCATTCAGCCCTATGAGGATGGCACTGACATGAATCTTCTCTCTCAGTCCAGCATGAACACAAACTGTCAACTGATTGCTTCTCCAGGATACCCTTTTCTTTCTTTCTCTCTCGAATGCTTAAAAAGGATATTTCACCCAAAAATGAAAGTTCTGTCATCATTCACTTACCTACGTCAATTCAAACCTGTATGTTTTTTCTTCTGTTGGTACACAAAAGAACATATCTTTTGGCTTATTATGAAAGTCAACAGGATCCAGATTGTTCAAAGTCCAAAAAGGAGATAAAGGTAACGTGAAATTAGGGTTGGGTACCAAACTCTGTACTTTTAAGGGTACCGACCGAATTATGTCGGTACTACCGAGTACCGATTCACATTAAAATAATCAATCTGTGCCAAATTTCGGTACCTGAGAATGCATCTGGTGACATAGACTTGTGTCTGTGAATATTAAACTGCAAAAATACGAATCCTGCATGTCTCTGTGCGAATGAATGGCGCAGGTGCGCGGTTTAATTTACCTCACACACACACAGAATCGCGCCTGACAGTCGCGTGTTTCCATCTCTGCCATCTCATACGAGGACATGAATGCATGAATGTCATCTCCAGAGCCGCTCTGAGAGTTTTATTTGAGAAAAACTACCGTCATGTCATAAACACACAGAAATTCAAAGGTCTGTACAGTAGAATTTAAGCTGCGTTTCCACCGCAGGAACTTTCCCCAGGAACTAGGAACTTTGGGGTGGTCGACCGCAGGAACCAGGGTCTAAATGAAATTCTGGGTAAATATTTCCCCCTCCGAACGGCCCTGCTCCCGAGGTGGTACTTTTTCAAAGTTCGGGAACTTTCGGGGGTGGGACTTGGCCGCTGAACATGCTGATTGGTTGAGCTCACGCAGCATTTTATTTCAACCGACATTTTTAAGTCTTTTGCGAGGATCGTTCTGTGTTCAGCAAATATCAGCCTTGCTCTTTCTGTCTGATGGAACGCGTTCGTCTCAGCCATCTCACGGTCAATGTCCGTAATAACTGATAATAACATACTTTGTCTTATTTTAAATCTAGCTTTACGAGCTTTCAGAATACGCTTTAGTATCAATGCTCGTCTATTTTCCGCCATTTTGTTAATGACCTCTTTAGTAAACCAATGCAAAAGCAGCGCTGCTTGCATCTCCTCCACTTGTTATTGTTGCAGACAGTGTCGCACAAAAATTATTACTGTCCGTCGCTGACTGGGAGGAGCAGTCGAGCCGTGCGCAGTCCTATATCACCAAACTAATTTGCCTAATCTTCTCGGTACTTCAGACCGCAGTGGAAACGCAGACAGCAGCAGGTCTGGGGGAAAAAAAGTTCCTGGTACAAATTGTTACGGGTAATTTTGGTGGAAACAGGGCTTTAGATGCACGCCTCAATGTAATAATAATACTAACACTAATGTAATAATAATAAATTATCAGAACTTTATTTTTTGAGTAATAAATTCTTTCATATTTTGATTTTAACAGTATAAAGCTCAGTTGTGCAGCACTTTGACAAAAAAAAAAAATATTTAAATTACATTTCTGGTAAATTTGACCAGAAAATACACAACACAGAATTTGTGCAAAATATTTTCATAGAAATAATTAAAAAAAATGTATATTATTGTTTTCACAAATTAAATTAATTAAGTAGCTAGTAGCTTACAATTTACTTTTAAATATTACAGTATTCAAACATCACAGACAATTGCAGACAGCGACCAAGGCAGCTCTGGCATAATGTCAATAACACTTCTATAAATTACTTAGTTTCTTTGCAGTTATTGAGGTAAACATCCCTAACGTACCGGAAAAAAGGTACTGTTAGGTACCGGCACTGAATTTCAGGTACCGGTACAAGTTAAAATGTGCGGTACCCAATAAATATGAATCCATACAACTAGTATATCTGGTTACATGATAACATTGTATGATGAACAAATCACAATTAAGCCTTTATTTACTTTTAAATCAAACTAAATTTGGTCAACACATGTGTATGCAGACTATTTCAAATATGGGAACTCAAATGTCAAGATGAGCCAAATGATCGTGTTTCTTCAAAAGAATATAAGTTGAGTCGTATGGATTAGTTTAGTCTTTTTTGGAACATAAATATTTTTTGGACCCCATTAACTTTCATTATATGGACAAAAACATCTGAAATATCTTCTACTGTGTTCCATGGAAAGGTTTGGAACAACATGAGGGTGAGTAAATGATTTTCATTTTTGGGGGAACTATCCCTTTAAGTTGGGATCAAAACAGGGCTTCCCGTTGTCCAGCTGCTGGACTGGAGCTCCAACATCTTTCGTGTGTGTGTGTGGATATAGGGGTCATTTATGGGACCCACATATTTGTGGTTTTCCTTCAGTTCTGACCCTTGGTTCTGGTAACTTACACTGCAGGAGCACTGTTTTAGTCAGTTGTGCCTTATGTTCCTTTGTTTAAAAGCATATTTTTACATTCTGTTTGTCACACTATTTAATTTCAGTAAAGCTTGACATTGTGTGGTTATGTAGTGTACAGTGCTGGTCTGGAGGTTGCACTCTTCCAAGAAGAAAGGGTTTGTCATAGATTTATAAGCAAAGGTAGCTTTGACTTCTGGTTTCTAAATGAGGCAATAATTGGGGAACAAAAACAATATCAGGGTTACATGATTAACCGCAGGTAGAGAAAGGTAGATGTTTGTTTTTATTTGTGTTTTTTCTCCTTATTAAAGGGCATATTGCAGGTTAGAGACTCCAGTGAGTCAATGTATAGAAAAATAATGTAGGAACTAGATTTTCTTTAAAATATACTTTAAAATACACTATTAAGGCTTTTGGAGTCGTTTTTGTGAGAAAATTTTACTTCCGCATCTAAAAATGCCAAAACCGGACGTGACATAACGAGAGGGAGTGCGGTGAATCTCAACGATAGGAAAACAATGGATCGCAATGACAGCTCGGACGCTGAGGACATTATAAATGTTTATTAATACTCATATGGCAGACCACAGCCATACAATTATGACACACAATTAGGGACAGACCAGGATTAGACAGAACAACGATTACAGGAGACAGATTAAGTATTTATGTGAGGAGAAACAGTGGAGAACAGCGGCAGGTGTCTCGGAGAGAGACCAGTGTTAGCTATAAAGCTAGCTAATGATATGAACACTGTGCTCAGATCACCACACTGTACTGATTATTATCATGTATCAGGCAATAGCAAAGCTGGTAACGTTATTGTCATCTAGTAAGTTATTGATTTACTTACCAATAACAGAAACTTATAGGCTTTGACCATCAGGAAAAGTCACACTCGTTAATATCCGTCCACACTAAACGTTATGTGATATAACGTTAGCGGTTTCTCATCACGACTGATTTGGTAACTTACAAGACTCACGCCACGGAGCACAGTTCACGTTTTCTCCGAGCTGCATCTCTGCCGGATCCGGGACCGTCACGTCACATCTCCCGCCGGCCGCCGAGACACAGACAGTAACGTTGTGTTATTGTGTTTATCCTTTATTCATTAATTCTGTATTATGGGTTTATTTCGTGCCGATTCACCGCTAGTGTGAGGATGTATGACGTTATGAGAATGTATTTGAGTGAACTTGAATGTGCATACATGGCATGAATAAAATATCACATAATTCAGAACTTTTTTTCGAAAAAGTGTGAGACTGTATTCATTTGTGTTAATGTACATACTTTGTATTCATTAATGTAAACACGACGGCAAAGAAGCATCGCGTGTGGATGTTTATTCATCCTTTAGGCAAGGTACACACTGGCTGCGTGACACGTGCGGCTCGAGCCATGCCGAAAGCGCGTGCTAGAAATAGAACCGATGCGAAACGCAAGTGTGTTGGAAGCGTTTCCAGGCAAAATAGAATAGGAAAAGCTGTTTGTCATTTTGACACGAATACATATTAATAAATGACATTTTTATGTGTGAAAGTCTCTAGGTTTTGACATAAATAAAGATATAATTGTAATTAAAAAAATTTATATAATATCGATTTTCAAATATTGCACAGGCAGAACAAAATATTTTGTAGCCTATTCGGCCGTCAATACTGCCGAGTGCTGACGTTGTCTTTGCTGTATCAGTAGGCTTTATATTTATATAAATATTTATTTATATATTTTATGTTAAACATGAAGTTAACATTAACATGCTTGCAGTGTGTAGCAGGTCTACAGATAGAAACGCCACGCTCACGTCACGCAGCCAGTGTGTAGCCTGCCTTACACGACACGAGTATAACAATGCTTGACTCCATCATATCGCCGGGATGATAATCCTCCGGTCTACACACCACCGTGTGTTTTGAAGCAGATGCGCGAAGGGAAGTCCCGTTTCTTCACCTGCAC
Organism: Romanogobio albipinnatus; assembly: GCA_023566225.1. Classification (NCBI taxonomy): domain Eukaryota; kingdom Metazoa; phylum Chordata; class Actinopteri; order Cypriniformes; family Gobionidae; genus Romanogobio; species Romanogobio albipinnatus. The sequence continues at coordinate 24,010,818 of CM042239.1, forward strand.
AAAACGCCACCATGCAGAATTCCTAATTTTTTTTTTTGGAAACCTGTGGACTCGATGCCCTGACAGGCTGGATAATAATTTACCATGACAATGATAAATTGGAATAGAAAAACTACCGAAAATACACAGACTCTACTGAATACCAACCTATTCTGCACTGAGCCAACGCAGAGCTCGGCGAACCACTCCCTCTCGTGACGTAATATGACGCGATGTTGAAAAAAAAGCGCTTTTTCCAAGCGGCCAACGAAATGGCCACTTTATCTACTAAATTTGTGCTCTTATGTCTTTTAAAAACATTTTAAATCGTGCACTACCTTTTCATATGGTATTTTCATACAAGGTTATATATTAATCTCGAAAAAAATTTAACCTGCAATATGCCCTTTAAGTTTTTGCTCCTTAACACAGTATGTCACAATAACAAATCGATACATTTATATATCATTTTAATATATATATATATATATATATATATATATATATATATATATATATATATATATATATATATACTACGGGGCCGTTGAATGCTTGAATCTGATTGGCTGATGAACGTTCTAAGGTGTGCAATTATTTTCTGGGAGACGCACAGCGAACGTAGTTCCAGGCAGCGCTTGACCGCATTACAGTTCCATATCACTTCGCATAGTTAACTGTAATAACGTAAATTACAGGACTAAAAAACAACAATATGACAGACGATTTTCCTAAAGTAAATCTTAATATTTACGGTGAATATAAAACGTTCAACAACTGGGCGGCAGCAGTATTAGACAGTCCAGATGAAAACCAACAGACGGAAGCGGACATCAAAGGCAAGCTTTTCTGTCTCGTTACTGAAACACATGCTCGTGCACGCACTACAGTTTGCACAGAAAGGTGTCAGCGCTGCCCTGACCATTTGATCAGTTAGCCCATAAAGTGGAGCAACGTAAAGGCTACACGTGACATTTTTTCACTAGTGAGGTAATAACAGCGCTGTTTAGAGACGCACAGAGGCAGCCTAATTCACACAAGCACTCTCTCTCTCTCTCTCTCTCTCTCTCTCTCTCTCTCTCTCTCTCTCTCTCTCTCTCTCTCTCTCTCATATAACTTTATTAATAACTGCAGTAGAATGCTATCAACGGCTCAAGCCTTCATTAACAGCTTTAAAATGACGTTTCAGAACTAGCAAAAGAGCAGTTGGATGAGACGCGGAAGAAATAGTACCACTCACAATAGCGATTTAAGTACAAAAACCGGACGAATCCCTTTAAATATATCTTCGGATCGATGTCTTGAGGTGTGGTAACCGTAGTATAAGCGGAATAATTGACTCCGGGGCGTTCAATTATTAGAACAATAATGCACACCCGAGGTGTAACGGCCACTCCGCTTCGCGTCGTGACCGCATCACCACCTCGGGTGTGCATTATTGTTCTTATAATTGAACGGCCTGTCGTCAATTATTCCTTACATATATATATATATATTAAAATAATATATAATATATATAAATAATATATTTAAATAATTGTATCATTCGATTTGTTATTGTGACATACTGTGTTAAAAACTTAAAGATTGTTGATTCCCTGCAGCATCCCTGTCTCAGAAGTTGTTTTTCGATGGATGGATGTTTGAAATGCCATCTATAGAATGTTCTATTTAGTTTCTATATTTCCCAGTATGAAGCTGAATTTCTTTTAATCCTTAACTTCTAAATTGTACTCAACCCTGATCAACATAGTATATTATAGGCATTCAAATATGTTGGTTACATTTGTTTGGTTAATTTGCACTTGTCTTGTTTGGTTTTCTTAGAATATAATGGTGATTTTGTTTTTTAAAATCAATATATTCTGTGTATAGATTATGCTTTAGTTTTTTTAAATGTCTCACTTTTTCTTTTCTTTTTTGAGCAGATGCTTTTATCCAAAGCAACTTGCCCATAATTAACCTATCAGGAAACCTATTAACCTCTTAATGTCATTCCATGATTGAACACTTCTACATATTTGAACTACAGAATTTTTTTTTGGGTTAAGATGCACATAGAATCATCCTTTTTAACACTACTTTCATGCACATAATACTATTCAGCAAATGCATTGTGTATAGTCATCTTTTTAATGTGCATAAATGGCTGTTTTTATGCATGCTTGCTGCAAACTTCACCCATTGTATTATGTAGAGCACACAGCTGACAACTCTAAGTGATGAGGAAAGAGAACGGGGGAGCGAGTGGGGAGATACATGAATGTGACGTTTTGGACAGTGAACTCATCCTGGCCCTGGCGCACGCTGACTGACCTTCCTCTAGTTAACAGCCAGAACTAGACCAGGTGTAATCACTTTCTCCAGCCTTCCGCCTGTCTTTCCGTCCAAGGGAGAGGGAGAGTAAGCGAGTAGGGGGTGGGCCAGTCGAGTGGCCTCCGGCCGACCCTGCTCGCATTCCCTCGGAGCCAGCGGACGATAAGCCTGACGTGCTATCTGTCTCGCTCTTTTTCCCTCTCCGTCTCTCACAGGCTCAGTTAGTATTGGCAGGTCGAGGAGGGTTTGTATGGTAAAGCAGAAAGTCTGTGTTATGCATGTTATACATGCTGGAATCGGGACAGAGAGGGGGGAACTGACCCTCCAGTAACCTTGGCTTTGGTCCATTCAGGGAGTCAGGCAGGATCCAAAGTCTGAGCCCATCACCCTGTACCACTTTAGATCAGCCCCGCGCCAGGGGCTATGCCCTCACGGGAGATCCTGGGTAACAGGGGTACAGAAAAGAGAGATTGGTATTATTTTCCCTTTTACTCCTTTTTTTCCTCTTCCCACCCCCTGTTTCTTTTTCCTCTATTTTTCTTTCCTTATTTTCTCATTCTCCTCCTCCCTCTGTGAATTTCTACTTAAAGGCTTCACAGAAAGGTTGATTTACCGGTCTTGCCTCTTTAGCAACCTCCATCTCAACCCTCATCACCTTTTTACCGGAAAGCACAATGTGTTGTAGGTCATTTACAAATGCCAATTTGTTTGCCATTTAGTAAGGTAAATAGGATTTGGTAAATTCCGTTGGGATAACAAGCACCAACCTGACCCTTAGTTTCATTTTGTTTTGTTTCTTTTCTTTGGCAGCTGTTTATCTGTTTGTCTTTATGCTGTGGTGATCATGAGTAAGCAGTATTCAGTCTGTAGCCTCTCTTTGACCTTGATCATGAGGGCTATCAGAGTTCACGTCCATAGAGACAGCACCACGGCATCACCCAAAAAAAAAACTTTTATCAGATTATATCATTATTCATGCCCTGTGAAAGGGGTAGGAGTTCTGTAATGCTGGTTTATTGTCTGTCACCACACCACACGCACACAGATCCACATTCCATCTTCATTTTTCTGCAGCAGCTGTAAGAGTAGTTTTGATTCGTCCATTTCCTGTAAGCCTTAAAAAGGCTCCTTTCTTATAAATGTGAACAATGAGACACCCTTGGCATATGATTTCTGGAAATCGCTTTAACAAAAGACACTGTGTGTGTCGTGCTGTTAATAAAGCTGTTTTTAATTTTCTTTTCATATTTGAATATTCCACTGCATTTCATCTTTTTACCACATTTTGGAATAGAGCACAACAGTCAATTTCTGGAAGTAAAATTCCCATGTTTTCTCCATTGGGGAAAGACGGACTTAAATAACTAAAATAAGTTATTTCAATAAATTGTTTTAAATTGTGTTTAATAGCACAATTCCTGATGAAGAACTGCACTACCCGTGTGTGTGTGTATACATATATTACTGTTCAATCTTTTTATTTTATTTGATGAAAATGTCTTATGCTCACCAAGGCTGCATTTATTTGATTAGCACAGTACAAGGCAGTAATATTATGAAATATTATTTCAATTTAAAATACCTGTTTTCTATTTTAATATATTTTGAAAAATATTATTTATTCCTGTGATGGCAAAGCTCAATTTTCAGCTGTCATTACTTCAAACTTCTGTGATACATTATCCTTCAGAAATTATTCTAATATGCTGATTTGAGCTCAATAAATATTTTCTTATTTTTATCAATGTTGCAAACCTGCTGTGCTGCTTAAAACGTTTATGGAAATCATGATACATTTTTTCAGGATTATTTAATGAATAGAAAGTTCAAAAGAACAGCTATTAAACCTTAATTTAAAAATAATAATAATGTTTTTTAAGTATTGACCCCAAAATCTTGAATGGTAATGTATAATGTGTGTATATAAATTGAATCATGTATATGAACAGTCACTTTTGTGCTTTATTGTGGCCTGTTACATCATTTGATTTTCCCTGTGATGCGTGAAGGCACAAATCTATTGTGTAAATCTTCATCGTGGTCCTTTTACTTATATATTTTCCTGTTCCTTTTTATAACTGTCATTTATGTCTATATGAGTAATTAGATTACACGCATAGATCAGGCATAGTACATTATTCTTACCACATGTATTTACAAATGTTAAAACCTCTAGTAATTATTTCAATGTCATACCTTTTTCTGTTCTGTGTTCCTTTCAGACTCTTTTAGATGCTTGCTACTGGCTCAGCTCTGACCATTCTGTCACACTTCTTCCCCAGCAATAACTAACCTTGTCGGAATAGACAGGAAGGTAAAAGGGAGGTCATGTCTTCCCCAGCCCAGTGCCAAGTTCTTGAGTTCAACCGTTATTAATGACCACCAGCAACTCCTTTAAAAGGGGTTGTGTGGAGAAATGGACAGTGAAAATGAGCTCATCCTCCAACTGCAAAATGTTTCTCTTCGCACATAGATATTGCTAATTTATTTATTAATTTATTGTCTTAGTTAAACTGCTCTGCATTGGACTGAAATGGCTTGTGACTGTTTTGTTGTCATATTGACCTGGCAATAACTCTCTTTTCTGAATGGACAGGAAGTTGAAAGTGAGGCCACCTCTTCCCCTAGGCTAACGTAAACGGTCAAAAGTCCATTAATTACAGACTGTAACTCTATTAAAATAAGTGTCAAAACAAGTCAACCAGAAGGTCACAGAGAGTATACAGAGGGACCTGCCCAAATAATCTGTTATGTGACCCAAAGACTTTGAAGCACCTTATAATTTTATGTAATATAATTTTTATTTATTTAATTTGATGTTTTTACATTTATTTTGAAACTTTTGGTACTTTTTTTTAATAATACTTCAGTCATAGTTTGTGATCTGATGTTTCTGTCATCTGAGATTTCAATGAACCAGGTTTTAATAAGGTTCACTTACCCAGCCATTTGAAATCTTTAGATGTTTCAGAAATGGGACTGTTTTGCATTCTGTGGGATTTAGCCACTCTCGTCAGGTCTCGACGACCGCTTCACCACACCATAACCCCTGAGATAACTCTTCCTTGTCTGAAGAGGACAGGAAGGTAAGTTTGAGGCCAAGTCTTCCCCAGACTATGGCTCCTTAGACGTTGCGGCCTCAGGAAGAGGGCGGTTTTTACTTGTCCCTGATGTGGCTTGCTAACGGAGCGAACAGGACTGATAACCGAACAGTGACCCGTGTAGGGTTCAGCTTAGAGGCAGTGTATCGGACACCGCAACCATCTCCATCTTGACCACCCACTGACCCCAACCTCCCTCATGCTTTTAGGAAATGCTTAGAGTTCCCTCAGTAAAGTTTGCCGTTAGAGATTAGCAGTGCCCTGTAGCAACTTGTACTATACACACCCAGCAAGAGAATCTGTTTCAATTAAGTATTGTCATTGAGTTGAAAAGGTGGAGAATTAATCTCCTGAACTCTTTGTGTCCTGCGGCCTGTGACAGCAATGTTTGTACCCTTTTTAATCAAGTTACGGCTGTCAGAATACTTGGGGATGGAGCTCCTGCTCTGCTGAGATCCTCTGAAGCCCTCTTGAGACTTCTGGCCAGTCTTAATCATTTACTGTAGGCCTCTGCTTCTACTAATGTGATTATATGAGCCACTCAGTTGTGGCACAGCCTCACCAGCATCCTAGCAGAGCAGACCAATGGTAAGTGGTCATTTGTTCATTTTTACACTCACTCTGATTTCCCTCTGTTCAGAGTTCAGTGCAGGGTGAATTCTATTTGAATGACAGCATCACTATGTCCTACTCACTCTGGAGTACTCTGAAGGGTACAGGTCATTACTGCCTCTTTTTGGTACACTCATAAGTCACTGACATTTTATTTAGTTAACATGATGATATAGCAGCAAAATTAAAATTCTGTTATCACTTATTCACCGTCATGTTGTTCCTGTATGACTTGCTTGCTTGAACTTTGAAGTCAAAACAAGATTGGAACTCTCGGACTTTCATGGTACGAAAAAATACTGAGATGTTCTTTAAAATATATTGTGTTAGGATTGTTACTTGTGTGTCTCAGTAAAACTTAAGATTTCATACACATAGTCTACTGTACATTCATATTGTCTATTTTGTATGTTGTGCAGTTTTATATTTTTATTTATTTGTATTATCTGTCTTGTCGCTGTCATTCTGTCTGTGCTGTGGAGGCTTCTGTTACCAATACAAATTCCTCGTATGTGTAAACATACTTGGCAATAAAGCTAATTCTGATTAATTTGTTATCAGCATTAGATATCATAAAATTAACACTGACTAATACCTAGTCAGTTTTAATCAATATGGCATAACTTGAACTTGATCATGCTGGATTTATCCAATCATTTAGTCAGCTCAAACCCCAACCCTTTCTTACAATCAACTGCAAGTTTAATTCACTTACAACAAAGTCCCCAACCTGCATTTTGTCTTTTCGATAATAAAATTTACTTGGGTGTATGTCACAAAAGGAAGAAAAGATCTGTTGCTACATGTTACATTGCAACTTTAATATTGACCTAGATTAATAAATGCAATAAAGGTTTTTTCTTTCATTTGTTAGCTATATACCTGTATTAACTAAAGATGACTTATTGTAAAGTGCTGAACATGTATTCCCTCGATTTGACCTGTCTCAATTGAGCCCTGCACAATAATCTGAGGCAGCGGAGGGAGAGCAGGAGAAGAAGAGGGAGTTTCTTTTTCTCCTGCTCTCCCTCTGCTCCCTCCTTTTCCTTTCCCTTTCCCTCTCCATCATTTTTCTCTTCCTCCTCCACATCATCTTTTTTCCATTATGGACCCCTTTATTTTCTTTTTGTCTGTCTTGTCTCTTATTCCTCTTCTCCACTTTCTTTTGTTTTGATTGACAGTTGCTGTCATTTCCAGCACTGGTGCTTCTAGGACGTTTTAAAGTTGTTGTTTTTTCACAGACAGAGAAAGCAAACATTCATCATTGTTAATCTTTGCTGATTGACATTTTTCCCTGCGGTTAAGAGCATGTTTGCATAGACTTGTGTTTGAGTGTCTTAAGCTCACTGCTTTGCTGGACACTTTAGCGTAGATGGAGTTTTAAACCAGGATAACCTCTATGGATAACCTCTGACCTCTTGTGTGCTACTGCTATGTGGAATGAAATATGGCTTGAGAAACAGGGAGCCACTTTTCCTTTTTTTTCAGTACTCAGATACTGCTTATCATTTTCCTCCCAGTGGACTTTGACTTATGTTGAATGATGTTTTAGTTGCTCCTCCTTCCCTTTTTTCTTTCCGCTCCCCTCTCTACATTCACATGGTCCCGAGTCATGGATAGCTGAGCTAAGTGTTTTTGATTCAGACCTCTCTGTTGGTTATCTTTGCAGGTTCATGTTAAGATGATAACCTGACCTTTCCCACTAGCGTTAACAGATTTCCCACAGAAACTTCTAGAAATGACCATAAACGGTGATGGTATGAGGATCAGAATGAACGTTAACTAGGCACATTTAGAGTTGAGTTCAAAACTACCGACTGGGGCTTGGGGATCATAATTGTCATTCCAGCCCACCATCTGATTTTTCACCAGTATTTTTTATTAACCATTAACCCAACAAATTTGCTCTGATCCAAACGTTTTGAATGTTTAATTGGTCACCTTTTATTAATGAAAATGATTTACTCATTCTCATGTTATTACAAACGCACAAGACTTTTGTTCATCTTCGAAACACAAATGAAAAGTTTTCTTCGAAGATGATCCAAAGTCTTATGGGTTTGAACAACATAAGGTTGAGTAAGGATGACAATGATCAACTATCCCTTAAAACTAAAAGAATTGTTGCTCTTTTTACTGACTACATCAGAGAATACACTAAGCACTTAAAGGGGTTCTGGATCTCTCGTATTCATGTTTGCTCCCAGCGGAGGTTTACTGCTGCTGTATCTGTATCGGATTTACTCGTCGTTCACATTTATGACTGTGCACTTGAGCCCTATTTGCTGCGGTTCAAACCACAACTCGCATACCAGCCCATTGTGACTCATCCCATGTTTAGAAGACATTTTTTATTAACCCGACACTATACTCCGTAGATAACTGCATAGGCCTTTTTAAATATGGGTCAGACCATCAGTATATTTCACTATAGATACTTTGGCCTCTTTTTCTCTCTACCCCCCTACTAGTTTGTTTTAGCAAAGTGGAGTTATTGATATTTCTTTCTTTACTAGGCTGATCTCTCTTCTCTGTGCTGGTTATTATCAATGTTATCATTATTCAGGCTTAAGCTCAACTGACTTTGGCCTGCATGAGCCTCTGGGGCTGACGGCCCAATTCCAGAACGCACTAAACAACACTGAGAGCCATAGGGCAGCCAGAGGTGAGAGTAGAACTAATGAGAAAAAGAGTGCAAGGAGAAGGCATGGATGAATTGATAGTGGTAGTGATGGCACAAAGAGAATAAAACACTAGAGAACACAAAACTAACAGACTTCAAGTTTAAAGAACGTTATTTTTTCCTTCTTTTTCATAGCAGCTCATTCGCATTGACTTCATTAAGTCATAATGAATAATTATGCCTTATCGGCTGGTTATTCACAAGCCGTTTGGAGGTGACTACTATGTTACTAGGGCATAGGCGATCATTACATAACAAACTCCCTAACTAGAGCATTTTTAGATTGATTGCACGAGTAAAGTGGCAAAGCAAACCTTGTTTTTCCAGAACACTGCCAGAAAGTGCAACAAGTCTAAGGGAACAAAAGAATAACACGGCAGTCAATTCCCAACACCCCCAGGCTATTAACGAGAATAGCTATTCCTGTTGCGTTCCAAACAAATAAGTACGACGGTCGGAATAACTGTTATAAGCCCTTATCCAAGCGGCCCAGAGCGGAGAGAGATAGTGTGAAACAGGGGTGACGCTGTGGCTGTGAGGGAAACGAGAGCAACACATCAATGTGCAACGTCATGTTTTCTTTCTTTTTTTTTGCTCCCTTTCTCTCCATCATTCTTTCTTTTAGAAGAATGAGAGGAAGTGATAATCCAGCACCCGCCCGCCCCCATGCCCCAGCTCCTCTCTAGCGTGGCCCTCTGTTTGTTCAGAAAGGGGCCGATAACACTGTCGGGGGTCACGCCGAGGTCAAAGAGAGAGACCGAGTGGAAGTTCATTGGGAGGTGAAGGCGGGGCGGAGAGGCAGAGCGGAAAGGTGAAACCCAGGTCATGGACGAGTTTGACACACTAGCTAGCACTACGTGGAATGCAAGTGCATTCAGATTACAAATGACAGCGGCAAAACCTGGCCTCTTTTTCTCTCTCCCTCTCCTCTCAGCCTTCCTCCCTTAGCGGGTCTGTACAGACCATGTTAACGGGAAGAAGAGAAAGGAAAAAACAAGATATGAATGCAAATCCAAAAATTACTTATCTCACGCAGGTGCTTATCTGCCATCGCAAGGGGTGTGTATGTGAATGGTTTCATGAGAGGTTTTGTTTGAAAAAACTGGTTAAAATTTTGATTACAGATGGACTTAAAACAATAATTGCTCATGTAAATGCTTTAGTCTGGCTACCGTTTTTTTTTTTTGCGAAGTAGGTATTAAGTCGGTCACATTTGCTGTTGTTCACCGAATTTTCACTATCATTTCAATAGTAATCCACACAATCTGGAATTATTTGAAAGATTTCCCCATGCAGATTGTGCTATGGGTTCAAGTTGCTCACACATATTGACCCAACAGAAAGTTGTTTGGTTTGAAAGAGACTCTATGTGTGTTTACGGTTGAATACAGAGGTTGTTGTATAGTCATTTGCTTTTTTTTTTCTCTTGGCAAGTTTGATGACATGTTTGATTGTGTTTGTTTGCATTCCCAGCACTGAAACTGCGTCTAAATGTGTGTGTTTGTGCGAGTGGGTTTGTTTGGGAGGGAGGAATGTGCTCTGTTGTTTATTGAGCCAGTGCTGAGTGGTGCATTTTTGGCCAGGCTCCAGCAAGGTCAGTAGCTGGCCGGGTCAATCACGGGTCATTACCGGCCCATTATCGGGTCAGGTCCGGGTCAGAAAGAGCCCTGCATTCAGGGTGAAAGAGTGTAAATGGCTGTTCTCTCTTTAACCTCTCTCCATTCTCCTCTAATCCCCTGCTTTGTCATGTTGCTTTCCCCTGTGTCTCCTCTATAATCTCATTTAAGAGGCCCTGCTCACTTATGTAACATTGGGAGAAGTGAACTGGCCTGATCTAACAAGGGCCAGCGATGGTGTTTAATGAACTTTAATGATCTCTCTTTGTCTTTTCTTTCCCTGCACCACCACCATCCTGTTTTTAGTTGCTGGATCTCTTCACTCAGTGGGACTGGTCCACGTATCTTGCTGACTACGGCCGACCCACCTGCAAGTACCTGCGAGTCAATCCTCACACGGCTCTGGCCCTCCTAGAGAAGTGAGTCTCACACTGTCCTCTTTCTTCTCTCATCTCTCGCCCATCAAACCAAATACACTTACTTTAAGACGTCTGATCAGATGCAAAATGTTTTTTTTTTCTTTCTCTCATCTTATATGTTACTCATGAGTAGGATTTCTCGATCGTAAGTATTCTGCATTTTGTTGAAGTGCCTTTTACATTGGTAGTTTTCATGAAATGTCCAGTCCCTAAAAAAAAAAGAATAGGAAACGATATTTTACATAATGAAAATAAAAACTCACACACGTTATCTTGTTTTATGGGGTCATTGCATAGACATGATTTTTTTAAATACTTCTCAAACTGTATATTCTATCCCCTAACCCTAAACCTACCCATCACAGAATTTTTTTTTTGATTTTCAATTAACATCACTTGATAAATGCTGTTAAACGATTAATCGCATCCAAAATAAAAGTTTGTGTTTACATAATACAGTGAGGAAAATAAGTATTTGAAGACCCTGCTATTTTGCAAGTTCTCCCACTTGGAAATCATGGAGGGGTCTGAAATTGTCATCGTATGTGCATGTCCACTGTGAGAGACATAATCTAAAAATAAAAACCAGAAATCACAATATATGATTTTTTAACTATTTATTTGTATGATACAGCTGCAAATAAGTATTTGAACACCTGTCTATCAGCTAGAATTCTGACCCTCAAAGACCTGTTAGTCTGCCTTTGAAATGTCCACCTCCACTCCATTTATTATCCTAAATTAGATGCACCTGTTTGAGGTTGTTAGCTGCATAAAGCCACCTGTCCACCCCATACAATCAGTAAGAATCCAACTACTAACATGGCCAAGACCAAAGGCTGTCCAAAGACACAAGAGACAAAATTGTACACCTCCACAAGGCTGGAAAGGGCTATGGGGAAATTGCCAAGCAGCTTGGTGAAAAAAGGTCCACTGTTGGAGCAATCATTAGAAAATGGAAGAAGCTAAACATGACTGTCAATCTCCCTCGGACTGGGGCTCCATGCAAGATCTCACCTCGTGGGGTCTCAATGACCCTAAGAAAGGTGAGAAATCAGCCCAGAACTACACGGGAGGAGCTGGTCAATGACCTGAAAAGAGCTGGGACCACCGTTTCCAAGGTTACTGTTGGTAATACACTAAGACGTCATGGTTTGAAATCATGCATGGCACGGCGTTTTTCTGCACATGGGACAGGGCGACTGCACTGTATTAAGGAGAGGATGACCGGGGCCATGTATTGCGAGATTTTGGGGAACAACCTCCTTCCCTCAGTTAGAGCATTGAAGATGGGTCGAGGCTGGGTCTTCCAACATGACAATGACCCGAAGCACACAGCCAGGATAACCAAGGAGTGGCTCTGTAAGAAGCATATCAAGGTTCTGGCGTGGCCTAGCCAGTCTCCAGACCTAAACCCAATAGAGAATCTTTGGAGGGAGCTCAAACTCTGTGTTTCTCAGCGACAGGCCAGAAACCTGACTGATCTAGAGAAGATCTGTGTGGAGGAGTGGGCCAAAATCCCTCCTGCAGTGTGTGCAAACCTGGTGAAAAACTACAGGAAACGTTTGACCTCTGTAATTGCAAACAAAGGCAACTGTACCAAATATTAACATTGATTTTCTCAGGTGTTCAAATACTTTTTTGAAGCTGTATCATACAAATAAATAGTTAAAAAATCATACATTGTGATTTCTGGATTTTTTTTTGGATTATGTCTCTCACAGTAGACATGCACCTACGATGACAATTTCAGACCCCTCCATGATTTCTAAGTGGGAGAGCTTGCAAAATAGCAGGGTGTTCAAATACTTATTTTCCTCACTGTATATCTGTGTGTGCTGTGTATAATTATTTTGTATATTTGAATGCACACGCATACATGTAACTATTTCTTAAATGTATACATGTATATAATGTATATATATTTATATCATTTATATTATATATAAATATTTTATGTATAAATATTTTTAAAAAGTCTTAAATATACACATGCATGTGTGTGTATTTATATACACATAATAATTATACACAGCACACACAGATATATTATGTAAACAATAATCGCAAAATCAATCGCTACGCTACATTAAAAGCACTACATCACTAAGTATAATCACTAAGTTTTCCTCATGCAGACCAAAACATGTCCCCACAAGGACTTTGGACATTGCCATAACGTAGGGGAAAACCTGACCACATTAATCTTGGGGTAACCCATTAATTTTGGGGTAAAATACGACCTGGACATTTCTTAAAAGTTTTATATATTCACTCACATGATCAGTGTTTATGTTTGTAAGGTTTGGTTAACTTTATGATTTTTTGCTGTGCATTATGTATAAGAGTGAGTGTTAATGTCAGTGTTTTGCATGCTGTTCATTAAAACTCAGAACATGTTTGCAGAATGCATGCATTCCTCAGTGTTGTGTATGTGTATTCGCTAGACTTGTGACCCTTGCGATGCCTTAGCTTTCCTCTGTCACTCTCTTTTTCTTTCCCTCCCTCCTTCCCTCCTCTGGCTGTCCTCTTGTATCTGTGATATAAAGCAGCAGCAGATTGGCATTACACACACACACACACATACACGTACCCGCCTGATCCCATTTGAGCTGCACTTACCTCAGCCTTACCCTCTTGCCCCTCTGTCTCGATGAAAGTGATCTGTATTATTAAGCCTGGCGAGAGTGAGCACACTACTAAACACGAATACAGTGTGTGTGTGTGTGTCTCGAATCAGAGCATGACCTGCTCATTGAAGAGAAAAGCTTTCCTTTATTGGAGTGTTCTTAAAAAGAAAATACTTTTTAGTTACTTAGAGAGGGGAAATGAAGATTAAATATAAGGATATGAGTTTTAGTTTGTTTAAAAAACTCATTCAATAAAATCATGATGGTTTGTAAGTGGAGGAAGCATCTGAACTGAGGAAGTGAAGTCGGACCAGCAGTGATGTGGTTGTGTATCACCTCATTGCAGGAATGGGCAATATTTCTCTGGTACTGGTTACTTGCATGTCCCGTTTTTGTACATTCAGACAAGGAAAAATATATAGAATTGCACTAAACTCAGTCATAAAACTTTGAAGCAGTTTTGGGTTTACATGCATGTGGCCAGTGATCTTTATTATAGTGGTTCTCAACTTGTGGGTCATGACCCAGAAATGCTACAGGTCTGTTCTCACGGGGTCATGGACAGCAGGGAAAAAATGCTTTAAAAAAGCACTTTAACATGGGGGTAGAGCTGCACGATTAATCGAAATTAAACCGCATGTGATTTGGCAAAGGCTGTGATTATTTTATGTGCAGCTTGTCAGTGAAGCACGGCTCTGATCAGTAGTAAATGCTGCTCCGTCAGAAAGCCAGAGGGCACTCTCACGCAGAAACTCCAAATATGCCCTGCAGAAGTACGATAGTGCACGTTGTTCCAGGAAATCCCTTTGGGCATCATACTATCGCTGTATCTGAATAAACAGAAGATTGAAATGTTTTGATTTAAACATGAATAATAAACGCACAACTACGACAATATATGGTTCTTCAAGTCTTCTCGGGTATTTTCAAGATAATTAAGTATATTTATACTCCAATGCTAATCGACATGGCCTTTATCACTATAGAATACTAAAATATGTGACCCTGGACCACAAAACCAGTCATAAGTTGCACGGGTATATTTGTGGCAATAGCAACAAATACATTGTATGGGTCAAAATTATTGATTTTTCTTTAAAGGGATAGTTCACCCAAAAATTAAAATTCTGTCATCATTTACACACCCTCAAGTTGTTCCAAACCTGTATGAGTTTATTTGTTCTGCTGAACCATAGAGCAACCATTGACTACCTTAGTAGGGGAAAAATACTATGGTAGTCAATGGTTGCTCTATCTGCTTTGTTACAAACATTCTTCAAAATATCTTCTTTTGTGTTCAGCAGAACAAAGAAACTCATACAGGTTTGGAACAACTTGAGGGTGAGTAAATGATGACAGAATTTTCATTTTTGGGTGAACTATCCCTTTAATGCCAAAAATCATTAGGATATTAAGTAAAGATCATGTTTATGGAGATATTTAGTAAATTTCTTACCGTAAATATATATAAAAATGTATTATTAGTTGTAATATGCATTGCTAAGGACAACTTTAAAGGAGATTTTCTCAATATTTAGATTTTTTTTGCAACCACAGATTTCAGATTTTCAAACCATACATCAATGGAAAGCTTATTTATTCAGATGATGTATAAATCTCAATAAAAAAAAAATTGACCCTTATAACTGGTTTTGTGGTCCAGGTTCACATATGTTCTGTGAGCCTTATTCTGTGTCAGCTTCACTGACAAGCTGTGCATAAAAATAATCACAGCCTTTGCAATTTCATAATCGTAATAAGCCAAATCGGTTTAAGAGCGAAGCAATTAATCGTGCAGCCCTAGTTGCTTAATAAAAATGCAATTTAAAAGTTGCATGTTGCAATTTTAATTATGTTTTTACTACATTATTTAAATATAAAAATTCATAGACTGTTGTGAATGTCAATTTTTTTTAAAGCTGCACTTCTAGTTCTCTATAGCAGCTATCCACATTAATCCAGTGCCCTCATCTTCAAAAACATGGAGCAAAATTGCACAAGGTAGAAGAAAATAAGGGTTCACTTGCAGTTAGAATAAACATGGTTTGTGCTGACTACGTTTTGAGCAATGAGTTATCGAGAGCATTAAACCATCAAAACTCAGGAAACATTTTAAACCCAAACACTCAAACTATACAGACAAGTCTGTGGTTTTAATAATTTTAGTATACAATAAACAATTGCGCTTTTTGGTCAGGTTGATAGCTAATCTCCAATGTAAAATCCTTGCCTGACGCAAAACCAGTTGAGAATCACTTCTGTCTGCCTCCATCCCCACTTTTGTTTGTTGAACTCCAGAAGCGAGTCACAAACTCTCATGTTCAACAAAGCAAGCATTCCGCACTAGGCGGTGGTGATTCTTATCACCATGGTAATCACAGGCTCTCTGTAAAAAAGCAGTGATGCATTTCACCATGGCAATACAGTCATGCGTCTGTGGTGATGGTTATCTTGCCTAATAACTTTTAGCCAATAACATTTGCAGGATGAGTTGATTAAAAAAAGAGTGATTGGATTTGAGGCTGGTGGTGATAATGAAATTGCTTCTGTAACAGATTGACTCTCTCTTTCACAATATTTCTAACTTGAATTGTGTATTTGAATGGCCCATATTCTAGAATGTGTAGTATTTTATGGTTTCCCTGAAGTCTCTAAATGTTAATTAAATGGTTTCTTACAACAAAGTTTAGTTTTACCATTATCTACCCACTGGCTGTTTTTTTCTAATGTACCTTTTAAAACTTCTAAATTAATCAAAAATGACAGTAGGACATGTATAAGGTTTTAAAATATTTTCAAATATAGCATATTGCAATATATAATATAGCAATATATCAGCATATTGGAATGATTTCTCAAGTATCATGTGAAACTGAAAACTGGAGTAATGATGCTGAAAATTCAGCTTTTCCATCAAAGGAATAAATGACATTTTAAAATGTATTAAAATAGAGAACAGCCATTTTAAGTTGGAATAATATTTGACAATATTACAGTTGACTGTGATCAAATAAATGCAGCCTTGGTGAACATTAGAGACTTCTTTCAAAAGCATTAAAAAATCTTTTGAACGGTAGGGTAAATGGTGTCTGTTCACGTTTTGTCTTTATTGATGATTAGCTGAATTTTTCAGTATCAAACGATCAAGGAAAACCCTGTTTTCCATAATATGCCTTTAAATTCTGAGGACTAGAGACTATGCAGAATAGACGAATGTATTTTTTTATTATTTTTTTCAAGGCCTTAATGATGATGGGGCCACTTCAGTATTTTGTCAAACTCTGGTGCCTAACTCTGCCACGGTTTGGCTGGTTGCGAATGAGAGGAATGTGCATGCATTGGCTCAGTGATCTCCAGGCTACTGAGAAGGAGTGTTTGGCACAAGTGGCAGGAAAGTGAGCAGGATCATTAGAACCTCCATGCAAGTCTGCTCCAAGGTTCCTGCATGGAAGCACCATTTAGAGTGTCTTTCTTGACCACACAGTGGTAGTCTATGCCCTTTTTTGAGTTCTTTAGTGGTATAGCACCCTGTTACCAGCATGATATGAGTTTAAGTGGCCCCCTCGTTCTCATCATATTCTCATCAGTTGTAGTGAAGCTATCCTACTCTTTAATTCTCTGTTTGCCCTCTCTTCGTTCCGATTTATGGGCATTTCATACTGAGCATCTTCCTTTTTTCTTTTTTTTTCTTTTTTTATCTAATGATCTGATATGCTTTTTTTCATTGTATGCAGGATGAAGGACACCAGCCGCAAGAACAACATGTTCGCTCAATTCCGTAAAAACGAACGGGACAAGCAGAAGCTTATAGACACTGTTGTCAAACAGCTGAAAAATCTCATCGCCACCAACCAAGCCTGAGAAAGCCAACGCATCAGCAGACGGCCCGCGTCCATCAGCGTGTGTAGACTGCGCTTGCACACCTTCATTAGTTGGACATATTGTTCCTTTAACACAAAGACACTTGGACTGACGCAGACATATTAATTCACCTCTCTGAAAGGTGCACCTGCTAAACCACCCTGTGCCTGTGTGATATGGTCTCCATGTCTTCCTTTGTGACTACCTGAACACATTAAGGACACACAATCACATTTTTGTTCTTTAAAACCGTTTTATTCTCTTGTTCTTTTGTCCCACTAACTTCCTGTCGCACAATTTGAATTGCCTTTACAATAGTTCTAAAATATTATTTATCTAATTTTTGAATTTGACAACTACAGATACACTATATTGTGGATATAATGTAAATTGCTGCAAAGTAAAAAAAAAAAAAAAAAATGGAACACTAACTAGGCTTAAATATTGCTGTCATAATTTGTCAAGGGATAGTCCACCCAAAAATTTAAGTTCTGTCATTAATTACTTCTTTTGTTCCAAACATGCATGACTGACTGACTTCTGTGGAACACTAAAGAAGATACTTTGAGAAATGTCGCCGTAATTTCTTTTCTTTTCTATGGGAATCAAAACTGTTTGGTTACCAACCATCTTTAAAATATTAAAATATTCTGCAGAAGGGTTGGAACAGCATGATGGTATGTAATAATTGATAACAGAATTTTAATTTTGGGTGAACTATCCTTTTAATATCTGTGAGAATATAAATGAATATTCTCACTGATGGGTCAAGGGTTCATTTGAGTGCTGATCATAATGAGGGACATTTTTTTTGGAATCCAGTTACTGCCCTTGTTAAATATTTAATGCATAGTAATTATATACTAGACATACTCTAGCTTTAGTCTGTTACAACCAAGACGTAGATTATATTAATACCTTAAAGAATGACAGTTGTGTGGCAGCTTTTGAGACGATTAGTTCACCAGGTTGACCAGGTTAAGATTAAGATGATGTTTCTGGACTTCCAATATGAAGAATAGAGGCTTATGTCTCTTGTATTCATTGATTGCAAATAGCATTCAACGCGAGAACTGACTGAAGATGTGTAAGGTCGGGGAACCTACTATAATGTCATAGAAATAAATGATACAAGAGCAGGCTAATTTCAGCTCATTCAAGCAGTCATCTGAGTTTATGTACACTGCTGTACATTAAAACCAATATAAATGGCTTTTATTATTTAAACAGTGTCTTGCCATAACTTTGATATTTTCCCTGATAGGAATGAGGGTGCAATATTATATATATATATATATATTATACACAATTTTTTTTAAGCCTGTCCCTTACAGTAGATCATTCAACCATAAAGGGAATTCTTCAATTTTAGGGACAGAACCAGCACCATGAGCAGTTTTCTGGATTCTGCTCTTCTTGTCTGTGCCTTGACTTTTCTTTCCATGCCAATATTTGATTCATGTGTTTTCTGCACAGCACCTGGCCTTGGACGTGTGACCAGGGAATGGATGTGCACTGGTGTGTGAGAGTGAGCGTGCATGAGAACTTTCAGCCTTAGCAGACAGCTCTGATTGTAGAGAACGAGAGAGAGAGAGCGAGAGAGATGCACTGTACAGATTATGTTAAACCACTAATGAATATTACAATACTAATAAATTCTGCAAATGCCAACAAATACATAATAAATTGAGATTGTGTACTTTTATTTTGCATCTGCACATCAATTGGCGCAGAATTGCAGTATGGAAACATGCAACATGGTGTGTTCCGCAAGCGTGCCTTGCCTATGTATGAACGGTTTTATTTTAGTATAATTTATATACTATTATAGTAGGCTATTTATTAATATTTTGAAGTGGCTTGTATTTTTATATTTTCAGTTTTCTTTTTAGTTTAAGCTTCAGTAAATGTATGTTGTTTAATAATTTTATTAGTTTTTGTTTAAAATATCTGTACTAAGCTTGAGATCTATTCCAGTTTTAGTAATTTTAGCATTTTAACTTATTTGTATTTTTTTAATGTATTTTCTTATTTCAGTTAGTTGCCAAGGGAACATTTCTAATTATTAAGTTTCTCCATCTAATATTTATATTTAATTTCAATTAATGAAAACTATTTTTAATAATTTTGTTTTAGTTAACAAAATGATGCTGGTCCAGATGTGCAGATCTGTTAAATGTTTTAGACTTGTTTGATTTAACAGTGACAAATCTGATAATGGACTTTTGCAGTGATGCAAAACTCACTAACGTATTTATTTTGAGTTTAGATTGTCACTAGTCACTTTAGATTTAGAGTCAAATTCTTTTTTAGTATGGGGAAATATAAAAGTGGTATAGTGGAGCGTTATGGTGGTCATTGACTCAGATTAGACCTTATATGACCTAGAACCATTTGAAGTACACGGCACACGCACAACTCTTCTCCCTCATTTCCTCCCACTCTTACTCCATCTTCCGCCTTTTCATTATGGCACAAAACCTGCCTTATCCAATATTGTGCAATCACTGTCCCATCATGCAGTGAGAGAAGCCCCCTGCTACCACCATTTATGTCTGTGTGTGGAAAACGTTACTGAACTGTGACCACACCACAAACACATTTTCCTTTTCCGCTTCTTCATCCTCTGGGATGAGACACCGTGGCCCTCCGGGTCTGTTGATCCCCCACATGTTTTGATCGAGTCGGGCAAAACAAATCTTTTGGGGCTCACTTGAGCGCGACAGGCTTTTTGTTGGGGTTCAGGAACCGAGCAGTGCCAGCTTATAACCGGATGATGAGTCCTGCCTCCTACTGCCCGTCTCAGCGCCCATCTCCCTCCCTCATGGTCCGGGACCGATGGCAAAGTTCGGAAGTTCTGGCAGCTATGGCCCTGTTGAGCCAAATGTAAAACTGAAGATTAATTGTTTAATCTTATGACCCAAGATAAAGGACTTGCTTGAATGACTTATACTTTTGTCATATAACCCATGGTGAGGGAATTTGGTAATCCAGTCCTCTTGGAAAGCTTTCTTTCACACTTCAATAGGCTGTCATTTTATGCTAGATGTCCACGGACAATGGTGACGGATTTCAAGATGACTTGAAGTTGCATTCACTGATTTAACCCTTCTTCAACCCTTTCCAGGAATGTATAGAGAAATGAAGCAGGGACCCCATATATGTTAAACCCGAGTGTTTAATTTAAGCCAGACCTGTAATAACACGCATATTGTACCAAATAAAGTACATACACTATCGATCAAAAGTTTGGGGTCAGTACGTTTTGTTTTTTCTTTGCCAAGGACATTATATTGATTAGAGACGTTTACATAGTTACAAAAATATTTCTATTGTAAATTTTAAAACAATTATATTCCTTTAATAATCCTTGAGAAAGTATCAATGTTTCCATCAAAATATTAAGCAGCACTGTTTGCAACATTGTTAATAATAACCGTTTCTACCAAGTCAGCATTATAGAATGATTTCTGAAGGATTATTTGGTTGTAATATTTCACAATATTATGATTTTACTGTATGTTAGATCAAATAAAAGCAGCGGTGGGCATAAGAGACTTCTTTCAAAAACCTTTTTAAAAAGATATTACCGGCCTAAAACGTTTAGTGTACGTTTTCATTGCAAAGTCAGTAATTGTTATTGATGATTTATGCATCATATGCTTGTTTCCTAATTTGACTTACTATTAAGCATTTTACTTTAAGTTCAGCATTGGTTAAAGTTAACTTAGTATTGTACTTTTGTTTAATACATATTTCAATTTTTTGGAGATCTAACTATAATTAGTGGATTTACAATAATGAATTAGTACAAAAGCTGGTGAAAGTCAAGAATTCATTGACAAAGATCTACTGAAAGAGCAAAGGACACATTCAGGTGTAGAAAAGAAATATCCTCCTGGGACCCAAGAATAGACTTTTGTCCACTGTAGTGGACATTATATTTGAGTGAATTTCTCTGACATCATACATGTCACAGTCTGGATGTCCTGTAAAGAGCACACTCAGGGCTTTGCAGGGATCCCAAATGTTTGGAGGTTTCACCAGGACAACAACTTCTTCTTGGTCTTTAAAAACGGCTGACATTAATGTTTAGCACTCTTATGGAAATATGATCATATTTTTTAATTATAATTTAAATCTGATTAATTTTCAAATTGTTTGTTATAAATTAACATCTCAGGAAAATGTTATGGGGGTTCTAATCAAAATATGACTTTCTGTTACAAAACAGGGCATTGATTTCATAAATGACCACTGTAGTGGACGCCAGGATTTAAATCATGATTATCAGGAATTCTGGAGACACAACAAGTGAACAGGGAAAGAAATTACATATCAATATTCCTATGAAATATTAGATATTATTATGAAAATGTTGCCAATTTTTCCTCCCATTATTACACTTCTTTTTTCATTACATGTTGCACCAAGAACACATTAATATGCAAATTAGATGCAGTGAATAGATACATTGTATTGAATGGGAAAATCCAAGTATTGTCATTTTACCCACATATTTAATAAAGTAAAATGGTATATGAATGCATTTCATTATATCTTTCATAACATAGTTCAGAATCATCTTTAAATAAAGTTTAAAAAAAAAAACCCTGAAACCTAAAAATTGATTGGTGAATTAAAAATACATCCCATTGTTTTTGCCTATACATGCAATTTCATGTCATTTAATTTTTTTAACAACTGAGTCCTGCTGTCAACTACAGAGGACATATCATAACATATGATTTTTTTCCATTTGTTTCTTATGCTCTAAACAATGTAATGACATAAAAAAAATACTAAATTCAAAAAACTTTTTTTTTTCTGGGTACCAGGAGGATATAGCAAGTTTTCTTGCACAGCGTGATTGTCCCAACATGTGTTCGTATATATTGATATGTCCTTATCCTCTCTTGACCACATGTATCCTAACAGCAGTGTGTAGTTGAATGATTTGTGTAGTTTTGAGCTCTGTGTGCATGTTAGAGAGAAGGAAGGAGATGACAGAGATTATGTGATCAAGATCAGGCTTCACATTTGCATGTTGTTTTTAGCAGAACAAAAAGATTGACTTGTGTCCTCAAATGGGCCATTATAAAGAAAAGGAAGAGGGATGATCTGACAGAAACAGATGTATCTCTTGCTTCAACAGATGTTGTGATCTCCCGGGTAGTGCTACAAAAACACATCAGGATGAAAGAGATGAATAATGTGTTTTTCAAGACATTGAGAAAATCGTTACAGATCATGATCTTCTTCATGCACATTTATTTAAAGAATGATTGACAATGTACAGTCAAATGATTGGAAATGTAAGGCCCGTGAAATCGGTCCAATCTGCCGGTTCGCCAATACACGGGGAAGGTCTCACGTGTTCTGGTCCTCACTCATGCAAAGTATTGGTCGGTTAAATTTGTAATATATTAATCATATATTTACTCGTTTATTTCATCTGACTCCATAAATGAAAGGTTTTAATAATATCTGTGCCTCACTAAAAGTGAGCGAATGTTTGACTATTCCTTTTAACCATTAAGTGAACAAAGTCAGTTAGAATAATTTATTCAGTTAGAATAATCAAATGTAACAATTTATTATGTCAGGTGAATGTATCATGCCAATTTCATAATCAATTCAAAGATAATCGATACAAAACATCAAATGCTCAGGAATAAAGAGAAGATGCAAATCCAACTTTAAGAAATACATGAGGCTGAGAGATTGACGTGCTAACAAAAGAAATGTACATGCAGTGGTCGCACCTTCATGGGGGTGGGGGATAATTTGCTTCCTTTCTAAGTCAGTTATCCATAAACTCTTAAAACCTTATTACCTTTTATTTTATCTATCTGGATATGAGATACCTGTACCACTCACTTTGAGACATTTCAAATGACACCAAAAACATAACAGTCAATGAGAAACATTCACATTAAACCATATTCTTGTGTGAGTTCGTAGTATTTTGCGGAAGTAAGGTCGTATGGGGGACCTTTTGTCTCAGACCAGGCCTCAACCAGTATTTTCAGTCTTACAGAAATTAATTTAACTTAATAAATTAATGCACACCCAAGGTGACAATATAACAAGCATGCTAGAAATACATATTTTTTAAATTACATTTAATTTTTACCAATCAACTACATACACTATATTGCCAAAAGTATCCAACGATTTGCATTGCACTTGGTGATGTAAGGCTTGGATGCAGCTACTCTGCCATGGAAACCCATTCTATGAAGCTCTCTGTACACTATTCTTGAGCTAATCTGAAGGCCACACAAAGTTTGGAGGTCTGTAGCTATTGGCGACTTCTGCGCGCTGTGCGCCTCAGCATGCGCTGACCCCGCTCTGTGATTTTACGTGGCCTACCACTTTGTGGCAGTTGTTCCCAATTGCTTCCACTTTGTTATAATACCACTAACAGTTGATAGTGGGATTTGTAGTAGCGAGGAAATTTCACGAATGGACACAATTGCACAGGTGACAACCTAACACGGTAAAATTCACTTAGCTCCTGAGAGCGACCCATTCTTTCACAAATGTTTGTAGAAGCATCTGCATGCCTAGGTGCTTGATTCTATCTGCGGCCATGGAAGTGATTGGAACACCTGAGTTCAATGATTTGGAGGGGTGTCCCAATACTTTTGGCAATATAGTGTTTGCGTGTTTTCTAATTATTTCAGGAGCTGCTTAATTCCACATTATGATAGATATCACTATACAATTAAATGCTGAGAGAAACATCCAGAGTTAGTGAATTAAGTTAGTAAATAAAGTAAAAATAGTGAATAAAGTCATTTTAACGCAAGCACTTTTTTGCTTGTTTGTTGTAAAGTAGAAATTTCTCATTAAAGTGACCCTATTATGGTTTTTCAAATATTACCCTTTCATGCAGTGTGTATTAGCTGTTTGCAAAGTTTTAAAAATCAATGTGTGCGACAAATAAAGTTATTGTCTCCTAAAAGAAAGAATCCACTCTGAACTGCTGAAATGATAATTCCAGTCTTACATCTTGTTCCATACCTACGTAACAATATAACACATTTGCATAATACCCGCCTATGACTTTGACCCGCCCTCAAACACTGTAGTTGTAGCTGAGGCCTGGAAGAGTTTGGTTTGTGTTGTCGACATGTTGGAAAGACGCCGTTTTCAGTGCTGCAGTTTTTTTTCTTCAGAGCCTGTAGATCTCCTCTATTAGCAATGGGAATGCCACACTGTATATGCTTGTGTCTGTTAGACGTATAAACATTTCACGAGGCAGACCTAGAGTTTAAAAACACCACTGTGGGAACTTCAGTATTAGCTTAAAAAAACTCTTTAAATGTTACAACCTTGACAACAGTCCAAGATGGGATGTAATGCTGTGTGATAATGAATGTCACGTTAGAAATATTTCTGTTTTACTAACTCCTCCATTAGCAAAGATATTGAATGCATCTAGAAAAAAAAGTGTCCATGTTTCGTGTGCCAGAGCAGCAGAGGTCAGGTGAGGTCACTATCTCACTCCTGTCTCAATATCCAGAGAGAGAGACAACATAGCGTGCAGTGGAGCTTAGAATAAACATTTGCTGAGAGCAGAAAGGAAGAAAAAAAGAAATTAAACAGATAAAAGCAGTTTGTCGGCGATGGCGAAAGCTGATAGCATGTCACCCATGGATCTTTGTCTCTTACGGAAGAGAGTTAAAAATAGCCTGCATGTTTATATCCCTTTATATAAGTTATTGTTAAAATCTGCGAGTGTTTTTGCAAATGGGTCAGATGAAAAAGCCGAAGAGGAAAGAACAGTGCTGGGGTGTTTGCATAGTGTCTGCCACGGCTTCATATCAGACTGATTATGGAAATATGGTGATCTGTGAACTAATCTTAGTCTGTCTCTCTCTCTTTACGCCGCAGTTTATCTATTCCCTACTAGGACAGTGATCAACAATCACTTGATCAAAGCGGCATTTGATGTTGACAGCACTTATTTTTGTAATGGGATTGCTGAACCCCAGTGCAAAAATAAGACTGATTATTAAACAGCCCTGACCCATCGAGGCATGGACTCCACTAGACCCCTGAAGGTGTGCTGTGGTATCTGGCACCAAGATGTGAGATGGTGGTCCAGTGGGTTAAAGCATGGAACTGATATGCAGAAGGTGGCTGGTTCGATCCCTTGAGCTCGATGTCCTTGAGCAAGGCACTTTACTCCATGTTGCTCCAGGGGGATTGTCCCTGTAATAAGGGCACTGTAAGTCGCTTTGGATAAAAGCGTCTGCCAAATGCATAAATGTAAATGTAGCAGCAGATCATTTAAGTCCTGTAAGTTGCGAGGTGGGGCCTCCATGGATCGGACTTGTTTGTTCAGCACATCCCACAGATGATCGATTGGATTGAGATCTGGAGAATTTGGAGGCCAAGTCAACACCTCAAACTCGTTGTGCTCCTCAAACCATTCCTAAACTATTTTTGCTTTGTGGCAGGCGCATTATCCTGCTGAAAGAGGCCTCAGCCACCAGGCAATAAATGTTTCCATGAAAGGGTGTACATGGTCTGCAACAATGCTTAGGTAGGTGGTAGGTGTCAAAGTAACATCCACATGGATGGCAGGACCCAAGGTTTCCCAGCAGAACATTGCCCAAAGCATCACACTGCCTCCGCCGGCTTGCCTTCTTCCCATAGTGCATCCTGGTGCCATGTGTTCCCCAGGTAAGCAACGCACACACACCCGGCCATCCACGTGATGTAAAAGAAAAGTTGATTCATCAGACCAGGCCACCTTCTTCCATTGCTCCAAGGTCCAGTTCTGATACTCACGTGCCCACTGTTGGCACTTTCGGCAGTGGACAGGGGTCAGCATGAGCACCCTGACTGGTCTGCGGCTATGCAGCCTCATACAGACAAACTGTGATGCACTGTGTATTCTGACACCTTTCTATCCAAACCACAGCATTAACTTCTTGAGCAATTTCAGCTACAGTAGCTCATCTGTTTCATCGGACCACACGAGCCAGCCTTCGCTCCCCACGTGCATCAATGAGCCTTGGCCGCCCATGACCCTGTCGACGGTCCACCACTGTTCCTTCCTTGGACCACTTTTGATAGATTCTGACCACTGCAGACCGGGAACACCCCACAAGAGCTGCAGTTTTGGAGATGCTCTGACCCAGTCATCTAGCCATCACAATTTGGCCCTTGTCAAACTCGCTCAAATCCTTATTTTAATTTTTCTAATTTTTCCTGCTTCTAACACATCAACTTTGAGGACAAAATGTTCACTTGCTGCCTAATATATCCCACCCACTAACAGGTGCCCTGATGAAGAGATAGTCAGTGTTATTCACTTCATCTGTCAGTGGTCATAATGTTATGCCTGATCGGTTTATATTACCATTAAGTTTTGGTCAGTAAGATTTTCTTTAAAGAAATGTATACTTTTATTCTGTAAGAATGCATTAAATTGATCAAATGTAAGCACAACTGTTTACAACCAAATCAGCATATTAAAGTGATTTCTGAAGGATCATGTGACACTGAAGACTAAAGTGAGATGCTGAAAATTAAGCTTTGTCATCACAGGAATAAATTAAATTATTTTAAATTGAAAACCGTTAATTTAAACTGCAACGATATTTCACAATATTACTGTTTTTACTGTATTCTTGGTCAAATAAATTAAGTCTTGGTGAGTTCTTTAAACAACATAAAAAAAATCTTTCTGACCCCAAACTTTTGAACGGTAGTGTATATAAACCTTATTTGTCATACTTTTCAGTGCTTATTTTTCTCGCAAATATTATCCCTTTAAATATTTTTAGAAGTAGAAATGACCCTAGATTGACAGACTTTTTTAATTGCTTCGGTTAAAATCCCAATTTGGACAATTTGTAGATCTGATTTCTTGTACATCAACATGGAGATTCACAGGAAACAAACCGAATGTTAGGAGGGAGAACTGACAGACAAAAGGTTGTGAGTGAAAGTGAAGTGAGAGTGTGGGAGAAGATGGAGTGATAGGGGAAGAGAGGAGAGACAGCGAGCGCACGTTCTCCTCTCCTCCAATGAAGATGGATGGCAGCCCACCCTCCCTCTCTCTGTGCTGCTGGGAGGTTATTGATGGGCTTCAGGAGTCAAAGGTTACAGAAACAAAACTCGGGCTTCCTCTGTGTGCGCTCTGTGTGTCCTCCCCTTCAGTCAAGGTGTTTGGGAGGGATTCTGGGAGGGGCTGGGTTTTTAATTTGAACACTGACAGCGACACACCCCCCGGTTCCTACACAGGCCTGAAGGGGCCCATCCATCATTGCTGTGAAGCACTGAGGGTGTGCGTGAGTTTGTGTGTGTGTGGGATTGGCGATTTATTGTTACATGGACATGCTAATAGCACTGGCCCCCACAAAGCCAGTGGGTAGTGGGAGTTATCATTGAACCATCCATCTCCATCCACACAGCGCTCAATCACTCCATATTTTCCTCTTAGTTAACACTGTTTGTGGTAAATCTCCATCAGTCATCAACAATATGGTCATAAATAATACTTTGTCTACTTTAAATTGATTTAGCATCAACTTACTGACCAAACAATTTTATTTAAGATTATATGAGAATCAAAAGATGACACTTACTTCAGAGGCTCTTAACACGTTCTGTGCTTTAGCATCTTCACATATGGCCACTTTTGCGCTTTTCATCATAGCATTGTCATGCCTCTGCATTTTGTTCAGTAATGCTTATTTCCTCCAAAAACATATTTTGTCATGTTTAAAGGGTTAGTTCACCCAAAAATTAAAAATCTGTCATCATTTACTCTCATTTACATTTATTCTCGTGTGTTACGCAGCACATTTGAGCGTCCTCAACAACCAATGAGGTTCATTCTCGAGTGTTACGCAGCACATTTGAGCATCCTCAACAACCAATGAGGTTCGTTCTCGTGTGTTACGCAGCACATTTGAGCGTCCTCAACAACCAATGAGGTTCATTCTCGTGTTACGCAGCACATTTGAGCGTCCTCAACAACCAATGAGGTTCATTCTTGTGTTACGCAGCACATTTGAGCGTCCTCAACAACCAATGAGGTTCATTCTCGTGTGTTACGCAGCACATTTGAGCGTCCTCAACAACCAATGAGGTTCATTCTCGTGTGTTACGCAGCACATTTGAGCGTCCTCAACAACCAATGAGGTTCATTCTCGTGTGTTACGCAGCACATTTGAGATTCCTCAACAACCAATGAGGTTCATTCTCGTGTGTTACGCAGCACATTTGAGCGTCCTCAACAACCAATGAGGTTCATTCTCGTGTGTTACGCAGCACATTTGAGATTCCTCAACAACCAATGAGGTTCATTCTTGTGTTACGCAGCACATTTGAGATTCCTCAACAACCAATGAGGTTCATTCTCGTGTGTTACGCAGCACATTTGAGCGTCCTCAACAACCAATGAGGTTCATTCTCGTGTGTTACGCAGCACATTTGAGCTTCCTCAACAACCAATGAGGTTCATTCTCGTGTGTTACGCAGCACATTTGAGATTCCTCAACAACCAATGAGGTTCATTCTCATGTGTTACTCGGCACGTTTGAGATTCTTCAACAACCAATGAGGTTCATTCTTGTGTGTTACGCAGCACATTTGAGATTCCTCAACAACCAATGAGATTAATTTTCGTGTGTAACGCACCACATTTGAGCTTCCTCAACAACCAATGAAGTTCATTCTTGTGTGTTACGCAGCACATTTGAGCTTCCTCAACAACCAATGAAGTTCATTCTCGTGTGTTACGCAGCACATTTGAGATTCCTCAACAACCAATGAGGTTCATTCTTGTGTTACGCAGCACGTTTGAGCGTCCTCAACAACCAATGAGGTTCATTCTCATGTGTTACTCGGCACGTTTGAGATTCCTCAAGAACCAATGAAGTTCATTCTTATGCATTACGTAGCACGTTTGAGATTCCTCATGAACCAATGAGGTTCCTTCTCATGTGTTACGCAGCACGTTTGAGCTTCCTCAACAACCAATGAGGTTCATTCTCATGTGTGTTCCCAAGATGAACGGAAGTCTTACGGGTTTGCAGCGACATGAGGGTGAGTAAATGATGACAGAATTATCATTTTGGGTGAACTAACCCTTTAACAGTTGCTTTCCTAGATAAGTGACGTTTAATAAAGCAGGGGGTAATTGAGGAACCCGTTTAGTTGTGAGCGTAATAAAAATGAACTGGAAAACCTAAACCACACATTATTCATTACAGCTCATACAAAAGGCCTGGCATTTTGATTCTTACCTCTTTTAGACAAAATTGGTGAGACAAAATCGGATTGAATGACTGCTTTGGAATGTAGTTGCTAGGAATTTAGGTTAGATTAGATTTGGACTCCCTTGGTTGTCAGATTCTTTTGGGTCCTGTTACTGTCCAAATGCTGATATCTCTATTTTAAACATTTGCCCTGAAATCAAAACCTCTTCTCTTATAAATAATGTGATTTAGGGTTTCAACAATGATTTTTATTCAAAGATTTCATGCCAAAGCTGAAAGGTAAAATGTCAAAATAAAGTGCTCTTTTAACTTTAAACTGTTATATATACCAAAATTACTCAATGATCTGGTATGTGCACTACCATTTAAAAGTCTGGGGTCAGTATTTTTTATTTTATTTTATTTTTTAAAGAAATTGGATGCTGAATATTCGGCTTTGCCATCACAGGAATAAATTAGATTTTTTAAATATATTAAAATAGAAAATAGTTATTTTAAACTGTAATCAATAAAAATTACAAGAGCAGAAGAGAATGCTTCCAAACTTACCAACCCCAAACTTTTGAAAAGCATGTGTTTACCAAAATGACTTAAAATGTTCTTACTCTTAAGCAAACCATCCTTGCCACCTTTCTGCATTTCATTCCCATTGTAATTCTCCATCCCCATTGTTAATGTATCAAGGTTGTATTTTTAAAATATCATTTCAAAGTTTATATGAAGTTGAAGATCTTATAGAGATATACAGATGTTTGCTTTCAAGAATTATACTCTCTTTGGTTCACAATATGTCCTCACTTGGTGTAGACACAATGTTTGGAATGATTTGCCCATATAGGTCATGTTGCTGGTTCAGCATCCTTGTTGATCCTGGAACATCATTGCAGCAACATTTCTCAGCATTTCTCTCTGATATTTATTGGTATGTTAGGTTAGGAGTCAGGTTTAGGGTTATGGATGTTGTTCCAGGAACATGTCCTACTTGGGTCACATTGTGCACTGTGTTGTGTGTATGTGTGTGTGTGTGTGTGTGCGCACGCATGTTTTGCTATCCTGGTGGGAACCTGAATGTACACTCATGGGGACTCATGTCACCGTGGAGACCTAAATTGAGGTCCCCATGAGGACACAAGCTTGTGAATTATACAGAATGAGGGTTTTTTTTTTTTTTTGGTGGAAAATTAAATTTTTTTAGAACGTTTTCTGTGCACTTTTTTCAACCAGGATTTTTTTTAGAGGGTTATGGGTAGGTTTAGGGGTAGTGTAAGGGGATAGAATATAGGCTATGCAGTTTGTATAAAAACCATTACGTCAATAGAGACTCATCTTCTGACTCAAGATGTGTGTTGTATTCTGATGAAACATCTCCTTTAACATTTTTATATTATAAAGGCTTTTTTCTTCTATTGTAGGCTCATTTTGTAAATGTAAGCAATTCATTTGGACAAACGCAAACTGGGTGCTGATAAGATACCGGTAAAGAGTAGACGTACCTGCTCGGCCAGAGTCGCCTCAAAGTCGTGCATCATCAGAAGCGGAGCCTCGCGCTTAGTTAGCAAAAATGCCATGAAATGGGGTCTCGCTCAACACGATCTCATGACAATAGTACGAGTGTGCAATCTCGTGGAATGTATTTTAGGCGTGCATATGATACACACTTTATGGCGTGTATATGACGCGCACGACCGCCCACACCGCGATTACGCCATTTTCGCCACGCGCGACCGGGCGCTCAATGCATACGTGGCGAGTGTAAACCAGGGGCCCGTTCTTCGTACCTCGCTTAATACATCTGAGATGATTTGACAGATCCCAGATCTTTTAATCGTGATAACTGATGTCTGGCTAATTTGGTTCTTCAAACGAATTTGCGGATTGGATTTAAATATCTGGATTAAATGATCTAAAATCACTGCGCGTTCTTGTTTTCCCTGAAGAGGGCAGATTCATCGATACTCGAAACCATGATCAGCAATGCAGCGATTGGCTGGCGTCAAGAGAGCAACGTAATGACATCATATAATTAAAAAAGCCACCTGGCAAAAAACTTGGCAAATTACACAAAAAAACCCCCCCACGAATATCTGGACCTTTATAAGGAAACAGCTAAACGACCAAACCAACATAAAAGTTATAATAGATCAATGATAAATGTTTTTTTTTACATGATTACCAATTATTTATATTTTCGATTTTATACAGTATTTGTACACCCTTTTCATTTTTATTTCAATGTTGTAATTCAATTTGAAGCAGATTTGTAACGTGACAGTAATAAAGTTTCTTAAGGGTCAAGATCAAATTCTCTGCATCTCCTGCGCTGCATCAAGCCATCCCATAATATCCGTCATCACTTAAATTAATGCACGGCTCAGATTAACTGTACAACATGTGTGCAAACCTCCAATAAAATTATAAAGTAATTATTCCATCACAAATAAATCGCTCAATCAAGTGGCTGTGTCGTATTATACACAACATTATATTATATACATTCTCATATACAATTTAAAATTTGTACATTATTATTATTATTTAAAATGATTATTATTGCCGCTGGTTCAGTAATGAACTCTTGTAATAAAGTAGCAGTGGCTGGGACAGATTTTAAGTATCACCTCAAGATGCAATCTAACCCTGTTTACATGAAATAAGCCTGCTTGGGAGCAGGTTTAAGCTAACGGACCTGTTGCTATGACAGCAAGTCCAGGATGAGAGTCAAAGAACCAAACAATCCAAGATCATGCCAAATCGTCAACAATCAAATCCGGCTAACCGAGTTAGCGAGGTACGAAGAACGGCCCCCAGGTTTGAGGCATTGACTCTTCCTTGGAACTGTGCACTCCATATGTGTGCCCACTTCAGAGTGAGTTCACGTAGATTTCACACAGATGTTTGCAAGGCAGGTGATTTGACAGGGAACAAAACAACATTTATTGGGTAAATTAAGTAAAGCAAACAATGACGACGCATGTTCAATATTTGTTCTGACATCCTGAAAATATTAAATATTTACTTGTGCTGTTACACAGCTAGTAGCTGTTATTTTTTATTTATTTATTTAGGCCTATATATTTTTGTTGTTGTTGTGGATGCCTTTATTATTGTACAGTTGAGATTGGGACATGATCATTTAGGCCTATAATAATTATTTTAATAATTGTCAATTAGGTTGTTCCAATAATTATATAACTTTTAATAATATCTATATAAACATCACAAGCTAATTTGATTAGCATAAGCCATGAGAGGCATTTTAGTGCATTTTTTTCCCCGTCTTATACATAGGCTATAGCCTACTACAGAGCCCAACAAAACTGAGGGGGTTTCCACCAGAACAGTCATTTCTCCCTCATCTGGTTCTTCTCTCCTCCATCTGTTTTGAGGAACAGGAATGTGTTTGTTGTTGAGTAGCAGGTCACAAATGTTCTTGGTTTCTCGAAGTGAGGAGCTGTGCAGAATTTCTGGATTTCACAACATATCTTGTCAAAGAATTGCTAATATCAGCGTGTAGGCCAATAATCATTAACAAGAAAAAGAACTTACACCTTTTCAAGTTTAGCAGGTATTGTGGATTGTTCTCTAGTATTACATTGTCGCAAAATGTGACATATCTGATGAAATGGCTTACGGTTGGTGATAGCCTTTGATTCAGACTAATGGAAGCAGCGTTCACTGAGAGAAAAGAGAAAATTCTCATCGCTTTTTATTTTACTTGTCCTAATGCACATTTAGATGTTCCATTCCAAGCCTCTCATCATTTTGTTGTCATTTTGTTGTCATTTTGTTATCCACTAAATATTATTTTATTCAGTTGGTCTGTTCATCTTTCTCAAAATACAAAAATGTACGGCATATTTATTTCATTTTCTTTATGGGTTTTCTCCTTGTTAAACCAGTTCTCTTTTAGTTTTACATTTGCTAGATATATATATATCCCAGAAATAATTACTAATAATCCACTTTTCCATAAAGCCATTAACATTGCTCATACCTATTTACCAATATAAACAATTCAATATATATATATATATATATATATGTGTGTGTGTGTACATGTGTACATATACATATATATACATACATACATACATACATGCATATATATATGCATTGTTTTATGCATTGCATAATTGTAAATGCATTTTTTTTATTGTAAAATGCATTGTTTTATTGTAAAATACTGTAAAATTAGTTTTTTTTTCATAACACATCACATGATAATTTTATTTTTTTATTTTTTTATTTTATTTTTGTTAATATTATTATTTTATTTTTATTTTTGTTAATATTTTTTTTTGCATAGATGTTTGTTATGATGTGGTTTAGTCAGTGTGTTTATGAACATGTGCACCAACATGTTTTATGAAATCTGATTCATCATTTCTATTGTGTTCTATTCTATTCATAGCTTTCTATTGTGCCATCTGTATGAGTATCAGTACATTTTAATGAAAAACATAAAAAAAGCATTAAGCAAAAATTTTGTTCAAGTAGCTTGGTATATTATCATTATATAACTTAATGAAATATACAGTTATAAGTTAAGTTAAAATATCAGGCCATCTCGTAATTCAGGAAACATTGTCATACAATTTCTTTTTTTTTTACGTTGAATTATACTGGTAACCACAGCTGCCAGGTTTTTTATTTTTTTTTATTTTTTTATTACTGTAAATTTCTCTTTCTCGTGTAGCCTTTAACATACTTGCTTGTAACCACCTCATTTGACCTTGTCTTCTAACTTTCATCAGCAAATCATTGCGCCTCTACTCCTGGCATATGGACTGCTTCTCCCCTGGAAACTCTTAGAAGGCGTCACCTTGAGTAAGACTTCCTGCTACACCAGAACCTAAACAGAAAATAATGCAATTCTCTGGTATTAGATTTGATCTCAGATAG
This sequence comes from Romanogobio albipinnatus, assembly GCA_023566225.1. NCBI lineage: Eukaryota > Metazoa > Chordata > Actinopteri > Cypriniformes > Gobionidae > Romanogobio > Romanogobio albipinnatus. The sequence continues at coordinate 24,045,185 of CM042239.1, forward strand.
GAGACCAAAAAAACTTCATGCACAGATCTCACCCTGACCCAAAATCCGATTCTGGAATCTTTTCAACATTTTACATATAAACCATTTTCCCAATTTCCATTTGAGCCTCAGGCACATCCACCACTGTGTTTAAGATTTACTCTTATTTAAGTATGTGTTAGCCAACTTCTCCCAAAGCAAACTACCAGGCAAGCTTTAAAGTCCACTTTAAAGTGGAATATTGCATTATATGTGCCCTCATTATCTTTAATCAAAATAACTTCCCCTCCAACAGGCCTGACCTGTTGAGGCAAGGACTCCACTAGACCCCTGAAGATGTTATCCACAGATCCTTTAAGTCCTGTAAGTTGCGAGGTGGGGCCTCCATGAATTGGACTTGTTTGTTCAGCACATCCCACAGATACTTGATTGGATCGAGATCAGTTCTGATGCTCACATGCCCACTGTTGGCGATTTCGGCGGTGGATAGGGGTCAGCATGGTCACCCTGACTGGACCATGGCTATGCAGCCCCATACGTAACGAACTGCGATGCACTGTGTATTCTGACACCTTTCTATCAGAACCAGCATTAACTTTTTGAGCAATTTGAGCTTTATTATATTTATTATATTTATATTTATATAATTACAGTAGCTCGTCTGTTTGATCGGACCACACGGGCCAGCCTTCACTCCCCACATGCATCAATGAGCCTTGGCCGCCCATGACCCTGTCGCCGGTTCACCACTGTTCCTTCTTTGGACCACTTTTGATAGATTCTGACCACTGCAGCACTGTGGAACACCCCACAAGAGCTGCCGTTTTGGAGATGCTCTCACCCAGTTTTCTAGCCATCACAATTTGGCCCTTATCAAACGCGCTCAAATCCTTACTCATGCCCACTTTTCCTGCTTCTAACACATCAACTTTGAGGACAAAATGTTCACTTGCTGCCTAATATATCCCACCCACTAACAGGTGCCGTGATGAAGAGATGAACGTTATTCACTTCATAATGTTATGCCTGATGATCGGTGTACGTCACAATGAGGAAGAAAAGACAATCACAACTTCCTTTTCATACCGTCTTTAACAAGCTGGCTTCAAATTATACATTCACATTTTCAAATTCATTTTAGAGGGCAAAGAACAAAGTAACTCAGCATCCCCAAAACAGACTCAGGGTGACAGAAGGACATGAGAAACAGTTTGACAGTGTTAATTTGAAACACACTTTCTGCATTTTGTTGTTGAATTGACCCCAGATGGACCTAAAGGCAACCTTGGTTTTGAGTTAGAGTGGGGCACACATGTCCTTTTGAACTGAACTTGTGACTTATGATTTTGCAGTTGTGTAACAAACATGTTCCAATAGTTTTTATCCCCAGCGATTTTTGGTTTCAAGATTTTTATGTGCAGTTCCTGTTATGTTGCACAGAGATCTGTGTCCATGTGCCTTTATTATTCTCTGGCTTTTGTGCCTAATTGTGTTTACTCAGTTGACACCAGGACACCAAAATAAATCGTTAACCCCCTTACTGAGTTCATTGATTCGTTCTGACAGACTCTGCACTGCTGCATAAGCAAGACATTATTTACAGTTATTGTACAATGCTATTAAAACCATAAAAGTGTCAAACATTTTGTCCACATAACTCATGCTCTACTGTATATTCCAAGTTACATTCTGAAGCAATACAATGTAATAGTACACTAGAAGTGAATATTATCCGTACTGTTTAAGTTTTAAATATAGTGCACAAGTTGTATGGACCCCATTTATGATTTCTTTGCTTTATTTTTGAGAAGAGTGTTCCACAGACAAAAGAAAGGCATATGGGTTTCATGTGACAAGGGTGAGTAAATGATGACGGAATATTCATTTTTGGTTAACCTATACCACTTTTAGCCTTTATACTGTATATACTCAGAATTATCTTGTTCAGTTGTTCCCATTTTTTGTCTTGTACTATGATCAGTCATGCTTTAATGCTTGAATACACAACATGACTTTTAAAATCGAAACAGATTTTAAAACACTAGGTCTCATACACACACACACACACACACACACACAAAATGGCATCATACTCTAAACAACTGAGGATCACACACTTCCAGACTTTCAAGTCATTCCGTACACCATAAACACACGTGCCTCATTGCTAAAAGAGACATGATAATTTAAAATACATTTTGTTTTAAAATCAGCTCAAAATACCAAACATGTTTGATATCCTCTGACTGGATGGAAGTCTAATACTAATTCTAAAACACTGGGTATGTGCCTGTCATAAACGACGCAATTTTCATTTACAGTTTTTCTCGATTGCTAAGACACATTTCTTGAAAGCTGCTCTCCTTTTCTCTAAACTGTGAACACAAAACCCAATTTTCAAGCTACATTCACAAAACCTCAGACTCTTCTTGCAAAACCAAACTTTCACCTCAAAACAGTTCAATCTGTGCTCAAAACTGAACTATGTTGTCAAATCGTGCCCCGAGTCAATCAAAATTAAAAACACTACTGAACAGTCACTAAACACTAGACAAATAGAAAACACAATGCTCAGGACATGAAGCTGGAGAAATAAATGTTTATTGTTCACTGCAGGCTAAATGCATGTTGCAAAACAAAAAAAGCCTGTGCATTTAGCACTTGTGCAAAAATACAAAACAGAAATCTTATGTGTTTGCCACTTGTGTACAGTAAGCCCATGTAAAAGTAAAGTACAAAAATATACATGGAATACTAGGCCTACAAACAGTTAGACCAACCCGCCATTACAATACTACAGTATATTGGTACAGTGATGTACTGAAACATATATTTACTTACAGTATACTGTGGTACAGTATATAGTATGTCATACAGTAATTGCTGTCAACATTTGCATACTGTACTATAATGTCAAAAAAAGGTAATTACCTGTTCTCTTCTCTAAATCTTCGGATTATGGTGGACACAGTGAATCTACTGATGTTTGGTTGTACCCTTTGTCCAGCCTCCCTCATGCTCATACCATGGACAAGAACATGGTCAATCACAGTAGCTCTGATTTCATCAGATATTACTGTTCTTTGTCTTCGCTGACCACCTCGACCACCTTGACCTCCTCTCACACAAACTCTTCCTCTCAGATTTCTATCCATTGTAGGGCCTCAAAAACCAGTGCTCTCTGAACTGGCTTACTGTATATGTTCCCTCACATCATTAGCCATAAGTGTGATCAATTTTGAGTTGTTGTGTTCAAGTGGTAACATCTGTGCTTTAATTGTGTTTGACTTTTGTCACCTGTGCTCACCATTATGCAGCACGGGTGCATCACAATGAAAATGTGTTGGCAAGTTGTGTCTAAACAGGTGAAAAGTGCTTATGGTTTTGCCAAAAGAGTGATTGATTCATTCAGTGGGTTCAGGCAACTGTGCATTTGGTTCAGACAATAGGGTTGAGTGTTTTAGCAATTGAGAAAAACTGTAAATCTATCTGCCATCTCCGACTGCCCAAAATTCATAGTGTATTCTAACAATTATATTTAGAAGCTCTTTGTTGGTGATGTCCTTCAGATAGCAAGTTCACTAATGATTTCTGTCATAAATCAATCGTGCAAGTACAAAAAATAATACAAACAAGAGCTAGCATTTCAGCATGCAAATATGATGTAGCATTCACAATGTAACAGTGATGAGCTCATTTGAATTTAAAATATTTATTTTAAAAAGAGTACTAAATGTCTAAATGTCATCTGTATGCTAAGGGGCTCTGCCTGAATAAATTGGTTTAGTACTTCTGTCCAGATGAGTGTCTGTGAGCAGGCTTTTATGGAAGTGTACAGTGTAAAATTTCTGTAACCCTTAATCCAAGCTAATCCATTTACTATACAATTGGACTGACATTCTCAGTTGCCCTCAGTTGCGCATCTTGGTCTGACTGTGATGAGAAAGAGAGATGCCATGTGCCTCTTCTCACTAACGGAAGGGAAAGAAGAGGATTAACAGATGATTTCATTGAGTGACAACGCCAGGGGAACTCGCTTGTTCTCTTACACTCTGATTCACCTGGTCTCTTTAAGCCCTTGCTAATGTTCTATTGGTTCCAGGGCCACGGTTTGATGAGGTTTGGTTACATTTATACATGCTACAGTGTCTTAAATGGGCTTTGGAAACAGTGGAAATGACCTGGCTTGATTTGTATAGGCAAAACACAATGATTCATCCTCTATCAGGTAATGTACTGTAAACTGTTGTGGCTAAACTGCATCCACTAGCTGTAATGCAAACCAGATTAGCGGCTGAAAGCCATCAGACCTCCCGGTGACCCTTATATTCCGGCTGTGGTCTGTGTAATCAAAGTGAATTGGGATATGCTGATGATTTTCAGATAACAATCTACCTACTATCTAGTATCTGTCATATATAACTCGATTTGAGGGATCATGAGCTCTACAGTGACAGCTGATAATGCTCAGTCGTTGTCCAATGATTCATCAGAGCTTGTTTTTCTCAAGAATTGTTTATATTGGTAAATAGGTATGAGCAATGTTAATGGCTTTATGGAAAAGTGGATTATTAGTAATTATTTCTGGGATATGTGTCTGTGGAAACATTCCCTTTAACTGTTTTATTTGTATATGATTTGAAAACGTGTGGGTTTGATTTATCCTTTAATCGTGTGTGTGGCCCTAATGCCGATTAGTCACTGTACTCTTATTTCCACTGTCATTTCCTTCAGCTTCATCACTGTTAGCCGACTCAGAATGGATTCACTGTGTATAAGTAGCACTGGTGAGTCATGTTACACTTACAGAACGTGCTTCTCGGTGCGTCCTTTATGCACTTCCTGTAGAACCAGAAGTGAAAGTTGTATAATGTAGAATCCACAGTTAGTACAAGTTTGTGTGTATGACTTTCATAGGTATATAACAGGATCTCCCCCTGTGACCTCAGTTGGAAAAGGTGTTAGCGTTGTTTGTGTTATTTAAGAGCTTTGGTCTAACATTGATGATGGTGTGTATATACATATGTAAGCCTATTGAATTATATAATTCTTATACAAGGGCATAATGCTGTGTCACAAGGTCTCGGGGTCATGGAATATCAGATTCATGTTATAGACCTGGTGTTCAAATCGCAAACTAAAAATCATAAACGCATCTATTACTTTATAGGTGTTCCTTCACGCTAATTGTGATAAGTTTAGTTCATCAAGTCTGGTGTATTCCAACCTTTATTCAGAGGCTTTTTGTTGTTGGTTCTGATAGCAAGTCCACTAGAGGACAGTAAATAATGATTTTGGTCACAAATCAATAGCGCAAGTACAAAAGAAGAAAGGAAAAGAGCAAGGTTGCTTCCAAAACTGTGTACTTACTATATAGTAGGCAAAAAACAGTATGTGACAAAAAGAAATATGTCAGAATTCATAGTATTCATGAAAGAGTAGGTAAAAAGTACCCAGATGACCTACTACTTCTGCAAGATTCTGCAGTGTGCATATGATGGACACTTTACTATCCCATGAGGCCACAGGAGAGGATTTGTGAATGATAGTGAAGCAACTGATGCTGGTAAGTCATGTGATAATGACAACATGGTGAATATGTCAGGATTAAATTAAAACTTTCATTTTAAATTTCTTTGAAAAAAAAAAAAAGAAGTATAATAGAGCTGGACTGATTAATTTTAATTTGCAAGCTTAAATTATAAACATGTTCCTTCATACTTCAATTGTGATAAGTTCAGTTTCAAGCTTCAAAGTCAACTTTTTTCCTATTTATTTTCGAAATGCACATTCCTGGTCTTATTTAAAAAAAAATAAAATAAAAAAAAATGGTTGTCTATGTAAACTTTAATTAAAAACGTCCTCTTCCTCTGATTTTTCAATAACTAGCCAAAAAAAAAGCAAAATTATTTCATGAATCATCCAGCACCTTCAACCCATCCGCTTTAATAGGCTTCTGGAATAAATCTGGTAATTCCAGCCCCCTCAGGACCTTGCGTCACTGCTAATTCTCTCACATCAAACATGAGTTCATCAAGATGTGAACTTGCTTACTCTAAGCTGCAAGGCTGTGCCCATTAAGCACATATTTCCTGGGAGAAACAGTGAAACACACATTATTAACTATGTATCAGAGTTATATAGTTTAGGCTAATAGATACAAATGATTTCCTTCAGAAACACTACACCTGTGGTAATGATACAGCTTGAGCGAAGAAAAGCGCTTTTACAGTAATATGCTGTAATAATAGTTTATTTTATTTGATATTTAAAAGGGAATATTTCCATCTTATTTTCATCCCACTATGAAAACATGGTAAATAATACCTATTACCTACACCCGCTAGATGTATGACAGCATGCGCTGGAATCAGAAGTTCCCTCTGTCTCCGCCAGGCGGCAGTGTGTAGTTGAAAGACGCATCCAGTTGTTTGACAGCGGCAGACAGCGTGCGCGAAAGAATGTCTTAGGAAAATATCATTAAAGACAGAAATCCCTTGCCTTTCACAGGGCAAACTCGGGACAGGTTTAGAAAAAAGATTTTTAAAAAAAGTAAAAGAGAATGCGCAAGCTTGCAGAGGTCGCGCTATTTCAAACAGACGAAATGAATGGATGGTTTTCATTTATAAACACGCGCTCTCGAGCTCTTCGCATTCATCTTTTAAACGAAAGTTCGATTTACTATTATTTAAATGCGTTCTTTTTAATAGTATGAGACTTTTGAGGCGTTTCAAACACGTGAACTGAATATCACATATGACGAGCATCCTCCGTCGCTGTCTGTCTCATCCTGCGCATCATCAAGCGCGCGCCCCGGGGAAGCAGACGTTAAGAGGGTGAGCGAAACAGCTGGAGCTCTGCTCTGCAATGGTCGTCTCATATGCTGAGAATCATTACATAACTGCCCTTGATTGTGATTGTGATCATAAGGTGACCGTAATTGAAACCACCTCCCAGCTGTAGGCTTCTTTATGACACCAACACAAATTAGTCACTTATCGGTGCTCTGTTTATAGCAATGTCTGTTCAACACAGACAGGGGCATTTATTTGACATTATATTAGACAGACAGACAGACAGACAGACAGACAGACAGACAGACAGACAGATAGATAGCAACAGTTGGCAACATCAACACTTTACGTTTATAACAATATCATTGTTTAAGATTAGTTAAATGTGTGCGCCAAAAGACAGTTATTAGGGTTAACAGGTCCTCGCCCCGAGAATTTCCTAATTTTCATAGAAATTATTTAAAAACCGTTGACACTGTGGTGTTCATTGAATAAAACCACAGACACTTGAAAGTTACAGATAGAAAGAAAACAAAGAACGAATGAATGAGTCAATATATGAATCACTGTGTATGAATATGAATATTCACTGAGCATCGCGCACTACAGATGCGCATCTTAATAGTCAAGACATTTGAAGTCATAAAACATGTCTATGGTGTGAAGGTAACTTTTTGTAAAAACTTTTTTTTTTAGAACCCCGGGTTTAAATCCATGCTGCATAATCAAGGTGTGACCAGGTGTGATCATTACGCGCGTATGATTTAACCATATGCATATTCCGCGAGCGGCAGGTGATGAGCTCTCTCTCTCTCTCTCTCTCTCTCTCTCTCTCTCTCTCTCTCTCTCTCTCTCTCTCTCTCTCTCTCTCTCTCTCTCTCTCTCTCTCTCTCTCTCTCTCTCTCTCTCTCTCTCTTTGGGCTCTCTTCCAGGTCCCGCACGCTCCAGCGCCCGGCCCGTTCACTTTTCACCCCGCCTCAGTTCGGTGGGGTGGGGTAAGGGGGGAGCCGCTTGCACCCTGGCCGAATGCCGCCTCACTGCCTTCGCTATATAAACACACATTGGAAGCTCGCTGCGCGACTCGAACTCACATTGAGAAACTGTATGTGAAGAAAGAGAGAGCTAGAGCGCAAGAGAGAGGTAGAGAGTGAAACCGCATCAGAAAAAGGGAGATGCTCTACAGTCATCTGAAGATTTTACTGCTCATAGGCATCAAACTTCGGAGGATTATTTCTTTCATTTATTTCTGCGTCTTCCTTATGACCATTACTTGTAATTGAGTGCATTTAAAGAGATTATATCGAGTGTTCCTGTAAGATATTTTAAATATTATTATTTTTTCAGAAAGTAACTAAAAGAGTTTGAAAATTAAAACAAAATCTCCAACTAAAGTTTGACAAGTTCACTCCAAATTTTCATTTTGAAATTGTACATTTAAAATTCAGACAATATTGGACAGCGATTTGCAAAATTTAAAATGATATACAAATATTTAAGATCGATTTGTAATATCCAGCATTCTGTTAATTAAACACTTCAATTTATTCATTACAGAACTTCGTTGCGTTGCCTTTAGGTGAGAGAATCTGCTCAACTATTTTTGCCTTTGAGAATAATTGTAACAGAAAATCATATCTAACACAGCAAGTCACTCATATACTCCTGAGAACCTGAGAAAGCTTAACCACTGTAGTGCTCATCACTCCAAAGAGATATTTGAAAGCAGCCCCGGACGTTCACAGCCATGCTCTTCGAGAGTTTTGACCTGGTCTCGGCGCTGGCGACGCTGGCTGCGTGTTTAGTGTCCATGGCACTTCTTCTGGCCGTGTCCCAGCAGCTCTGGCAGCTGAGATGGACCGCAACACGGGACAAGAGCTGCAAGCTGCCCATGCCCAAGGGCTCCATGGGGTTCCCCATCATTGGAGAAACATGCCACTGGTTCTTTCAGGTAAGAGCTCCATCTCCTTGTGTCTTTCCAAGTTTCCAGTCGCCTTGCTGTCGCGCGCGCACCGCGGGTTCGTGCGTTCACCAGTGCATATAGTTTCCATGAAGATAACTGGATTGTTAAAGACACATAAAGAGTAGGATAACGTCCACTAATGCTTTTCGCACGTGTGTGCTCGTGCGTAATATTGCGCGTTAAAACGAGAGCAGCCTGCAGGTTAGTTATTCCCACGTGTGCAATTTCATCCGTGACATATTTCCATGGTGTTAATAAGCTGTCTGTTTTAGAAAGCCGTCAGTTTTTGTTTCATACAGCCAGTTCTCAATCCACGTGGAACAACCTGTTTGCAGCTGCCAAGAAAGTCGCGCTCCGTTCCAGAAATATTGTAGTCCTTGGCTTCTGATGCGCGCGAGAAACAGCTACTGAGCCCCGCTTATCAAAGCGCGCATAAACTGTCCTGGGCGCGCGGGATGAGATTAATTGCGAGGGCAGGTAGTGTCGCGTTTTCATTGAGCTTCTGTGTAATTACGCGCGCCGGTTACTCTAGAAGAGCCCGCGTGTTGTGAATGATGCCGTGCCGTTCTGTCATAATACCCAGAGAGCGGAGTGCGCATACAGTATGGAGGGGATCTAAAAATCAGCCCAGTGGCCATAATGTGTGTGTGTGTTTTAAAGTAGTTTATTAGACGACCGTAAGCTGTAAAAAAAATGATGAATAAATGTCTTTCTATATTAAATCCGTGGTGCGCACTGGGATGTTTCTGGACCATTGGCTTGCAGTAGCTGGAGTGGGCTGCTTTAAACTGAGATTTGCTGAGATTCAATGAGGAGGAATGTCCTGGTCTGAGTGGTGTACAGATCAAATTCTCTGGTCAGGAATAGATTCTCCAAACTTGCTGGAAATCCAGAAGAGAATTTCCGTGCAGTTGGCAGGCTCTCTACAAAAAACAAACAGGCTTGACTGCATCTCAGAGTTATATATTTAAAATCGATAGCCAAATTGGACTGGTCCATTTGTGGCAAACTTGTGTCATTCCTTATATTTCTATAGTTCACTGTGAGTCTGACTTGTTGATATCGCACTTTATTGTGTTTCTGAATACATGCACTGCTTTTACACTGTCTGTGTATATCAAAACATCCAAGACTTTGTCGGTTAGCCCCTTCTGTGGTCCATATATCTCTCTGTCTCCTTAAGACCCTGCGAAGCAGCAGCTGAACCATAAGTGGGTCAAATCTGTGATTGACATAGATTTATGGACTCAAAGGAGTTTAATTTTTTGTTATGCATACTCTTGCGGTGTGTCTGCCATTATGAATTATGAAATGATTTTGTATTTTGTCTGTGTATGAATTTTTTCAGTTGACCACAAAAAATATCTGGTCAGAACTTTCTTTCTTTGTCCCCTTCTCAACTGTGCTCCAAGTTTTGGCTGAAATGGAGCATGAACTTAACCATGACAATGCCAGGGCAACTTTTTTGTGGGCTCATCACTTATAGTGAGTTCCGATTGAACAACAAGATATGATAACTATGAATTCCTTAATTAAATATGTATTGGTTTTCAGTTGAAGCAATAACTCCTTGATATTGCACAGTTCACCCAGTGGGCAACCCTCCCTTACCCCTACCCCACGTCTCCACCTTGACCCAAATCGCTCCAGTCTGGGTGGCAATAAAGCCGCCCACCAGGGGGTCAAAAACACACCCTCACCCTGGGACAAAGACTACATGGCTCGGGACTCTGATCAGAATTCCAGAGAGCATGGCCTATACAGACCTGGGGGATTTAGAAACAGTCTTCCAGCATCCCCTCTCTCTCGCTTTCTGGCTCTCTCCTGAGGTTTGTCGGGATTAGTGAGCATGAAACGGGCATGACTGGCACCAGTGCGGTGTGGCCCCTTTTTCACCTCTGGAACGCACCACCAACCCCTCAAACAGCCTCTTGTCTTTAGGAACAGGGGACGGGGGGTGAAAGCGGAGGGGGCTTGGCAGCAGTAGTGGGAGGAGGAGGAAGGTAGGGGATAGAAAAGAGAAGAAAAGGGGGTCCCCGGGGTGAGCGCTCACACTGCACTGAACAACCATAATCTCTCTCCACAAAGTGTTTCCAGGTCAAAGGGGAGCCCGTTCTCTCAGCTCGCCACATTTAGGTTCTTTGCGCTTAATTGTCTCGTGGGCTTTGCCGTTCGTTCAGCATTAAGCTAAATCATTTCTCTCTGGTGCAGATTGCCGATTCCAACAGTATTTCCGGAAATTCACATATCCCATATCATTTATGCATAGTCATGTGTCTTCAAGCACACCCTCTTTGGCGGGTACACCCAAGGGTGACTGATGGCCAAATAATGGGACCTCAAGTCCTACTGCTTCTGCTCGCTCTCCCCGCCCTCTCTTTGCAGAAATGCTGTCTATACCCCAATGGAGACGGGCCAATGCACACATCCTGAGAGATTCCAACGGGCTATTTCAGTAAATGGACATATTATCTTTATTTACGCTGTGACTGTGGGTCAACGCATGGAGAACTCCCCCCGCGCAGTTACCTGCCGCTCTGAACCAATAAACACAGCAGCTCCCAGACTAAGCCATGCAGACATATACATACATACATACACACACACACACACACACACACACACATACACACACATGCATATATACAGAAGGATCTGAGGACAAGGGTCAGAATAATGAATGATAGAAATAAAGAGCACGGAGCAAAACGATGTGCCAAGCAAAACTTGCCGTACACTTTTCAAATCCCCCTGCTCCATCTATCTTTCTTTTCTTCTCGTCTTTCTTTATGGCGGTCGTACGCTTAAGAAACACATCGGGGGGATTCAAACTGCGTATGAAATTGCACCCCCCAGTCCCTCGCGTAGCACCCCTGTGTTTAGGTCAACCGTCGCTGATCTGAATAAATATAATTAAAAGGGTTTTTTGTGATTTTAATAAAGGGGTCATTTGTATAACATTTCCACTGGCACACAAAGGCTACATTTATGTAGAAGGAGGCTCGACTGGTGTCCAATTTACACAGAAATTTGTATTTTTAGTCCTGCGCACTCTGTGTGGAATGGGCCAGTGGAAAAAAGCGGTCCTCTTTATTGCGCCCCCTTGTAAAATATCTGATAAATTTCTTTTCAAAATAAAAGAAACTATTGAACGTGGCGAGTTAACCCGTTCACCGCCAGAGGCATAGAACAGGCATGTTTTGTGTGAGGTCGAAGATCACATAACTGAACACACACGTAAACACATCTGATTTGTTCAACTGTTTTGAAATACAAGCATCTGTTATTTGTTCTATTGTCTATTTCATACAGATTCTATGGCTTTAAATACGTTATAAGGATAAAAACTATGCGGCTGCATGAGCTTCTGACACAGATGTTCTCCTCCCAAGAGCCCATTATCGTCTTCAAGTGACGTTTAACATGTGTTTCACGGTCCAAATGACTGCGGAAAGCTTTTGGGTCTTATCGCAGAAGATCATCTAACCTCAACCTCTAACGGAGTTCTTGAACCCAATCTGACTTCGCTCAAAACAAACAGGCTTTAATTTGAGTGACAGCCGATTTCACTTGGTTTGTCAGAAAACGAGCTCGGAGCAACAAAGTGACTGTAACCGTGCATGCGTGGACGGACGCACCGAGCACATTCGTGTGTTTGACAGTGCAAGTAAGCTGCAGATTATTACCTCATTGCTTTTCCAGGGTGTGTGGAGATTTTGTGCGTCAGTGACCCTTTTGGGTTTTTTGTTTTATTTTCGTTCTCTGCACGTCTGAGTTTCTGTGGCCTTGTGAAATGAGGGAGGACATTTCTCACCTTCTAGCCAAATGACATCTGCGCGGCCAAGCCCAGCGCGTTTGTCTCCACATTTTGCCTCACGACCTGTTCTGCTATTTCCAGCCCACCGAGTCACTTTTCTATAAAGTAGACTGCGACCATCAAACCATTCTAATCACATTTTCTTACGCTCACCTCACTGTCAATCACTTCCAAGGAAGAAAACCATGACCTTTTCCCACCTTCGTTCAGTCTTTTGTACTTTTCACTTGTACTACACAGGTCAGGACTGGATCCTTTCTGGCTGCCCTTCTGTGTACACTTGTTTAAGAGGGAACCGTTGGCCCCTACATGTGTAAATACACACATGTAGATGTGAGAAATGTACATGTATATGTGTTTCACTACTCCTGGAGAGGTGGAAAAAAGGCCCTGGCCTTGTAAGGATGACAGCATGTGGTGTTTAAAATGAATGTTCTTGTTCCTAGAATGATCAAACACACCAAGTTCACACAGGTTACACATGCCGTCAAAATAGAAATCGTCTGAAGGGGAAATATGACAGAACAAAGACCATAAACAAACATAATATAATACAAATTACAAGTTCACTTGTGCATAAATGTGTTTATACACAGAAATCAACAGAGAGAGAGAGAGTTAGCCAGTGCCCTTATGTTGGGCATGTGTGAAAGACGGCCTTGTCCTGGGTCTGTCAGGTTGAAAACGGCTTCTTTCTCTTTCTCATACTGAATGGTCCCACTGCTGAGAGGTGAGCACACACATACATACACACAATCATCCATCATCACACACACTCAGTTCTCACCATGTGGTGAAAGATACTGCATTTATTTTCCCCCGTCTTCCCCTGCATTGCTTTTGGATGTGTGTGTGTGCATGTGGTTGTTCATGTCAGCATTACCTCTTGCCCTCACACTCACCTGATATGTGAAATCCTCAGTGTCTTTAAGTATAGCCTGGCTGTGAGCTGGCCAGTGACTATTTCTCTCACCCCACACACTGTTCACGCAGCGGCTGTGCCCCCTGTCTAACACCTGGCGAGGTCCCGGGATGCCATGTGTCTGTTTGGCCATGGTCAGAGTTTCTTTGAGGGAAACTCCGGTCATACTGTTCTATAAAAATAACCTAAAACCGTTTCTTACTGTCTAAAACTTGTTTTTCCGATTGTTCCGATTGGTCGGTTATGACTCTAGAATCTGGAATTCTTTCACCTCTTCCTGATGAGGAACCAAAAAAGGCTTTGGATAAGATATAATCCCGCCAAAACTATAAAACTCAAAACAGTCATTTGCTGGAAAAATTGTGAAAACTGAGAAGGAGAAGTGTGAAAGTGTGAAATATGGTTTAAGTTGTCCACTACTGCAGAATTTACAGCCATATTTTCTCCCACATGTTCAGCCAGGTCTGGTTCAACTTGAAAAAGTGAGACTTAATCTCCTTTTGTCTGACCTTGTCTAACCTCAGTGTGCATATATCTTGTTAGTTTGGTTTTATAATCTCACTATTTAATTAACCGATAATTTGTTATAGGATTTTAGGGGGGGATGTGTGGATCATAAGACATTAGCAGTCACGACAGCCAGTCATGAGCTAAGGTTGTCATTTAAGGCCTCTGACAATATGGAGGTGTTAGCTGAGTAAGTCAGCCAAGGTCAAAGGTGAGCAGAGAGCATAAGAGCATGAGTAAGATCAAGCAAGTAAAGTGAAAACGGAGAACTAAAGCGTCGGCTGTCGGATGTTAGGATGACATCTGACAGACGTTTTGTGCGTTATTAGACGTTTGGAAAAAAGAATTAGAATGCAATGCATTTCAGATGATGCACATACATTTAGGCTCTTTATTATTTGCCAGCAAATGTTATAAAATAGTTCCAAAGACAAAAAAGGCCAAGACATCATTCATGAACTAAAATGTTTATTTGTTTATATATATAGAAGTGAGAAACCCAGCCTCAGACCACAAATACACAAAAAGGGGTGGAATGCTTATTTACCCATCTCAAAAGAGATTGGTTACTGACTGATGGCACACAGGAAGGATGTTGGGAAGTGCTTGCCCTCAGAGTTCAACCAGCAATATGCACAGGGCTTGTCCCTTAAATTTGAGACCAGGAAATGGTGGGAAAGTGAGTGTGACATGAGCTTCTCTGTCCATACATATATGCTGAAGAGAGTATAAAACCTCCCGGAAATATGCAGTTTGAATTTCACCATCTATGCCTATGGGTTCTCAGTTCTGAACATGAGTAATATTATCATCTGAATGTTAAATGTCATAAAAGCCCTCCATATGGAAATCTGTCAATAGCAAAAAAAAAAAAAAAAAAAAAAAAAAAAAAAACCCATCAGAATACACACAGCTACTTTTGAATGGCCATTAATGTAGAAAGCAGAAAGATGCCTTTTGCTTGCAAAATGGTGTAGTTACGACATCTACCAGCAGAGGCTAACTTGTGCATTTACTTGTTGTTTAACCCCATGTCATTTGTTTTAGTGTTTTTGGTTTGAATACCCTTGTTGGCTATTCGTTTCATAGTTGGACTGAACAGGCATTAACACACAGAAGCATGCATAGCATCAGACTAGTTTCTCTCGGCCAAACAGGAAAAAAACCCTTGCATGCTGCTAAATTTATCCATGAAAATAAGAGTGTGAGTGTTGGAGTGTGCTTGATGAAAATGGTCACAAAATTGGGGAAGGGGAGGGGGAAGGGTGGCAAGGGGAGCAAACAGCTCTACTGCCACTTCCTGCCATGGGGTCAGTATGTGTGTGTGTGAGGCTGAGAGGTTACAGGCCGTCTTTATGTGCTCAGCAGAAGTCTTGAGGGCTAGAGACAATTACTGTGTGTGTTATAACTTATATGGAGCAACTCACTCCAAAGCTATAAGAATTTGTAACTGAACTGAAGGTGAATGTGCATAATGACTAGATTCGTTTTACTTTAGTATTGTGTAAAATAATTCATTTAATTATATACATACAGCATCAATGTTGCAACATTGTAACATTTCAGTCAGGCGGATGTTATGGTTACACTTGGGCATGAGACACCATTCAGGTTCATGTCTCCTGCCCTGAGAAAACCTGAAGTGTGTTGCTGTAACACTTAAACGTCCCATTCAGATGTTTGGGGAAATCACTCTGCTTGTTCTTAAACTGTAGAGGTTAATGGATCAAAGGTGAAAATTTGCAGTATATGTACTGGATTCCTTGATGATTAGCACATTCAGACATGGCAACATCTCAGAGCTAATGGCTGCGCTCATATACTCATTAGATCACTTTTCTCTGATCCTAAAGGCTAAGCCTGAGCCCTTTCTTAGCTAAAGCTAACCCAACTGTATAAAGAATGCTGTGAACGGGACCCATATGCCCTTACAATACAAAAACAAACAAGAGGGCTAATCCCACAAGGCTAACACCCTTCATTCCAAATACCTATTAGCCCTAACACCTCATTAAATCTGTAATATTCAGACGGAATCCCCTTAGCCTGCAGTGTTGTGTTCAATTTTAAGAGTTATTACTAGGCTAAAGGTTAATCATTCAATTGGAACCATAGAGGTAAAAATGCTTTTCAGTTTCTGGTAGAAAATGGACAGCTGTGTTTGGCAGAAAAAGCACAGTGACAATGTTTTGGGTATGCTGGTGACACCATATTTTTCATTATTTATAAAAATAAAAAAAAATCATAATATTAACAATATTGTACAGTACAGAACAATATTGTCTTAAAATGAATTAAAAGGTCATTTATACTCTTGATATCTGTTTGCTCCACTATTCATTGCCTATGAATATATGCAGCTAATGTCTTTTCTTCTTTTTCCATCTGCTTCTCTTTTTCAGGGTGCAGGTTTCCATGCATCAAGGAGGCAGAAGTATGGGAACGTATTCAAGACCCACCTGCTCGGGCGGCCGCTGATCCGGGTGACGGGGGCAGAGAACGTGCGTAAAGTTCTGATGGGAGAGCACAGCCTGGTCACTGTGGACTGGCCCCAAAGCACCAGCACTCTACTGGGTCCCAACAGTCTGGCCAACTCTATAGGAGACATCCACCGCAAAAGGAGAAAGGTCAATATTCAGCTGCTTACTACTCAAATGTAGTTTTATTATGTGTGGGACCAATCCTTATCTCATAATGGATGGTTTTTGTGTGCTCCATTTCCCTGCCTTGCCAATGAAACATTTTTTGAATTAGTGAAAGGACAAAACAGAGAGTAAGAACGAGAGATGGACTGAAAGAAACTAGATAGAACGTCAAATGGAAATCTCTGCCAAAAGTCTACCATCCATAGGTCCAGATTTGGAGACAGATACCCACAATGCCTTGCTCCTCTGTTACGCATAACAGTCTGCTCACAATGACCACATGGAGGATTACGCTCATAAATAGCTTCTCCTCAAACCCAACCCATTGTTCTGGGACAAAATGGCTTTTTTGTAGACCCAGGTCCTCTTCAGTCACTTGGAGGCTTGAGTTTCACCCCACACACCTGTTCCATTGAAGGGTCAGCGGGGTGTAATCAGTCTGGTTAATCCTCCAGGTCCAGGGCCTCATGCAAACTCCCTAATGACTGCTAATTAGTCAGCTTGCTTCAGACGGACAAAGACCGCCTTATGGACCCCCTCCAACCAGGTTCCAATGTCCCGCTTTGCACACTAATGTCATAAGTGTATTTTCATTTGTTTTCCAACCTCTCTGGAGATTCTGGAGTCTATATTTTTGACTGGATGGGTACTTTCATCAACAAGCCATGTTCTGTCCCTAAGTCCTCTGGGACGTCCCGTTCTAGTATTCACTGTAAAACGCCCCTTTGAAGAGAAAGATGCTGAGTGCAAGCATAGGATCCAAATGGCTCAAAGAGCTTTGGATGTAGCTAGTGATATAATTTCCTAGAATATGACACCTTATATTTGATGTTAAACAGGCTTGCAGAACAAGATGCAGAACAGTTCACTGAGTAATATTAGATATTACCAAATCAGACCTATAGGTCAAACAAGACCTATCAAGCAGTGAATTTGGTAAGGGATTGAATTTATTAGGTTGGCCAGTAGAGGGCACAGGATCTTAATTCTGCGCTCACCTGCTTACACAAAGTGCTCTCCCTGTGAATGAGAGATTTTGTTTTAGTCAGCGGGGCAGAGAGAGAGAGAGAAAAAAGAGAGAGATTGGAAAAGTAGAGAGAAGTGTAAAGAAAGTGAATGGTTTGGGGGAGAGAATAAAGAGGTCTTTACATTCTGGTCAAAGCAGCAGCTTTGAGCAGTTTCATATAATTTAAGACATATGGAAATTATTAGGGTGGGGGAGTTTTAAAAGGCTGTGTGTGTATGTGTGTGGAAAGTGCATTACAAGAAGTCACGTTTTGTAATGAAGACAGGCGGCTGTTTTTTCCCCAGTAGTGTTCTAAATCCTGTATAATGGGGACTGGCATTAGTGGAGCTTGACTGACGTCTGTCTACTACGCAAAGAATCGCAATAGGAAAATAGTAACCTTCAAAAAAATCCCAAACCAATAAGCAGTATAAATATGGTGTAGTATTTCTATATTAGTGTATGGGTAGTAGCTAAGAGAGATGTGTGAGGCAAACATGCTTGTAGCCACTCGGGGTTTTTTTCTCCACACATGTGGGCCGTTATGACGTACCAGAAGAGATGTTAGTAATGTAGTGGCATGGACAGATCACTGGAGGTTTAAGATAAAGGGGGAAGGACCAAGTGTAAATAGGTGAAATAGGATTGTAATAACTAAATGATACATAGCAAGTTAACTGTTAGAGCTAGAGATGATTAAGTATGTCTGAGAAGAACAGCACAGAAAGGAGACATGGAGAAATGGACCTTGGCAAGAGAAAGTCAGACGTGAGGAGAGACAGGAGGAGGACACACAAGTCTCCGCCCCCTTCACTTTACTACTGGAAAAAAGCGGGGCGGAGACGAGGTATTTGGAATGAGATGGCATATAAAAAGTGCTATTGTTAGTCGTGGAACATGGATGTTATTTCACTAAACAAACCAGCACAACTGAGGCACATTAGAAATGCGCTGCCGCAGCCAGGAAAATCTTACCTTCGCCTTTCACCCTCACTGCTGATGCAGAGGGAAACTCTCTCAGAGGGATATTCTGAGAGAGAGGTGGAGGTAGGTGAGTGGCAGTTAAGAGTATGAGAAGGTCAAAAATAGTGAGGACTTCAGAATTAATGAGAATGTGTCATGCTTCATACTATTAGACAAATAAGCTTGGCCTTTAAGTCTCGACTGTGGCTTCAGGATAATATTTTCATGACATTTCTTGCCTGTAGAGCACAGATGTGCTGTTTTGTGACAGGTGATGTGATTCATGGACCAGCTGCATTGTGGGAAGTGTAGTTCAACAATGCAGGTTCATAAGCCTGAGTCAAAAGCAAATGTTTAGAGCTAGTGTCACATATCTGGACGGGTTCATAAACCTGCATGTTGTTGGAAGCAGATCCCTTCCATTGCTCCCTTGGGCCAATTAGATCATTGTCTAAGTATCTTTGGTAAAATCCATCCTTTTTATGATCAGATCCAGTTTTGAGCTAAAACGGGACATATACATATAATGTTACAAAAACAACAACTGATTGCAAAACTATTTATCTTGTCATATTTGTTCTCTATCACATTTGGCAAAACAGCAGACTGACCTCACTTTCAATTGTGTTTCTCAGATCTTTGCTAAAGTCTTCAGTCATGAGGCTCTGGAGAGCTACTTGCCCAAGATCCAGCTGGTCATACAGGAAAACCTGCGGGTGTGGAGCTCCAATCCTGAGCCCATCAACGTGTACCGCGAGTCCCAGCGGCTGTCCTTCCACATGGCGGTGCGTGTGCTCCTGGGCTTCCGAGTCGCTGAAGAGGAGATGCGCTGTCTTTTCCACACTTTCCAGGATTTTGTAGAGAATGTTTTTAGCCTTCCCATCGACTTGCCGTTTAGTGGTTATAGGAAGGTAAATTGCCAATATGTATTGTCTAAGTCACTTGAAAATTGAGGAATGGATTAGATTGTCTCTGTGTATTAGGCGCACAGCGATAGATCAGTACTAATAAACTTGTTTTGTGTGTGTTTGCAGGGTATTCGTGCAAGAGACTCACTCCAGAAAAGCATAGAAAAAGCCATCAGAGAGAAACCACTCCACACACAAGGGAAAGATTACACCGATGCTCTTGATGTGCTTCTAGAAAGCGCCAAAGAGAACAACACAGAGCTTACGATGCAGGAGCTGAAGGTGAGCGAAGCACCATTAGCTATGTTTCCATCCACCTATTTTTATGTGAGTTTTGGGGTATTGCATAAAATAAAAAAAAACACTAAATGGAAAAGGAAAGATGTGCATAAATTCTATAAATATGCATAAAATACTTTATTGGCTAATTTGAGGCAGCTGCATTTTTAATCCAATAAGAAGACACATTTACCAAATAAATCCCTCGATGCGCAACAAAAAAACCTCATGTGAATGGTTTGGATCAATTCACTTAGCAGAAGCGTCTCACATGATCACATTCCCAAACTCCAGGCAACCGTACGCAAGACAACATGGCGGTGTTTCGTCTGCACACTCTGGCGCAAGCAATTTTAGATGAAGGAAAAAGTTCCTCCTTTACAGTCATTTTTATTACATGTATTTTGCGGCAATTTCCGCAAAGTGACTGTTTTGCTCTCTTGAACACATGGAATGGAAACGCTGCTGTATTCGCAAACGTTTTATGCAATATTCCAAAGTTAAATCTGCAACTTTGGATAGAAAAATAGCTACCAAAATACTACAGCTTTTTCCCCCAAAACATCATTTTAGGGCCTCATATGCACACTTTCCTTTGAGAAGGCTGTTCCAAACTTTAATCAACAAAATGACTAAAAATCACGAAATTTAAAACCAGCAGTGAAAAAAACGTAGTTAATCAATTACTGTGAAACGAGAGAAATGTTGATTATAAATGTTCAGCATTATGATACTGCAACTTCAGATTGTTGATGTTTTTTGTCATTAGCTTAGCAGCATTCTAATGTCAAATTCCATTGGATTCAAAGTTGAGCTCCTCTTGTGCACTTTGCCTACTGAACACTATTTGTGTGAGCGACTGAGCGATTTGTGTGAGAGACATGCTTTCTCAGAAGGTAGCAGCCTAGGTAGGCACTAGAAAACAAGGCAAGTCACAGATGCTGAAACAGAGTAGCTGCCTAGTCTGCATAATAGTGGACTTCTTTGACACAATGTGCTGTCTTACTAAAACAGAGATATTATATCACCAAACAGAGACGCATTTCATGTCTATTTAATGCTATAGATTGCATATCCATAAAACTGTTCATGTATTTTACCACACAGTGATCCTCACAGTATTTTTCTACTGATCATTTTCTTTGCACCAGATGATTTTGTTTTCAGTGTGAGGTCAACTTGTGATTACTTGATTACATGGTAAAGCAAAAAAGGAAGTCAACACTTTGATTTTGAGAGGCCAACAGTGACTCTCTGACAGCACACTTTACCCAGTGATTGCTCTCCTCTTTATTTTTCGTCTCTCTCTCCTGCTCAGTTCTCTTGTGTCATGCCCAAACCAGGATGACAGACATTTAATGACACAGATAATAGTCAATAAATGCTTCCCTGTAGGCTATTGTTGCCTGGTTATTCCACTCAGCTCAGAGGTTTTAGCGTTTTTCTTTTCTAAGGTACATGTGTAGTCTCCTCAGACAGTGGCGGCAGGAGTGGCTCCCAGGCCTGTCAACACCAACTCACTGGCAAGCAGTTAAAAAAGGGAGGGAGAGAGAGAAAAAGAAACCTGTGTAAGATGGCTGCCAAACCTCAAAGAAAAAAGAAGAGCAAAGGAAAGAAAAGAAATAAAGAAGCTCCATCCTAAGAATTCAGAAAAGTCAGACTGCAGTGAAGTAGCTGCATGACTAGAGACAATATTATATATATATAGTAACACTTTAGATTAAGGAACACACATTCACTATTAACTAGGAGTTTTCCCTCAATAATTACTGCTTATTGTAGTTTCTGCAAAGTTTTACAACAGGAATCAAACAGATGTCAATGTGCAATGTGAGGTGTCAAATATCTTCTAATAATGTCCATATATCAGTGTCATTGAGTAGAGTTACATCAACTTCCCTCTTTCTCCCTCAGGAGTCTACAATTGAACTGATCTTCGCTGCTTTTGCCACAACAGCCAGCGCCAGCACGTCTCTGATCATGCAACTGTTGAAACACCCTCCGGTGCTGGAGAAGCTGCGCGAGGAGCTGCGGAGTTGCGGCCTGCTGCATGACGGTTGTCTGTGCCAGGGTGAACTGCGCTTGGACAGCATCGTTAGCCTCAAGTACCTGGACTGCGTGATCAAAGAGGTCCTGCGTCTCTTTGCCCCTGTGTCCGGAGGTTATCGCATTGCAACGCAGACTTTTGAGCTGGATGTGAGTTGTTGTGGATTTGCAGCTACATTCACCCAAAAATAATAATTCTCTCATCATTTGTGGGAAACACAAAAAGATCTTATGAAAAATGTCTCAGTGGTTTGGGAACAATGAAAGTCCAGTGTTGTTTGGATCACAGCGTTCTTTAAAATATCAGAGAAGTTTTCATACAGGTTTAGAACGACATGAGGATGAGTAAATGATGTCAGAATTTACTTTTTTGGGTGAACAATGCTTTTAAAATGTTGTATTGTTGTTTATCTAATCAATGCTCTATTTTTATCATTCTAACCATTGTTATTTTAGTATTATTTTTAAACTATTATAGTATTTATATTAGTGCTGTCAAATTGATTAATTTTGATTAATCGCATCAAAAAAGTTTGTGAATATATATATATATATATATATATATATATATATATATATATATATATATATATATATATATATATATATATATATATATATATATATATATAGCAAATGTTTCTTAAATATATACATTCATTTGTATGTATGTTCAGTGAGGAAAATAAGTATTTGAACACCCTGCTATTTTGCAAGTTCTCCCACTTGGAAATCATGGAGGGGTCTGAAATTGTCATCGTAGGTGCATGTCCACTGTGAGAGACATCATCTAAAAAAAAAAATCCAGAAATCACAACATATGATTTTTTAAACTATTTATTTGTATGATACCGCTGCAAATAAGTATTTGAACACCTGTCTATCAGCTAGAATTCTGACCCTCAAAGACCTGTTAGTCTGCCTTTAAAATGTCCCCCTCCACTCCATTTATTATCCTAAATTAGATGCACCTGTTTGAGGTCGTTAGCTGCATAAAGACACCTGTCCACCCCATACAATCAGTAAGAATCCAACTACTAACATGGCCAAGACCAAAGAGCTGTCTAAAGGCACTAGAGACAAAATTGTACACCTCCACAAGGCTGGAAAGGGGCACAGGGAAATTGCCAAGCAGCTTGGTGAAAAAAGGTCCACTGTTGGAGCAATCATTAGAAAATGGAAGAAGCTAAACATGACTGTCAATCTCCCTCGGACTGGGGCTCCGTGCAAGATCTCACCTCGTGGGGTCTCAATGATCCTAAGAAAGGTGAGAAATTAGCCCAGAACTACACGGGAGGAGCTGGTCAATGACCTGAAAAGAGCTGGGACCACGGTTTCCAAGGTTACTGTTGGTAATACACTAAGAAGTCATGGTTTGAAATCATGCATGGCACGGAAGGTTCCCCTGCTTAAACCAGCACATGTCAAGGCCCGTCTTAAGTTTGCCAATGACCATTTGGATGATCCAGAGGAGTCATGGGAGAAAGTCATGTGGTCAGATGAGACCAAAATAGAACTTTTTGGTCATAATTCCACTAAACGTGTTTGGAGGAAGAAGAATGATGAGTACCATCCCAAGAACACCATCCCTACTGTAAAGCATGGGGGTGGTAGCATCATGCTTTGGGGGTGTTTTTCTGTACATCAAATACTTATTTTCCTCACTGTATATATACATAATAATTATACACAGTACACATACATATATTATGTAAATACAAACTTTTTGAAAAAGTTTGACAATACTAATATGTGTTTATATATATATATATATATATATATATATATATATATATAATTTAATTTGTTTAAATAGTTGTAGCTTTAGTTTTAGTTAACAATAACAACACTGCTTATAACCTACGTTTTGTCCATCTCTCAGGGTGTACAGGTACCTAAAGGTTGGAGTGTCATGTACAGCATCCGCGACACCCACGACACCTCGGCTGTGTTCAAGGACGTGGAGGCCTTCGACCCAGACCGGTTCAGCCCAGAGCGTAGTGAGGATCGCGAGGGCCGCTTTCACTACCTGCCCTTCGGCGGCGGCGTTCGCTCCTGCCTCGGCAAGCAGCTGGCCACACTTTTCCTCAAACTCCTGGCCGTGGAGCTGGCTGGAGGTAGTCGCTTCGAGCTGGCCACGCGGACATTCCCACGTTTGATTTCGGTCCCCGTGGTACACCCCACCGATGGCCTTCGTGTAAAATTCTTCGGCCTCGACTCCAACCAGAACCAGATCATGGCCAAGCCGAATGACATGCTGGATGCCACCGTGTGACAGACTGAGGAGAAGTAACAGACTTCATATTTTAAGCTGTCACCTGAAGTTCTGTAAAAGACTCTCATTTGCCAAAAATGTATAGTCTATCATTTGTAAAGAAGTATATCATAAATATATAAATTTAACTGAACATATTGCTACATCAGGAGAGCACAAGAGGAAGGTTTCAGAAAAGAAGACAGATCCGGAGGGTTAAAGGAACAGTCATATAAGCCGATGTAGATTTCACAGGGTATGGCCAGTTCTGCTTTAACCAGCGCAGGACGGCTCTGGAGGAATCAGTCTTAAAATCGTTTGAAATGAGTAGTTTTGTGTGAGTGTCTGGATGGTGAGTTCATTTATATGTATATACTGTATGTGTGTGTGTGTGTAAATACACGGTGTGTTTTCTCGTGCAAATGTGTGCCTGTTTGCGTGCGTGGACAGGTTGTTATTCAGCTAAGGTATTAGCAGTTAGCGTAGGCAGTGTAAACTAGAATGAATGGGAGGACTGTGTAATTTACTCAGGTGTGTTAGCAGTACAGAAGGAGCTTTCAGACTAACCCAGTACTTGTTATACATGCTCTGTACATAAGAGACAATTCATAATATTCTTTTTAAGAGAGCGTGAAAAGGAGGCGAGAGACGAAGAGAGATATATAACTAGACAGAGACTGAGAGAAAATGAACCTGTGCAGGCTCTCAAAACAAGCTATAGAGGGAATGAGGGACTCATTCCTGCTACAAATGTTATATCTGAAGACATTTATGAAAAAAAGCAAAGATTAAAAAGTCTGTCGTAAACTGTCGTATATGCTGCTTTGGGAGTCGCTTTTTATTTATATGATGGAGCAGAGTGCCAACTGACCTCTGCTGCTCCACATCAATATATGAGGAAATTATACTGAACATACAGTAGATGATGGTGGAACGGAGTGGACAATCATCGGTCATTCACTCCATAAACCACCAATCAGGAAAGTTTTCTTGCGATGCCTCTGAAGGGACTATAAAGGAGTTTGAGTGAGAGGCAATAGGACTCTGGTTGAAACGAGCGACCCAGTGCGGGTTCTTCTTTCACTTCCTCTACAGGCCATGCGAAGGACTTTTCTTTGAGAAAATATGCCACTGATCTTTTTTTAAACAAACTAATGAATGGATGAATAAAATAACGTCTGCTGCTTTCAGTGTACCATTTTCTAACAGAGAGTCGATCGCTACCAAAAGCTACAGTTTTGCTATTTCTAAGCAAATGTCAAGAGGAATTTCACCTATTAGAAAGCCATGGGTAAAGCATATTTGCATTGTCTAATATCCTAATATTCTTGCTATTAATATTATTATTGTAATAAATCTTATTTTAAGTGCTATATTTTTGTTATATTTCAGAATAGAGTTCTAGTATAAGTAAAGTCTGTTGGTAAATACTGTTCTATTTAGAATGATATGGATTTCAGTTAAACTATATTGTACACTGTTTAAATGTTAATATGGTTTTATGTTATTGTAATAATTATAATTTTTGGTTATCATTATTATCATTACATTTAGTTAATATTAATAAACAGAAGCACTTGCGAGGTATGTTTATTTTGAGTGCCATTTTACTACATGTTCTGATTGTTGAGTTTGTCTGTACATATATTTTATTCCTTTTTACAAATCCACATTTCACTTAGTTCAAATATGAATGTTTTCCCCTTCTTTTTTGTTACAGTGATTCTTAAATGTACTTGGTAATTTTATAAACACTTGTAATAAACTATAATGTGAAAATCAATCATTCAGTCCTATGATCTCGCTTCATTCTGCTTAACAACTTCCTTTGCCACTTAGTCTCAAGGGTATCTGGATGTGTTTTGAACATGATTTTTAAAATGATGGCCAAATATTTTAATTGTTAACCACATGCAAGTCTGTTTTACATCACCTAGGAACCACAGTATACCCCTTTGATGTTTGCAGTCATATTCTGTGAAGGAAAAAGAACGCTGATCTCTTTGATGTTCTCCCTTTTTTGATGTGTTGATTCTTGATGCTCAGACCTTTGTGTTTGTATATATACACGGTAAATATACGATGAAGTAACAATACTATACACTGAAAAGTGACCACATGCATCCTCAAGTTTCCACTAATACTTACAGTAGTGATATGGAGACACATGCACACACTGCAGACAATTCAACAAACAACAGCTTTATTCAATAGACGCCAGATGTGTTGACCAGCATACACATCAAAGAGCTGCCTTAGCACACAAACAACCATCCTCACCATGCATGTTCTCGTTTTTTGCTATGGAGTCTTGCTTATTCATTTATGGCTTTATTTTTCAAAAATGCTGTTTAGTTATTAAAGTCATCCAAGTATGCCATAACAGCATTCTGGAAGTTGTTATTAGAAAGGGTGCACGAAAGGGTAATGCCTTCATTTCAATATGTCTTTCATATGGACAATCACAGATTTTCTTTGAATAGAGCTTAATGAATTTTTAATGACAATGATCCATGTTGTAAGTGAAAGCAGGACCACAAGAAAGCTTATCTATGCCATCACTATCTGGTTTCTCATTAGAGATCACTAATGGGGTCACTTCTTTTACCCGTTGTCTGATAACTTAATCAATACTGAAATTCAGATCAATGTTGATGATGATATTTACCCCATGACTTATAAAAAGCAAAAAGGTAAATAGAAGACATTAATCGATGATTTTTATTCATGCAAATATTTTGAGCATGCTTACCCCAAAGCAATTTATTGTTGTTTGAGCCAAATAGTCCTAGTGGCCATTGACCATTCACCTACTGTAGCCAGGTGCTGTGTGATGTGATCTTTGAAGGGACCATATCACCCCATCATTCCCCTTTCTACAGATATCAATGCGACTAAAGGCACCCACACACTACAAGATACAAGATAATAATTCTCCCCTTTCGACAATCCTAAATTCTTGATTATCTTGATGGTTCTACAGATTATTTTATCATATTCTCCTGCGGTGTGATGTGTGTTAAGTGTGACTGAATCTACGGAAGAACGTCAGGTTCGCACCAATCTCAAATCGTAAATATCAAACATGAATATTTGCTGTGTGGAGGGAACCCTGAGGAGAAACACGCATGCACTCTGTAGATTGTAACGTGGAACGAAACAATACCAAATCAAAAAGCGAGCTGACGGAAGACGGAAGCATAATCACAACTTCATCCAAACCTTCATCCGACCTTTCTGTAAAAAGCATCACCATTTCTTCTTGCCTGTCATCTGCCATGTTTGTTTACTCTAAAGTCATGTTTGACCGTGAGAGATTTTGCAAGATTTCCTGTGTTCACAGTCGGGACTGTGGTTGTTTGTGAATGGAATCTGTTAGTGTGTGACGTGCTGTCTTGCAGTGGCGGCGTTTCACAAAAACCTGTGGCATGATTCCTTCTGGCCATACAACAACAACATTCCCAAGTAATCATATTATATCTACACAAAATATGGACAAAAATCCACAATACTAAAAGAATGTGATCGTAATGCATATACGAAATGCAATACGAAATCAATGCAAATTCTGAAACTGCCCTATAAGCCTACACTGTGTCCTAACCATAGACTGTAAAAATGATGGACCTTCACTCTCTACCATTGTAGAAAAGGGAAGCCGCCAATGTCCAAATATGGTGCTGACATCTTGGAGCCTGAATCTGCATAGTAGTGAGTGTGAAGTGGAGCCGCAGTATCAAGGCCTTGCCCACACTCCCGCAGAATCGGTTTGTACAGTTTACAACTTATAATGTCGGTGTGCCATACTGCCATACATAAACTTGGTCACATTGCAGAACTCCACACACTATAGGAACAAAATCTATGTTTGTTTTTGTTTTTTATCATCATGTTTGTGGTCCCTAACATTTTGAAAATCTGATAAGATTTAAAAAATATTTTAGTGTGGGCCAACCTTTACCCTCTTTGTCTTATCTGCTCTGATGCAGAACAATAGGTTCTTTTCAGTTTTCCAAACCCCCCACCCCCCTTCACAACCCTACAAGGAATCCACATTTCCAACCACAATGTCTGTGAGTATGCCTGGAAGCAGATATTTGGAGGACATGAAGATGCTTCCAGTATTCTTGGGCTCTCTCATTGTCCTCAATCGAGAACACTCTGAGACATCTGTGAGACTGCTCTGAGCTAACCATCCTTCTTCTCCACAACATTCTTGATGAGCACTCAGATGTTTCCATTCCGTTTGCACATTTTCATGGATGAAACAGACAAAGGTCACGCTTAATGCACTCAAAAATCCAAGGACATTAAAACAGCTTCAACAAGCAGATTTGGACTACATTTGGGAATGAAGGGCTGTGACATTTGGAAAAGCACATGTCTGGTGTTCACACACAGACGCTGAGCAGATTTGGTTTTCATACGCTGTCCGGATTGGATCTTTTGTTAACTGCAGACAGCAGAACAATTACTATAATAAAGTTGACCATTGCACATTTTCAGCATTGCCAATATAGGCAAACATTAAAGGTCCCGTTCTTCGTGTTCTTTTGAAGCTTTGATTGTGTTTACAGTGTGCAATATATCATGTGTTCATGTTTCGCGTGTAAAAAACAGTATTTTTCACACAATTTAATTATCTGTATACCGCTGTTTTCACTGTCCTAAAAACGGGTTGATGAGTTCCTTGTTCTATGAAGTCCCTCCTTCAGAAATACGTAACGAGTTCTGATTGTGCCAGCGGTTCCCGTGTTGTGATTTGACCGCAGCTTAGCGCACGTATCTTGCACGGAAAGGTCGCGCCTCTTAACGGGAGTTGTATGCGCTTAATGATCTCTACAGCGTCCCTGGGAAAGCCAAACAAAGGTGATTTGACATATTCTCGCGTATTCCTGTGGGCGGAGGTTAGTCTGTTCTACTGTTCTACTGACGTAATTAATGAAGGAAGTACCAGGATGTAGTCCAAGCCGGCCGTTCACTGTAGGCTTTGAAAGGGAACTTCTGTTAAATAAAATATCTCGCTTGGCATTGAACTTTGAGCTTTATAATTTTACAGGTATTATTTATGCTCTAACAGCAACATTACACACTAACTAAAGTTTGAACAATGGGATCACGAAGAACGGGACCTTTAAAGATAAGACTTGAAGCGCAAGTGGACATGAGATGTGTGTTAAAACACTTTTCATAACTGATTCTTACATCACAACATTACATTAAGTTATTAATTTTCAGATAAGTTTCTCTTTCATTCTGGCCATCTCTATGTTCATGGCAAGAGAGCTCATGCTTTTACATTTTTGTGGTTGTTTAGCATCAAATTTGTGATGAGAATAACCCCTGGCTTGCCAAAGAAGTACACCAACAGTGGGAGCAACGTGTACCGTTACAAAGTCACGGCGATGCACGCTTTCAATTTGTGGGTAATTGCTACAAGCTGATTTGGGGTTTAAAACTTTCAGCTGGGAAGGCAGGATGGAGTGATGACAGGACATGTTTGGTCCACGTTTGGTCACAGAATTACAATCAAGCCAAAACCCGCAAAAACAACAGGGATTCGGTGAGGTTGGACCAAGGTAAGTATACTTGCGCATTGGAGGAGATCGACATCTCTTCAGGAGAAACACTATATGAGATGATACACCTGACTAGCTTGAACAGCAAATTTGATTTGGCTGAAGAAGTTTGGGACAGCTGAATCAGATGTGGTTTGGAGAATGAAAATGTAATTCAGAACAGCATCCGTCAAGTAGGGAGATTAAATGTGGGGTATTCCTTTAATACTAGTGGTTCAATCTTTCATCTTTTGTTGTTTGATTCTTTAAACCAAACCATATTAACTTCCTTTCTAATTTTCAGTCTGAATTCACAAAGCCCTCATTGTGCTCTGGGTCTGGCTGACAGAATGTAGATCCAGAGTGTGTGTACATGTCGGTGTGTGACTGCATTCAGACTTTCATTCTGGCTTGTTTATGAACAATGACCTTTCTGGAGTGTGCTTCACACCATGTCCAGACGTTCCAGTGAATGGCCATCTATGTGTCTGTTCAATCTGGTACAGTTTTTTGGGAATAATGATTGGAAATTCACAGCATGATTCATTGACACAGCAGGGTCAAGCTGGAGACTAAAATAAACTCCGGTCTGACACTGCTTAGATATTCCAGATTAAAATAACACTCAAGTCTTTCCCATAAGCACATTTTCCTCTTCAGGTATAAAGCAGGACGATGGTAACATTCAAAGAGTTTTGCAAGAGGTGTAGGTGTGTAGTTCTGACATAAACATACGGGTGGAAATGGAGCAACTTTCTAAAGGTTAGATCTGGATGATTGCATTGATCACTGTTCTAGGAAAAAAACACTCACAGGTAAGGAATGAAATCCATATCATACACGTCTAGAATTGAAAAAGATGCCGTTTCAATCCTTGGACCCCAAGGCACTTGAAATGAATGAGGAGATACGAAACCATGATATTGTAGAAGAATAAAATGACTGGTTAGAAGAGAAGGACAACTTAAGACCACAATGTAAAAGAAAATGCTATGAGTTTCCATCATCTTCAATAACCACAGGATTCAAATTTGTTCCATATGAAAATTATTCAGCTCACTACATAATTTTGTAATGTCTGCTGCTTCAGATTATTTGCGGATCAATTTTTTTTCTGAGATACTATTTCATACACAATGTTTACAGCACAGTCAAGTAGAAACATTCTAATATTTCAGCCATATTTAGAGCAGTACGCCGTTTCATTTTAATATGTTCTTTTTTAAGTAATTCAGCCAAAAAATGTCTGTTTCGATCTCTAAACGTCACTGTGTTTGCTTCACTGCGTCACTCTCAGTTCCGCAGTGTTCCTGTAGAATAAACAAAATCTCTTCTCAGGACATGTCTGTTCATATCAACTTGTTTATTTTCCACTGTCTGTTTGTACCTTTTAAATTTCAAGAATTTAGCGTTAAGTTTGTCAAAAACCACATAAGACAAAATCTGTGGGCAAATGTTGCAGATGTATGGTCCAAGCTGGAGGAGATCTAAAGCATGGACTGCCAGCGAAATGAAAATGTTGAAAGAGGGTTGCTTTATTTTTCAGTCTCAAATTACGTTGCAGCTTTGAGTGGAAATCAATCTTTAAATTTTTCTCAATAGTTAGTCACTGGAAAAAAATGACCAATGAGAAGCATAATTCTGATGAAACGATATTAAAAAGATGAAAAGATATTGCAGATTTTTAAAATTTATTTTATTTGAGGGACACACACACACACACACACACACATACGCACGCATGCACGCACGCACGCACACACACACACAAAATGTCATGGTTAAAAATAAAACACTGGCACAGTTCAATGCATTCGAACCCAAAGCCTCTCTCTAGGGGTTCACAGTGACTCATTTGTACCACTTTGCTAATACAGTTGTTTTATTTGTTCCCACATTGTTCTCCACAAGTTAACATATCACTGATGTTTTAAGACATAGGATAATTGTGTAAAATGAATGGTTAATTTGGGGCATTTCACCATTGCTTCACTGTAAACCCCAATAAGCTTTGAGAAGCTTGATGTGCCCGGATATAACATCAGTAATGATAGTGAGTTTGAGGCACAACTACAGTACGAAAGACTGAAGTGTTACAAAACATTTTTTTACACACTTCATCTTTGCGTTTAATGACTTTCTATACATTTTTAGCATCTTACCTTCAGGTAAATTGAGCTGAATGAGTACAATCATTCAGCTCTGTAGAGCCCAAAGTCTCTGACAAACTGCGCGATGAGTCACAAAATTGTCAAGCGTCCAGAATTCAATTAGCACATCACAGCAACATATTCCTGCCTTCCCTATCAAATAAAGCTCGTCCAAGTGACACCACACCCTGTTTGAGCTGCTTCTAAACACGCGTTTGATCTCCAGTCTCAACAGAACACGCTAAATGACACATTAAGGTCACTGACAGTTTAATGAGAGTTCAGCACTCTTTTGTGGTGGCGTATCTGTCAAACTGTTTTGTCTTGGTGGACACAAACTGGCCACTAATGTTCGGACAAAGCCCAGGTCTGCAGGTTCATTCATTTGCTGGAGTGTCACGTCAGGTCACAACCCCTAAATCATAAGACTCCAAATCGCAAAAGCATTATCTGGAATAGATTTACACTGAAATAAACTTCAGATGTGTGCACCTCTCTTTGCTTCCATTCATCCTCTCTAAACCGCTTGCAATTTCTTAACTGAGACATTCAGACGCGTTTCTGGATGGGCGCTTTTTTTCTGGACGGGCCCAGCGGAGGTATTGCTAATGTGAATTGGCTGAGTGAACCAAAGTCCCTCATCCTGTGTTTTCATTGACTTTCTCTCCAGCCCCAGGAGTACGAGAGCTAAGCTAATTAGTGCACCGCTGGTCTTTCTTCTCCTGCTCAAGTACAGATATCTGAGGTTTCATTTCATCTGGCTCGTTCTGTGGCCATCGCAATCAGTTGGAGCATTTAAACCTCCCAGTGTCATTGGGAAAAACAGTGCCGGGAATGAAAGTTTTTTTTTTTTAATCCTTAAAGCCAAATGCCCAGTCACGCTAACCTAAACCACCCTGGAAATCAAATGCAGTTAAAAAAAACCCTAATATATAAATGTGAATCTCAGAGACTGGTAACAATATTGCAGTGTAGACATGAATGCTTTTCCTATAAACTGCATTTATTCAAAAATATAAAGGGAAGAACAAACATCTTCAGAGAATGAAGCATTGTATTGCTTGGTTATTGCAAAAGCTCATTGCTTAAGAAAATATTTTTTTTTACATTTTGGGGAAACACAAAATGTACTTTTTAAAATAGCCAATATATGGCCAAAATATATGATGAAATGTTTTATTTAAATCAATATTTTTGGGAAATTTTTGCAACCTTTTAAATATACACTCACCTAAAGGATTATTAGGAACACCATACTAATACTGTGTTTGACCCCCTTTCGCCTTCAGAACTGCCTTAATTCTACGTGGCATTGATTCAACAAGGTGCTGAAAGCATTCTTTAGAAATGTTGGCCCATATTGGTAGGATAGCATCTTGCATTTGATGGAGATTTGTGGGATGCACATCCAGGGCACGAAGCTACCGTTCCACCACATCCCAAAGATGCTCTATTGGGTTGAGATCTGGTGACTGTGGGGGCCATTTTAGTACAGTGAACGTCTCGGTTACGTATGTAACCCTCGTTCCCTGAAGGAGGGAACGGAGACGTACGTCGGAACGTGACCGACTGAAAGGGAACATCCCCCACACCATTACACCACCACCACCAGCCTGCACAGTGGTAACAAGGCATGATGGATCCATGTTCTCATTCTGTTTACGCCAAATTCTGACTCTACCATCTGAATGTCTCAACAGAAATCGAGACTCATCAGACCAGGCAACATTTTTCCAGTCTTCAACTGTCCAATTTTGGTGAGCTTGTGCAAATTTTAGCCTCTTTTTCCTATTTGTAGTGGAGATGAGTGGTACCCGGTGGGGTCTTCTGCTGTTGTAGCCCATCCACCTTAAGGTTGTGCGTTTTGTGGCTTCACAAATGCTTTGCTGCATACCTCGGTTGTAACGAGTGGTTATTTCAGTCAAAGTTGCTCTTCTATCAGCTTGAATCAGTCTGCCTATTCTCCTCTGACCTCTAGCATCAACAAGGTTGAAAATCAACATTTTCGCCCACAGGACTGACGCATACAGGTTTTTCCCTTTTCTTACCATTCTTTGTAAACCCTAGAAATGGTTGTGTGTGAAAATCCCAGTAACTGAGCAGATTGTGAAATACTCAGAGTGGCCCGTCTGGGACCAACAACCATGCCACGCTCAAAATTGCTTAAATCACCTTTCTTTCCCATTCTGACATTCAGTTTGGAGTTCAGGAGATTGTCTTTATGTTGTCTTTTTGGAAATTGAGATTTATACATCATCTGAAAGTATGAAGCATGAATAAATAAATTTTCATTGATGTATTGTTTGTTAGGATATGACAATATTTGGTCAATACACAACTATTTGAAAATCTGGAATCTGAGGGTGCAAAAAAAATTGCCTTTAAAGTTGTCCAAATAAAGTCCTTAGCAATGCATATTACTACTAATAATAATTTTTGATATATTTACAGTAGGAAATATAACAAAATATCTTAATGGAACATTATCTTTACTTAATATCCTAATGATTTTTGGCATAAAAGAAAAAACTATCATTTTGACCCATACAATGTATTGTTGGCTTATTGCCACAAATATACCTGTGCGACTTATGACTTGTTTTGTGGTCCTGTGGATATGATGTTTGAAACTAGTTTTCTTACAGGGTGCCTTCTTACACAAAACACTGACCGGGCAATCATGCAGTAAGGGATCTGGCTTCAGTCTCAGATGCAGCTATTATCACTGCAGGAACATTGATTTCTCAATTAAATCAGCTTGAGGAGGGCTTCACAAGTTTTTGGTTCTCTCTATCTGTCAAACAAAAGATAAATACGCTATGATGTCTTTGTGTTAAGATGCATGTGCAGGACAATACTTCTTCTGTGTCATTTAAAAAGATCATTAAACTGCAGGGAGACTAGATGGTTTAATCGCAACACACTCAGTGTGTCGATATCACAGTTTAGTGCCACATGTAGCACATTAAGGGGTCAGCGAATGAACTTTGATTAACTTTTACAAACCCCACTGTCGGCTGTTTCGCTGATGACCTCACATGCTCATTCACACAAATGCGCTCGCACACCGAACATAAGTCAAGATGAGTTCATCTGAAAAGTTCACACCAATAAATTACGCAGTACAGCAATAAGTGAAGCTTTTGGTCATGGCGCTGAGAGACAAAAAATGATGTCATTTTTTTATTTATATCTAAAAACTGAAACACACAAGATACTAAATGGAATAGCTGTTATGAAGCAGGATGAAAATCTAATTTACTGTCTTTAATAAACCGGTGTGGTTTCATCTCCATTGTGGTTTACTGGTTAACTTATCAGGGTGCAGCATTAAACCATAAAAGGGAAAGATTTCTTAATGTAGACTCATATTTAACACAAAACGTCTGGAGTTTACCCCAGGGTGGGTTCACCCTAAAAGTGGATCTGAAAGACCGTTCTCTACCAACGACTTAAAATTATGGTCATGTAAGTTAAATATAAACCCTGAAAGGCTAATGGAATCATACTTAATTTCCATACTCATGGTGGAAGCTGTTTTAGGCTGCCATTAATGCAGTCGTCTCCTCTGCTGGCAGGTGTCTCTTAATAGATGGGCTTTTCTTCCATTATACTGGAAACACATGTTTCATATCCATATTCTCCAATGCAGTTGTGGTTCAGCGAAGCAGCCAAAACATTCTGCAGCGAAAGAGTGACACGAGTGCTTTGTCTACATGCAGGAACCTCAAAGACACAAACAGAGGCGAAGGGAAAAAAATAAGTTGAAGAGGTAAGGGGAAAAGAGGAGAGATGTGAGAAGATAATGAAAAACAGAAGAAGTGGACGGAGTGTGTTAGCACCGAAGAAAAAGAGAGAGAGGGAATGAAGAGTCTGAAGTAAAAACCTTGGGTATTTTATCCAGCCATCTTGGTAAAGGCCGGTCTGGAGTCGGTAATTGGATTCATATTTCTGGACGTGCGATGGGGTGATAGTGAACTACAAGAATCCCCCCTGCCAACTCCGCAAATCAACACACGTGAAGCGGTGGAGTCGCTGTAAAAATAAGAGATTTAGAAAAGAAAAATCAGAAGTTTGCATTACCATTTTGTATTATCATATACATTGACTTGCTGTCCATGATGTAGGGCTCCACTCAAAGCTCTAAAAATTGAATTAGAACTCGATTTTGGAGACGTAACCCCTGTTACTCATTTTGCTAACATCCACTATTTTTCTAACTTGAACCACGCCCTTTTCCTCAAAACCTCCAAAAACGTTAGCAAACTCAAACACATAAGCAGGGAGCAATTCAGATGAAATTCAGCCTTAATATGAGCGGTCTCTCTTTACTTTTGTTTAGCTTAAAGCATTTCTGTCAGCTACCTCAATCGGAGGCCTGTCCACACAAACACACGCACACACATGCCTCTGGCCTTTCAAAATAAGAGCTATGGAGAATTGAATCCA
The DNA here is from genome assembly GCA_023566225.1 of Romanogobio albipinnatus. Classification (NCBI taxonomy): domain Eukaryota; kingdom Metazoa; phylum Chordata; class Actinopteri; order Cypriniformes; family Gobionidae; genus Romanogobio; species Romanogobio albipinnatus. The sequence continues at coordinate 24,081,422 of CM042239.1, forward strand.
GATGATGGGTGAAGAGATAGATAGATGAAGGATTCGAGGTCAGATCTGATGGAATTAGACTCACAAGTCAAGGGCCATGCTTGCCACCATATTTTGAGAATACATGGTGACAAACGTCCTGCGATTTTACAGTGATGAAAATGATTTAAAATAGTCATGAAACTCTAAATAAAAGGCAACATTCAATTACATGATAAACATTTTATTAAGTAATGAGAAATATTTTGACTCTGTATACGGAAGACCATTTTAAAGGGGTGGTAAACCACGATTTCACTTTTCTAACTTTAGCTAGTGTGTAATGTTGCTGTTTGAGCATAAACAACATCTGCAAAGTTACAACGTTCAAAGTTTAAAGAAAAGGGAGATATTTGCTTTTAAAGAAATAAATTTCTAAGGACTACAGCAAACGGCCGCTAGGGACTACTACACATTCCTCCAGGGTTGCTGACAACACCAGCCCCAATATTTACATAAACCCCTCCTCCGAGAATATGAAATAAGGGGGGGGCGAGGCCATTTTGTATCGCCGCAGGGAATAGTTGTTGTGGTAGGCTAGTTAGTAGGCTGGAGTGTTGTTGCCAATGCCGAAGAAACGCTGTTATTTTCATCTGGATTGCAGGTCCACTTTGTTCAGCCTTCCTAGGGACGAAGTGCGTTGCAGTGCGTTTAACATACAACGTTATATGCATGCGTGTATGAGACAGAGGGGAACATGGTCGCATTTACAGCAGATATATGCTGCCCATCATAAATCAAAGCACGAGACAGACAGGGGTCGGAGGAGAAGACCGGAAAATGTGACATAATGGACAATATTCGTCTGTATTTGCAATACACGAGCCGCAGTTCAGCCACGCGAGACAAACACTGCCAGTGAGAGACGGACGCGCACGGCTCCCGCTGCACATTTCACGGAGGAAAGTTTCCACAATCTTCGCAAGTTCAATGCAGGATTCTTACAACGGCTTGTCCTGAAAGATGGATTTAAAAACAGAAGCTGTTTACGGGCCACAACTTTTAAGTATGATTTATTTTTCGTCTATGTGTTTTCCTGTAATAGTTCGTATCGTTAATTGTACGTTGTAGCAAGGAAGTACACAGATGACAACGTTCATTTGGCTCTGCAAACCAGTTTGTTAAATGCTAACAAACACCTAACGTTACAAACTGTTTAAAATCTCAACAGCGAACTTGGCATTAGTGTAAATTATTCTTTGATTAGAGCTTTTATGTATTGTTTATCTACAGGCATGCTAAACATGGTTCTGTGTTTGATTTGGCTACTAGTGAAGCCAATGTTTAGTGTTCGTTCTTGCGACAAAAATTTGGCAAATCGTTCTAAAACCTCTTGCATCCATTACACCACTTCTGTGAAATGTACAACTATTTAATAATAATTACATTTAAAATATTTTGCTTTAATGCAAGGACTAACAATGGTGTGCAAAAGGCAAAACAAATAGATTATAAATTATATACAATAAACATAAACTGGAAAAACACTTGCTTCTTGTTTTTTGGTAATTGTGTCAATGCTAAAAACTTTTATTTTGAAAATTTTAAACATAAAAGTACCTCAAAGTTCAAAGTAAGAGAATGTGATTAAAATGTTGTTGTTGATGTTTTTTTCTCAATTCATTTAAATGTATCATTGGTGTTATTGTTTGTGTTAAAGGTCCCGTTCTTCGTGTGTTTTTGAAGCTTTGATTGTGTTTACAGTGTGCAATATAACATGTGTTCATGTTGCGCGTGTAAAAAAACACAGTATTTTTCACACAATTTACTTATCTGTATACCGCTGTTTTCACTCTCCTAAAAACGGCTGACGAGTTCCTTGATCTATGAAGTCCCTCCTTCAGAAATATGTAACGAGTTCTGATTGTGCCAGCGGTTCCTGTGTTGTGATTCGACAGCAGCTTAGCGCAAGTTGTACGGAAAGGTCACGCCTCTTAACGGGAGGTATATGCGCTCAATGATCTCTACAGCGTCCATGGGAAAGCCAAACAAAGGTGATTTGACTCCGGGATGAAAATAACAGCGTCTCGACGACATGGCGACAAACACACTGAAACGCAGCACTTCCTTTTCTCCACGCGACACGTCCTCTTCTCCACGTGGGACAGCAACAAGACCACGCCCCCTTTTTCCCGTATTCGTGTGGGCGGAGGTTAGTCTGTTCTACTGACGTCATTTATGAAGGAAGTACCAGGATGTAGTCCAAGCCGGCCGTTCGCTGTAGGCTTTGAAAGGGAACTTCTGTTAAATAAAATATCTCGCTTGGCATTGAACTTTGAGCTTTATAATTTTACAGGTATTATTTATGCTCTAACAGCAACATTACACACTAACTAAAGTTTGAACAATGGGATCACGAAGAACGGGACCTTTAAAGAACAAAAAATTCATTTGTTATATTGATATAATATTGACACATGTTTTATGAGAATCTGTCACTGTTGTATAGTAGGTTGTAATAAAATAAAGTCAACAAAAGCAAAGTTTTCCTTTAAGCTTCATGATGATGTCAAAAAATACCAACAACATTTAAGAATGACCTATGCGCATACACTCTTCTACTCCCTTGTGCTTTGTTTCTTTTGGGCAGCCACATTTAAAACACTCATTATAGCGTCTTGTCATCACACGCACTTGACATGTTTGATTTACTGCTGTCGGTGTGCAGTTCCAGTCTATAATATGGAGCAGCATATCAAATGACCACATATTTTCTTTTCAGTGGCCGAGAACATAATGTCTTACCCTCTGAATGACCTTTGTGTTGTCTGACTGAGAAAAGAGAGGACGGGATCAGCTTTAAAGTGGGTTCCTGGAGAAGATGGGTGTTGGCATGGTTATCAGCAGTGGGTGTTAGCAGGAACGGATATGGGACACAACAACACACTGCAAAGATGTACAGATATGCAGTGCTGAGGCACTGTACACCTTTGTGAGGAAGCTGAGATGATGATCCGTGTCCTCCACGTAACCCGGTCACCGCTGGAGATTCACCATCTGGCTGGAAGCTGCTTTGCTCTTCACTGCTTTACAACACGCTGTCTGTATCAGCCCAATTTGCTTTTATCTCCACACACTCATTACATCATCCAGTGCTCTCCTAGTGTGTGTTTCTGTTTCTATCACTCACGCTTTGTTTTAGATCTGGCTTGTTTTACTCACTCACACACACCCCTCACCGTCTGACTGTAATAACAATGACTTTGTCAATAAAATACATTATGCTCATCTCTCTCTCTGTGGACCTTAGAACATCTTTGAGGTTCTCTCTCTCTCTCTCTCGCTCACAATGGACTCTGATGTAGTTGTCCAAGCAGCGCTGTGAGAAGTTGCATCAGTGTGCCACAAGATATGAGTCACTCTATTTTACGCTGTGCTGGCATTTAGAAGAACGCCACTACATCCGTTGGAGTTAAATGTCAATGACTTTAAAGAGCATCTATTTAAAAACACAAGATCTGCGATGCCTTGTATGAGGTTATCAGTACGCAACCAAAATTAAGCAGCACTGATGATTTTTTTCTCTTGTAAGACTTGAGAAAACCTGAAAAAACTAACATGCTGAATTATACGCAGTGCTCACAACAAAAACACATGCATCCTCCTATCGTTTTGAAAACGGCATCTCGCACGTTAGTGTTGTTCGCTCACTGAGTTTGATCTAGGACAGCAGCAGAAAAATAGCCATGATAACTTGTTAACGGAGAAATGGCAGAACACATGCTAATGCCAGTGTGAGCTCATATCCACACAAATGGTGAGTATGTAGTGCTTTAATTGAAGACCGTTCTATGAAACAGGCTCATTGGAAAAAACACACCTCTACCTAAATGTTTGCAAAAATGTAAATAAAATTCAGTTTTGCACGGTTCCTTCGGCAATACTATGTTATGACCTCAAAACACTATTGCTATAGTGCATGATGCGTTGAACATTAATTGAACATTTAACTAATACATTGTTACATTTGCATCACATAACTGTATGGCCCTTCTGACATAGTAAACTTGCTTAGTAGCCCTCCTGATAAAGCAGTGCACTTTCATGTTCAAAAACTTGTAAAATCCAGCTAAAATGGCATATTTTCTTCAGCCAATGCATTTGTATCTCACATTTGCTTTTGTTAACACTATTTATTAGGTTAAAGGTAGGATTTATTGTATTGTACATCATTTTTTAAACACGACAGAGCATTACACTTTTAGCATTACTTACTACACATTTAATTTATGAACTGCTCCAATATGTACAACAAGCACCATTCACTGCACTTTTCACAAGAAGCAAAGTAATATAATTAGCATATAATGGGGGTGGGGGTAGGGGGGGGGGGGGCTATTGCTATAGTAACAAATGCAACTTTAATGAGCATAAACAGCACATTCTTATTTCAGTGTTGTTGTTAACATTGTTGTTAAGCAGACAGTTTGCGTCGTACATTCTGTTTCACAGCATTGCAAGCCAAAGAGGGTTTCAGTATCAACTGAACTATGCATTTTAAACACTTACATTATGTTCTGACTTTCACCATCCATGCCCGTTCTTAAATGAGCAAAGTTTTCTATATAGAAATATAGCTATAGTATTGTATTCATATTTACTTCACATTTAAGTAAATGTGAAGACGCATATAGATACACTCAACGTAATTTACACCCTTATGACATGCAAATATTTCTGTCCGTTTTAGGCCGTTTGTGATTGTCAGCCTCTGCTTTTCCTCTACAGACTGAAGCCACACTTGTGAGTGTAAAACTGTTACTTTCAGCTAATAAAACAAAAATTGTATGTTTGTTATTTTATGATGGATTGGGGCATTCCACAGCTCTTCATCAAACTTCTCAACACACAGCCTGCCTACAAAGAAAAAAATAACTGATTAATGCTATCTTTGCCTAAATTCTGATTGGGTGGCCCATGAGCTGGCCCTGGTCCAACAGAGTTTTGTTATATGGCAAAAACAGTTGAAACAATATTCAAAATATCTTGTATTTTCAGAACGATATATGTGTTGAGAATGACAGGAGGGCGAGTAAATGATGATACAGTTTTTATCTTTAGGCTAATTCTATACCAAGTCAAAGTTAAACTGTATAACCAAACACACAAATGGCTGATTTTCTGAAGCTCACGGGGAGCTTTCCTTGTTCATTAGAAGCCCTGCTCTCTCTGTTCTCCCACAGGGTTCTCTCAGATGAGGAACGTACAGCATCCCTGGTTTTCATCTCCCCTCAATCCCTCAACAACTACTAGTTGTGCTCTGCTTGGTGCAGATGTTAAAGAGGGAAACACATTCTGAAAGCTTATATCCTGTTTGCATGTTTTCAATTACCAAATAAATAAATAAATATATTTCTTTGCACATGTCACAGGCACAATGGACCAAGAATCATGTTGGAATCTATCCGATCTGATTGTCTCCCAAACAGATTGTCTCCATTGGTTTCGGGGCCTGAATACAAGCCTGCGATTGCGAGCCCTAGAGAACTAGCACTATAAACAATGTCTGACTTGATATGATTTTGACAACAACTGTGTAATGTGTATTGTTCATATTAGGTCACTAATATGAATAATTAATGTCATTTTACTTACAAGAGTGAGGGATATTACTGGCAAGTGTAAAGCACAAAGAAGAAACACAACTGCAGCACAAAATGAGAAGAAAATAAAAAGTTCAAAAAGCAACTTATATTTGCTTTATTTGGTTTGTATTCTTAGTCTTTAAATGGACTTTAAGATGTCTCTTTTCTCTCTTTATCATGTCTATGTAAAGAACTATTGTGTATGCATTGTACTACATAAATAAACTTGTCTTGTCTTACCTAGTTGGTCACTACGGTTACATTTTCCTTCATTTACATTTACGTTTACATTTATGCATTTAGCAGATGCTTTTATCCAAAGCGACTTACAACTTGGGGGTACATGAAGCGATTGGTCATGAAGAGTCGAGAAGCGCAATAAGAGCCTGAAACCCTGAGACCGTGTACATTGCTCAGTGTAGCACAGGCTAAAGTAGGGAGGGAGGAAGGAAGAGAAAGAGGAAAGGAAAGTGTTTTTTTATTTTTTATTTTTTTTAAGTGCTCACGGAAGAGCTGAGTTTTAAGTTGACTTTTGAATGTTGTCAATGATTCTACGTTTCGGATGGCGTTGGGAAGATCGTTCCACCAGCTGGGAACGTTGAATGAAAATGTTCTGGAAAGGGATTTTTTCCCCCTCTGTGATGGTACCACAAGCCGTTGTTCCTTTGCTGAGCGAAGGCTTCTGGTGGGGGTGTGGATTTGTAGAATGGAGTCAAAGTAAGCAGGAGCTGAGCGCGTGGTGGCTCTGTATGCAAGTGTCAGAGCCTTAAACTTGATGTGAGCAGCGAGTGGTAGCCAGTGCAGGGAGATGAAGAGAGGTGTGACGTGGGTTTGGGCTCGTTGAAGACAAGACGTGCTGCTGCATTCTGGATCAATCGAAGTGTTTGGATCGCACAAGAGGGGAGTCTAACCAGAAGCGCATTGCAGTAGTAAAGTCTAGAAATAACCAGGGCCTGGACAAGAAGCTGTGTTGCGTGCTCTGTTAGGAAAGGTCTAATATTCCTGATGTTGTGGAGCGCAAACCGGCATGAGCGAGCTGTCTTAGAAATGTGTTCTCTGAAGGACAGCTGGTCATCAAAAGTGGGGTTGTCTGGGTGAAATGAAAAGTAGAGCTGAGTGTCATCAGCATAGCAGTGGTATGAGAAGCCATGTGCCTGAATGATGGGTCCCAATGAAGTAGTGTAGATGGAGAAGAGGAGAGGACCAAGCACTGAGCCCTGGGGAACCCCAGTGGTCAGTTGATGTGCTTGGGATTCCTCTCCTCTCCAGGCAACCTTGAAAGACCTACCTGTGAGATAGGACTCAAACCAAAGGAGTGGAGTCCCTGTGATGCCAAGTGATGAGAGGGTGGACAGAAGAATCTAGAGCTTAGAGCTGAACTACACAATTCATTAGAGCTGAACTACACAATGTGCACTCCATATAAAAGCAGAGATACATAGATATAAGGAAAACAAAAGAAAGACAGCGAGGAATAGTTTAGGATGGAAAGCTAATGAGTAAATAATTTGTTACAGTGCTGGTGTGGTTTATCCACATCTCTTTTTTTATCCAGTCTAGCCATAGTGAGGCAACACTGAGTGAAAAGATTTCTTAGAAGCCAGTGGGCAAATGGAAAAAGACTATAGAGAGGAAAGAAAGAATACATGAAAATACATGTATTAAAACATCAACATTACTTTATCAACACCCTTCCAAATCAATCACTGTTCTCAATTCATTCCTTTTTCCCTTTCACCAAAGTTTGAACCATGCAACAGAAAAATCATTGTCGAAGGTAGTGACATGACATCACAGTCATACTGATGTCAAATAAGTGGCAGGCACAGCTGAAGTCTAATGTGTCCAACTGCACTATTGAGAAACTAATGGAGGCATCCAGTCAAGTATAAGAGAGAGTTAAGGGACAGATTCCTCACACTAGGGAGTGAAAGTGTGATCAAGGTGCTGGCTGCAGACCTGTGTCCTGCATCTAATCACTTTTTCCATGATGATTTTCAACGACATGGTCACTGTCCGTCATTTCCTGATTGAAACAATAGAAAGGCTTTTTGTGTTTGCACATTGACAATTCAGTTCACTGCTGTGTGTGTGAGATTTACTTTACAGCTAAAAGTGACCTAAACCACTTTGTATCTGCTTTTAGGATTTTATGAACATTTATAGATCACATATCTCTATATTAATACATTTTGACACTCTCGCACTGATCCAGACAACTGCAAAATGACTTTCTTCCAATAAAACACATGCTCTGAACTCTGTAATCAAATTCATTTTCTGATGATCTTCAGAAATGACATGTGTAAACTTACGGGTAAGGTTTTGCGGTTGGCGTAAGGTTTGCTGTGCTTCCTCCTTCTTTTCATCCTCCATCCTTTCATTTCCATGTGACAAGCCATTAATCATACAGATGAAGAGAAAATAATTACAGTGATGGTCAAATTTCTTCAAGTGATGTGGTTCGGAACCCAGAGAAATACATATTTTACATCTCCAGAAACACTGATTCATGGTTTAGACATTGTGAAAGCAAATTGTGCATAGGCTCAAATGCTTTTAGCTTTCGTAATGGTCACAGTGGCCAAGTCTAGTGATAAACAGCCATGACAAGTGTTTTAAGTGGTCGAAAGTATGATTTCTGGGGGCTTGTCGTATAACGCCGCAGAAATGTGCTGACATCATAGACCTTAAATTTAATCTGCATTAAAGTTTATCGGAGTAAAAATCCCTAGTTGGCTTGGAAAGGTTCCTGTGATGGCACAAGACCGTCTGGCTTTGATGATGTCACCGCTGATGCAGAGGACCGTTTTGACCTCTGATGTCATGCCTATGATTATCCAGACACTTAAAGAGCCATCAGTCAAAAGTGCTCAGCCACACAGGCGGGCGGAGAGACAGAGGAATGAAATAGTGTGGAAGAAAAAAAGAATATTTTCCAATTGAATTAATGGAAATTTATGAATGTGCCTGTATTCCATGCAAACCTGAGGCAATAGGAAAGGAAGGTCAGTATGTGTGTCAGACATTCTTGGAAGGTGCTGGAAACCTCTGTTTATGGACGGGGTTGTGAAATATGGCAGCAAGGTCACAGAAAGGGTGACAACTTGGGTCATCAGAATTACACCGAGCCCCCAAAGTGCTGGATTACCCAGCAGCCCCTTTCGAAAAAAAAAAAATCTTTAATTACACTCTCCCGCAGTGTCTTTGGGGAGATTTATAACATGGAGGCACCTGCATCAGAGAACAGTGTGAACAAACAAATAAGGTCAAACGGAGTTGGCAATTCCTTGATGACTCCCACACTTTCAAATCTCTTAATTGCGTTCAGTATACACATCTATGTACCTCTTCGACGGCCCCTGCAAAAATAAACACACACACACGCTAACTCCAGCACATCTGTTGCAGGAAATCTGTGAGTTTAACCTTACAAGCAGCCTGGGATTAACTAAACCCAGAGCTAACCCCCACCAGGGACAGATAAATCCTCTTCTCACCTCTGCTAGAGAGCGATGAGCTACCTACACATCCTCCATGGGGCTCCCCTCGCACTTAAAAACTTACAGCTGATCCTGATTCAACATGAGAGAGGTTAAAAGTTTAGCCCGGGAGGGTTTTAAGGGCTCAGGGCAATGGTGTTCGGTCTGCAATCCCAGCTTGAACTCAATAAACAGGCTAGTTAGCTATGCTGTTGAAACACTACAGTGTACATAGATACATAGATAGTTGCAATAAAAAAGGAATGCACTATATATCTGTACCATATTGGGTATTAATTATTAGAGATTTTTTATCGTATTGGTCGAAATTGGGTTTTTCAATTATTTATGCTAATTTCCCGATTTTACATTTAGACCTTTCCCTTCGTCTAACACTTACAGTTATTCTTTAAAAACACAAATAATGTAATAACAGTTAAATACAATCTTTTGCAAATCTCAAAATGAATGTCCATTCCCTATCTCCCACTTCAACAGGGGGTTGAATGCTAACACTAGGGGTCACACTTGGGAGCCCCAAACACCTCTGATACTTCAGAAAAGACCAATGAGAATTGGCGGGTGAAATTTGCATGCACCACTCTCCCGTACATACGGTTATAAAAGAAGCTGCTGTGCGTCACTCATTCAGATCTGTTCTTTGGAGCTAAGTGGAAGTCATTATAGACTGATGCTACAGACTGCACATTCTCATTAACCTCATTGCTGAAAGATTACAGCGCATTGCAGTGGTCTCTCCACCCCACGCATAGCTAAGAGTAGTGAGAGCTTCCTGTAGGGGATTTTACAGTTAAGACCCAAGGACCAGATATGATGAATGAAGACCAGGAGTCAGAGATGCAGTCAACTGAAGAAAATTTTACAGCAAGAAGTTCGTAGGCCACACTGCCTTATAGACTTATTACAGCAGCAATTATTGCTCTCAGAGCAACGAAAGACATTGTCCACATTAGTGGTCCAGGAACGCCACCTCTAGCTAAACCTTACAGAGATGAGGGAGGTCGACAAAGTGCGCACTCGCAGGGTGGCCTCTTCGGCAACACTGTCAAGGACTTTGCCCAGCAGTTCTCAGCAGTAAAGAAGCAGATAAAGGCAACACATCTTGCCTTCGCATGATGACAACAGGCTGCCGAGGTCACACTCGTCATCTACTCGTCTCTGAGGGGGTTCACAATTATCTCAACGAATTGCTGACTTGAGATTTATAGTGTGCACATAGGGACCTGGTCCTCAGGTACCTCAGCCAATTGGTTTCAGGTCAACTAGGAAAAGAGCAAGCTCTCTCCAGTACAGAGCATCTCTTTTCTCGGGATGGAGTTGGACTATGACGGTGCGTCTCATGAACAAGCGCACTCACAAACTCACGAACAAGTGCTGAATTGCCTGAATTCATTCAGAGGAAAAACAGCAGTCCCACTGAAGCAATTTCAGAGGCTCCTGGGGCATATTGTGTCCTCGGCGGCAGTAACGCAGCTCGGGTGGATGCATATGAAACCACTTCAGCACTGGCTTCAGACTCGAGTCCTGAGATGGGCATGGTACTGAGATACGCATTATGTAGCTATCGCAGCAACGGTTGCATACATAAACCACTAGAGCAGTTTACGTTCACGTCACATATCGAAACTTGCCCACCATCTCCTAGTCTGGAGTCAGCAGCAAAGTCACTGCTGTCCACTCACATCCCAGGCAAGCTCCATCGTGCAGCGGACGCACTGTCATTACAAGTGACACTCCAAAGAGAGTGGAGACTCCACCCCCAGGCGATCTAGCTGATCTGGAATCGATTTGGTGAAGCACATGTAGATCTGTTCACTTCCCAGGAATCCTCTCATTGCTTTCTGTGGTATTCCCTGACCGAGGCCCCCCTTGGCACAGACCCACTCAGCTGACCTTGGGGTCTGCGCAAATATGTTTCCCCCAGTGAGCCTGCTACGCAAGGTCAGAGAGGACAAAGAACAGGTTGCGCCTTATTAGCCCACACGGATTTGGTCCTTGGAGATCATGCTCCTGACGACAGCCCATACCTGGAGGATGCCTCTGAGGAAGAACCTCCTTTCTCAGGGACTGGGGCACAATTAGGCACCCACACCTAGACCTCTGGAACCTCCACGTCTGACACCATCACTCAGGCTAGAGTCCCCTCTATGTGGCAAGATTATGCTTTGAAGTGGAGTCTGTTCGCTAACTTATGTGCTTCCCAAGGGTAAGGACCACAGAGATGCGCAGTCGGGTCAGTGGTTCCCTTCCTACAGGAGAGGTAGGAGGGTCAGCTGTCCCTCTCCACCCTGAAAATGTATGTGGCCGCCATAGCAGCACATCACGATGCAATGGATTGTAAGTCATTAGGGAAGCACAACCTGCTCATCAGGTTCCTTTGAGGTGCCAGGAGCTTGAAGCCTCCTAGGCCACGTCTTATTCCCTCATGGGACCTTTTTGTTGTCTTGCTGGGCCTGTCGAGCTAAGGGCACTCTCCTTGAAGTTCACACTCCCGACCATGCTCCCTTCCATCAAGAGGGTGGGGGACCTTGTTTTTGCTGTCTCCAGTACGCACTCTGTGTATTTGCTTGGACCGCAGTGCTTTAGAGACTCTGAGCAGCTCTTTGTCTGTTATTGGGACAGCAGAAGGGGAAGGCTCTCTCCAAACAGAGGTGGGTCCACTGAATAATGGATGCTATTGCCTTGGCATATCAGGCACAGGGGAACATGCCCTCCGGAGTTCGAGCACACTCCTGGAGTCTACAATCTCCAGGTTTAGCCAGTTTTGTCCTGTGTATTGTCCGACTAGGAAACTGTCCAACTGTTTTCAACTTAAATATATTTTAAAATTCCAATGTATATTAAAATGTGTATAAAATGCAAAAGGTGAACAATATGCAAGTTATGATACGGTTTGCAGCACTTTGTGAAATCCAATTTTGTCATTTGTGTTTGCATGGTTGATGAAGAGAAAACATAAGACAGAATAACTGGTGAAAGCCAGTGAAAGCTGTTGCTCAATTCACCTCACATGAATCTTTAAATGCAACAACTAGACAATGTCTGCTGCAAAAATGAAAAGTGTAGAAGAATGCTCACAGATAACATGACTGTTTGTGTCACATTTACAGTTTACACTTTATGACAGAAACTATAGTGAGTTGAGAAACACTAACACTAAAGAGCAGGGCAGAAATATATAAAAAGTTACTAGTTACTAAAAGTTACTAGTTACTAAAAGTTACTAGAAAATCTTTGGCATCCCATTCCTTGACAAAACAAAAATGAAATGTGTTTCATTAAGGCAGTTAAAGCACAACAAACTCCTTTTGAACTCCACAGCTAAAACAGCACCAATCCAGAGGCCAGAGAGCATTTATGTAACTCTCTCAACTTTGACCCGCACTGCCTCTGATGACCTTTTGTCATCTATGTGACACGTCACTTAGGTGCTTCTAGAAAAGTTTGTTTTGCTGCCCTGATTTCAACCTTTCGTCCTCTGCCCTCTCACTCTCCCTTTCACTTGTTTTCTTCTTCTCTGCTTGTCCGTGACCAAACATTCTTCCTCCATTATTTACTTTTCCCTTTGTTTCTATTTTCTACAGGACAACAATCACAATGTTCGATTCTAGTGAGCGCATGAGGGTGCACTAGGGCCAAACCGCAAATGTGGTCTGGATAAGCATGTATTTGTGTGGGGCTTGTGCCCTGTGACTCTCCTCATCCCCAAACAAGGACACTAATTCAACCATGAATCATAATGGAGTCCAGTTGTGGCTTGTCGCTTGTTTGTTTCTTCCCCTGAAAGATTTACCCATGCACGTCCCGAAGGATCATATCTGGCTCATTTGTTCTCTCTTTCTTCCTCTGTTGTGTTTTTTTTTTCATCACAGCACATACATAGCACAGTTAGTGAAAGAATGAGGAGATAGAGACTGTAAAAGCGACTGCCTTGGCAGGAGAACTTAGATAACGGTACGATAATCAGATAACTGGGAAGTATGATAAGAGCTGTTTATGTCAACCTATCATATCGCCTTTCCACCTTCCATATTTTGACAATACTTCTAGTGTACATATCTCCTGCTTCTCCCCCCCCCCCCCACAATATTTGTTATTACCTATCATCATTCAACAACAATCCGTTAGCAAATAATGTGTCAAATATTTAGTATAAATTTTATCAAAATGCAGAACAGTAGAGGAAATTATTTTTACAATTCAGTACAATTTAATATATTTTAAAATGTATTTCAGTCCTTTGATGGCAAAGCAAAATTGGCAGCATCATTACTCCAGTCTTCACTCTTCAGTGTCACATGACCCTTCAGAAATCATTCCAATATGCTGATTTGGTGCTCAAGAAACATTTATTATTATTATCAATGTTGAAAATAAGTTGTGCTGCTTAATATTTTTGTGAAAACCGTGATACATTTTTTTCAGGATATAAAGTTCAAATGAATAGCATTCATTTTAAATAGAAATCTTTTGTAACTTTTTTTACTGTCATTTACTGTTGTGATTAATGGAATGCATTCTTGTGGCAAGAGCTTGACTTTTTTCATAAATGTCTTGCGTTGATGTTAAAAAGTTGGAACCTTGCTGTATATTTTTAAAACTAACCTCTTCTTGATATGGGTTGTAAGTGATAATGTAATGTCATAATTTTGATAAAACAAAGAGAAAATCACATGTTGAAGAGAAATTTTGAATCTTAAATACAAATGGGATATGAAGTTTTGTCTCATGTGTCAGGAATCAGTGACGTGTGCCTGATTGGGCCCCACTTTATATTAGGTGGCCTTAAGTACTATGTACTTACATCAAAAAATAAGTACAATGTACTTAATGTGTTCAAATTGTATTGCGAAACACCTTTGCTGATATTGAGGTGGGATACGGGTAGGGTTAGGGACAGGTGTGTTGGTATGGGTAAGTTTAAGGGTAGGGTTAGGTGTAAGGGAAGTATCAACTGTGTAATTACAAATGTAACTACAGAAATGAATTACAGACGTAATTACATGCAGGTATTTTTAAAATGTAAGTACAATGTAAAAACATGTTTGTACACAATAAGTGCATTGTATCAAATGATTAACTAAAATGTTAGTACATAGTAGTTAAGGCCACCTAATATAAAGTGGGTTCCCTGATTGTGTGAAGATGCTTGTGTGTTTGTCTGGATGTGCACTTTTAACCACTGAACTGTTACTGACTGTGATGAACTTGAAGTATGATTACAGGAAAGTCAGGCCACACACCCTTGTTGCCCACACAGGTGCCATTATGTTATAGGAATCAACTCAACTACTGATAATGAATCACAGGTAATGTGATGGCAAAAAAGAAATAGGTCAACAAAAAGCATTGTTGTGTTGAAAAGAACATGACTTGCTGTACGTGACCAAACAAATATCCCATAAAGCACAGGACACATTCATCAATAGAAGGTCATCAATTCACCTCTAAACTAATAATCAAACCAATAGCATTTCTACATTTTATGCATCTGGTTCAGAAATAATTGTTTGGACTTTTTGCTTTTTAAATGTGCTTAATTTAAATGCTGTTATATATATATATATATATATATATATATATATATATATATATATATATATATATATATATATATATATATATATATATATATATATATATATATATATATATATATATATATGCATGCATAGATTTAGACTTTTTAAAATATCTTTAATCTGTTCTGAAGAGCCCAAGTCCAATCAGAATTTTTGTATCCACTCAGATTATTGAATATTATTGCCTTATACAGTTGCAAGAAAAAGTATGTGAACCGCTTTCAAATTCTTCAGTTTTCCAGCATCTTTTGCATATTTTAACCCTTTCCAGCAGGGACTGTATGATTTTGAGATCCAGCTTTCCACATTGAGGACAATTGAGGGACTATATTACAACTATTTAAAAAGGTTGAAACATTCACTGATGCTCCAGAAGGAAACACAATGCATTAAGAGCCGGGGGTGAAAACTTTTTGAATTTAAAGATAAAGGTAAATTGTACATGTAAGTATCTTCTGTTGCTTCTGAAGGCCAGTACTAAATGAAAACATGCACATTTTCACAGATTCTGCAAACGGTTCACATACTGTTTCTTGCAACTGTATATAATATATTTATATGGGTTGTTGAAGTGACATGGCATTTTCACTCTCACACAAGATAAAAATTTATATAATTAGTATTGTCATCATTTAAAATGCATTCAATGGTTAAACATTTCTTTGTTTTACATGAACCTGTTGATATAAAAACTGCTTTGTCTTTAGATTTTTTACATTTTTGAGCCAAATCTCAACATTGTCCTATGGTGTGACTGTCTCAAGCATGTTTCAATAAATTACAACTTTTATAAATGAAAAAGAAAAGCATACAAATGTTAATAAATACCTGAGGCATAATTTTACAAGCGTCTATTTTAGTCATTTTTTTTCATCCATATATTTCTAAAAGAGTAGGAAGTTGATACATTTTGTCACTGAAAACCATATCCTCCGGTGTGACACCATTTCCTGATTTTAAATCTGGCAATTCCACTGACAAGTTTAATTAGTTGAAAGATTCAAGATCATGTTACTGGCCATGACGTGCACATGTTAAGACTTTTTCGGAACCACTATAAAAGTGTTAATTTCTGTTGTCCTTTTGGTGCGAAAACCCTTATATTCTTAATTCATTCTATGTCACATCATAGGAGACATTTTAGTAAAAAAAAAAAAAAAAAAAAAGTTAGTGACACCACATATTTTCTTTAAGTATTTTCACACTTTTTTTTTTTTTACTGCTTATTTGTCAACTACCCATATACACTCACCTAAAGGATTATTAGGAACACCTGTTCAATTTCTCATTAATGCGATTATTTAATCAACCAATCACATGGCAGTTGCTTCAATGCATTTAGGGGTGTGGTCCTGGTCAAGACAATCTCCTGAACTCAAAACTGAATGTCAGAATGGGAAAGAAAGGTGATTTAAGCAATTTTGAGCGTGGCATGGTTGTTGGTGCCAGACAGGCCGGTCTGAGTATTTCACAATCTGCTCAGTTACTGGGATTTTCACGCACAACCATTTCTAGGGTTTACAAAGAATGGTATTTGGCAGTCCTGTGGGCGAAAATGCCTTGTTGATGCTAGAGGTCAGAGGAGAATGGGCCGACTGATTCAAGCTGATAGAAGAGCAACTTTGACTGAAATAACCACTCGTTACAACCGAGGTATGCAGCAAAGCATTTGTGAAGCCACAACACGCACAACCTTGAGGCGGATGGGCTACAACAGCAGAAGACCCCACCGGGTACCACTCATCTCCACTACAAATAGGAAAAAGAGGCTACAATTTGCACAAGCTCACCAAAATTGGACAGTTGAAGACTGGAAAAATGTTGCCTGGTCTGATGAGTCTCGATTTCTGTTGAGACATTCAGATGGTAGAGTCAGAATTTGGCATAAACAGAATGAGAACATGGATCCATCATGCCTTATTACCACTGTGCAGGCTGGTGGTGGTGGTGTAATGGTGTGGGGGATGTTTTTTTGGCACACTTTAGGCCCCTTAGTGCCAATTGGGCATCGTTTAAATGCCACGGCCTACCTGAGCATTGTTTCTGACCATGTCCATTTATGACCACCATGTACCCATCCTCTGATGGCTACTTCCATCAGAATAATGCACCATGTCACAAAGCTCGAATCATTTCAAATTGATTTCTTGAACATGACAATGAGTTCACTGTACTAAAATGGCCCCCACAGTCACCAGATCTCAACCCAATAGCGCATCTTTGGGATGCAGTTCTGAAGGCGAAAGGGGGTCAAACACAGTATTAGTATGGTGTTCCTTATAATCATTTAGGTGAGTGTATATATATATATATATATATATATATATATATATATATATATATATATATATATATATATATATATATATGGTAATCATCTGTATTCAAAGAAAAGAGTACACGCACGCACGCACGCACACACACACACACAAATATGACATAGTACATATATGTTCCTTTCTTTGAACACTCAATAATAGCTTATATGACAAAACTCTCTAATTGGCCTATTATATCTCTGTCTGCTCTGACATTTTGACAAAGCCAAAATCTAAGCTTGTCTTTCTCAGAGTACATTGGAATGTCTCTCAGAGCTTATGGAAAAGTGCTGGTAAAGAAAACAATTTGGGTCACATTTCATTGCTCTAGGACCAATATATCAAGGGATTTCAGACCTCAGTGGTTTTTGGAGCACAGCAGTCCTTCCCTAAGCCAATAAAACAACATTATCTACAACAAGCCCAACACATATTTAGGTAATGTAGACTTATTAGATTTGACTCCTCATTCAAACTCAGCTATAATATCCCCCTGAACTATACCCAGAACTGTCATTTAAGCCAGAACTCAAAATAAAGGTGATTGGTGGAAATGGCATGCCAAAACGAATTGAACAGATGGAAAAATGTGTATGTGCTGTCAGAGAGTGAAAGTTGTGTTGAGTTGAAGCTGATTATAGCCCCTCACTGTGGTGAGATTAAACTGAGCTTCAGAGAACTGCAACAAACACTCTCCTGCAGCATCTTAGTTTAGCCACAATCCTTGTCTCTTTCATTCTTCATTGCTTCTTTTTTCATTCCTTACCTTTTCTTTCCATTCCAAGACAAACAAGCACACGCCCACCCAACCACCCTCAAACGCACATGCTCACTCATGCACACACACATTTTACAACTGAGAGCTGTCCAAGGTGCTGATCTATCCCGATATGGCATGTGTAACACACTCAGAAAGTCTTTAATATATTTGAATAAACAAATGTAGCAGGTTTATTCCACATTACATATCTCTTCTTTTAAGCTGGAGTGTACATTTAGGATCTTTCTCACTGTCTAGATCTGAAGTCAATCGCATCATAATATCCTCAGTAGCTGTTCACCATCTCTGTCACAGCCCGATTACCCCAGAGGGATGTTTTCATTCTCGCCTGGCCGAAGTTTGAATGATATGTGTTGTGACTGCTCCAGCTGTGGCAGACATCTTGGAGCACCATGGGTGTAATATGGCTACTTTACATTTAATGTTCCCTCGCCCCATTGAGTGAGAGTGCGAATCACGACACCGGCGTGTCTACCCACTCCCTTCCTCATCCACCTTGAAAAATGATTCCCCCAACTTTCCTTTTTTCCCCTCCAATCTGTTTTCACAGCTGTCTGAAATGTGTGTACTCTGCTGACTTTGCCGTTGCTTTCTCTGAAAGTGAGAGAGAGAGAGAGAGAGAGAGAGAGAGAGAGAGCAGGAGAAAGAAAGAGAGAGCGAGGACAAAAAATGTGTTTGACAATTATTCCTTTGTTAACACTGAGGCCTTGCTCTTATTTCACAATAACAGCGCAGTGATGGAGAGCGACTGTGTACATGAGTGCGCGTGTGTGTAAGCTCTACTGGAGCAGAACGCAGAAAAGTGCTCAGGTCGAATTGAGGTGGGCCAGCGCAATACAAATATATAGACTGAAATAATCAATCATCTCAGAAAGTTGATTAATGGGAGCTTGTGTTTATGTGTGTTTTTCTGTGAGTGTGTATGAGCACATGAAAGAGTGTGAAAAAAGGAGCAAGTTGACATTGGGTCAAGATTATACATTCTTGCTGAGTGAGAGTTAAAATGGCATACATATTTGTGAGTATAATATGTGTGTGAGCTGCCTACACAGGAAGCATCTTAACTGGAACAGAACCTTGTAAGTGACCGATTTGGAACGCTCTGTATAGACAGACATTCTGTGCTTTACACAGTGTGATTAACAATTTAATGAACATTTCCATATAGGCTACATGAGAGGAATGATGATTTAGATATAAATATTGAATACACTACCGTTCAAAAGTTTGGAGTCAGTACTTAAAAAAAGAAGAAAAAATTAATACTTTTATTCAGCAAGGATGCACTAAAGACATGTACATTGTAACAACAAAAATAAATAAATGCTGTTTCTTTTTAACTTTCTAGTCATCAAAAATCCTGAAAAAATATTTATAACTGGTTCCACAAAAATATTAAGCAGCACAACTTCAGACGGGAGTAATGGCTGCTGAAAATTCAGCTTTGCCATCACAGGGAAAAATACAATTTTAAATTAAAATAGAAAAGAGCTATAATAATATTTCACAATTTTACTGTTTTAACTGTGTTTCTGATCAAATAAATTTAGCCTCAGTGATCATAAGAGACTTCTTTCAAAAAACAATTAAAAAATGTTTACTATTACTTTATTAATTTAAAACAATTTTCATTTATATAATTAATTCAGTATTCAGCAAAAAGGTCTCTCTAATAAGAATTTTCAAAAACTGGGTACAATGAGATGACATTATTCTGCTCACCCTTCAACCATCCAACATTAAAAAGACATTTAAAAGTGTCAAAGCATTAACAAATGACTACAACAGACCATGAATAAACCCCAATTAGGTTGCCTTAATCAAAAATGTTCAGTAACTGGAAGATTGAGCGATAATATGTCATATGTCATTTTGACAGACAATACATATTGTATTTACCTGCTTTAGAAACATTCCAGTAAATCAAGCATCCAGCGTTAGTTCTGGCAGGCCACGTAGTCAAGCTCCGCTATCAGTTGATTGGGAAATTCTAACTCCGCCCCTTTCAGCTTCTCCGATTCAGCTGATCCTATGCACTCAATTGGCTTCTCTCAAACAGGGCGCCTTACTTAAGCATAGCTTCACTTCAATCTGCCTGCTTGGACGCTTCTACTGCACGCTGCTTTGCAACCCACCTCCTCCCCAGCTCCTCCTTAAACTGCTTAACTTAATCAATGTCATTATGTTGTCTTTGAGGCATTCTCTGTTCTAAATGGGGGATTTGCTCTGCCCTCCCAGTTTAAAATGGGAGATGTCCCTAGAATCTGCTGCTGTTCCCTGTCTTGGCTTTTCATGGAGCTTGTGAAAAGGATGGGGAATTTAGAACAGAACCATACCACCAAATGTAAATCTTTGCAAAATATGCAATAAAAAGTTGACTAAATGTGTGTCTTTGACTTAAGTGGACCTGTCTGAAACACTGTTAATGTGATTAGAAGTTAAAAAAGTAAATTTTAAAGCATCCGTGTGAAAAGACGTGAGACGTGAGGATTTTGAGAGAAAACAAGAGATTTTTAGTGCATTCCAGTGAATTATTAATGGGATATACTGTAAATTAATTCAGGAGATTTTTAGTGCATTCCAGTAAATTATTAATGCGATATATTGTAATTTAATTCAGGAGATTTTTAGTGCATTCCAGTAAATTATTAATGCGATATATTGTAATTTAATTCAGGAGATTTTTAGTGCATTCCAGTAAATTATTAATGGGATATATTGTAAATTAATTCAGGAGAGCATACCAAAAATGCACAGTATATGATGTCCTTTTTCATACTGTTACACTGGAAAAAAGAAAATAATCAGGAGGAAAAAATGATACTTAAAAGAGCTCTTGCCATAGATTTTCTTGTCATATTAAAATACCAAGCATTATTTCAATCTCTTGAAGTCTGAAAACAGAATATGAAATACATTTTACAGCTACTTCAGTCAAAGTGATAGATTTAAGGATTATTTGTAGAGCAACCTTATGATTTTAAATAATTAGTTTCAGTCTTTTTGACTGGCACTTCCCCAAACCAGAAGTGCATCCCATAATCTAAAATACAGTAGGCTTGTTAGAAAAAAGGTGGGTAACTTTCTAGTAATCCTGAAGACCTTGATTAGCTTGTTCAGGTGTGTTTTATTAGGTTTGGAGCTAAATTCTGCAGAGTTGAGAACCCCTGATTCAAACAGTGCCTCCTCCATTAGGGTTACAAGTGATATTTGCATAACTAATATTGATGTCTTATAATGCAGCCTAAAATAGGCAGCTCAATAGGTTCAGCAACACGTGTGTATGAGGTTGATTCAGTCAATGTTGCTCTCCATGACCTCCAAGCACTGTTTCTCGTTCCTCTCTATGGGTTTGGGTGGTCCTGTGGATCCTTTATGAGCTTCCTCTAGTTATGCCCTTCTGCCTAGTGCTGAAGAAACCTCAATAATGAATGACCACATCCATCCATCACCACCTCTCAGCTCGGATATGTGTCTCCAACCCACTTTACCCACTCTGAGTCAACATGACCACCTCTGGCCATATTACAACCTGGCACCAAGAGAGAATCGGCCCATCCCACACAACAATAAATTCAACCCAACCTACAGAGTCTTTGAACCGATGCCTCGTACTTCTCTTTGGACAATAATGGCCAGAGAAGAGCAGCAGAGCCGTGCGCCCACCGTCATGGCAGTGAGAAGTGTGTGTATGTTGGTAGACACGGCCGCCACTCACCCATACCTGACCAGGACGGGAGGTGAGTCATTATGTCTACCTCTGGCTGCTCCCTGTGAGAACTGCAATTGTCCTGCACTCACACACACACATACACACACAGCTGCCATGTTTACTTTTCCTTTCCCAGTAAAATAATCAGAAAGCTCCAGAGTGGTGGCGGCTGAGAGGAGGAGGAGGAGAGAAAACTGTGAAATGACTGCAGACACACACACACACACACACACACACACACACACACACACACACACACACACACACACACACACACACACACACACACACACACACACACACACACACACACACACACACACACACACACACACACACACACACACACACACACACACACACACACACACACACACACACACACACACACACACACACACACACACACACACACACACTGGCCAGCTTCTGGGACCTGGGACTTATTCATGGTAACCATTGTCCTCCTTCCAGGAAGCTCTTTTCTTCTCACCCATGTTGTTTTTACGAGCTTATGTTTTCAACGCATAGGGCAAAAACGCAACATAGCAAGACTACTACATCACACCGCTAAAGCAGAGGTTTGAAATTAGACCCAGGGTTCAGATGGCCACAGGGCGAAGCCACCAGAAACCGTTTAAAGTTCAAACAATGGCCCTGAAATTCATGCGAATAACAATGCTGTGAAGGACAAGTGGCTGTTTGAGGAAGCCAGAGAAAACACAGAGGCACTAGCACACATGCCAAGACTTAAATCTCTCACTCCACCCATGTTTAATGCCCTTTTGTGGACGTACTGTACATGCTTTTAATGAGACTGCTTTGAATAAACTTGGGCAAAAACAAATTTGGCCATTAACACCTTATAAACACCAGTCATTTCCCTCTTAAAGCTTTTGAAAGGGAGGGGAATATCTGCCCACAGAAAGGGATATTATAAAATACATTAATGTGGGAACATAAGCAGAATGCTGAAGAACAGACTGCGGGAAACACAAAAGCACAATCTAGTATTACTAGCCCTATTACTAAGTAATGTTTTGCTGTTTTGCTGTAGCAAGTCGCAATAAAACTGACCTTGAAACTATTTTTGCAACATTTAACATCACTTTTATGTATAGATTTTATTGCTTTGCTCTTGTCACAGACCCTTCCTTCCTTCCTTCCTTCCTTCCATCCATCCTTATTCCACATAGCTTATCCTATATAGGTTTGCATCTTGGGCCGCAGGCAGGAAAACACCAAAGTGGCCAGTTCAATCATAAAATATGACTATCCATAAAAATATAAATCATTACATGTTTAAAACTATAATCTAAATAAATAGTGAAATAACAAACAACAACAAAAAACGTCTTGGTTACGTATGGTAACCCTCGTTCCCTGAAGGAGGGAACGGAGACGTACATCGGTTGTACCGACGAATTGGGATATCGAATTGGGATCACTTCAGAGAGCCCCTATCAGCTTCGAGATTTAGAGAATGGGCCAATGGGCCATTGGCGTGCGAGATTTGCATCTCACGCTCCGCCCCACGGGTATAAACAGGAAGCGAGAGCAACGCACTGACGTTTTTCACTGAGGAGCCGAACTCGTGACTCGGCCATGCAGTGATGGTAAGAAACTGTGGCGACGGGACGTACGTCTCTGTTCCCTCCTTCAGGGAATGAGGGTTACCATACGTGACCGAGACGTTCCCTTTCAGTCGGTCACGTTCGACGTACGCCGGTTGTACCGACGAATTGGGATCCCTTTGGAAAACGCCACAGTTACTACTACTTCCAGCGCCCAGCGAGAGCCCCTCAGACCCCGTTCTGAAGCGGGCGGGGAGATTCATGCAGGGAGAGTCACACTGCTGTTCCGCAAGACCCACTCAGCAGACTATTGGATAACGCTGGGAAAGCGTGCCCGGAGGGACGCTGCGGAAGCCACATCATGCCCGGAGGGAGTTACCATGTGGAGAATACAAATATGGACTGGACTTGGGCAGTGCAACATACGGAAGTCCCAGGGGTGGCCCCGGCCTGTTGCAGGCGGGGGAACAACACCGTACTGAGACGGAAGAGGAACTCTGCCGAGGGAAAGACACAAGCTCGCCGTAGGGAGCTGTACCGTGGAGAATACACGTATGGACTGGCCTTGGGCAGTGCAACATACGGAAGTCCCAGGGGTGGCCCCGGCCTGTTGCAGGTGGGGGAACAACACCCTACTAAGACGGCAGAGGAACTCTGCCGAGGGAAAGACACGAGCTCGCCGTAGGGAGCTGTACCGTGGAGAATACACGTATGGGACCGCCGTAGGGGTTGCAACATACGGAACCCAGCCTGACACAAGTTCCACCAAGGCATACAAGTGCCAGAACTGGCGTTGGACGCTCTGCCACATCCGACTGCCGCGGGTTGCGGAGGACTCAACAGGGTTCGTTGAGGCATGTATCCGTTCCATAGGGAAGGGAATGGCGCAGCAAGCCGACACTAGAACGAGCACTTCAGTGTTGCTGACTATGGGAAGCGAGCACACGAGAAGCAACCGGTTCTACACGTTGGCTATAAAACCTAGCGAAAGTGTTAGGTGTCGCCCAGCCCGCAGCTTTACAAATATCTGTCAGCGAGGCGCCACGAGCCAGCGCCCAGGAAGAAGCTACACCGCTGGTGGAGTGGGCTCTAACCCCGAGCGGGATTCATACACCAAGACGATGGCATCCACTATCCAGTGGGCCATCCTCTGCTTGGAGACAGCCTTTCCCTTCTGCTGGCCTCCGTAACAGTCGAAGAGCTGCTCTGAGGTCCTAAAGCTTTGCGTTCTGTCTACATAGACGCGCAGGGAGCGAACTGGACAGAGAAAAGCCACCACTTGGTACCGAAACGGAGTAGTGGGAACCTTGGGCACATATCCGGGCCGGGGTCTCAGGGTTACCTATCTGCAGGTCCCCTACCCTCTCAACAGAGGCCAATGCAATCAGGAGTATTGTCTTTAGAGACAAGATTTTCAGCTCAGCTGACTGCAAAGGCTCGAAGGGAGGGTGCTCTGCAGTGCGGTCAGCACCAGAGGGAGGACGATGCGGATTTAGTCTCCTCGACCCCCTCAGGAACCTGACGATCAGATCGTGCTTGCCTAAGGACTCGCCATTAACCATATTGTGATTTGTAGCAATAGCAGCAACGTACACCTTGAGGGTGGAGGGAGACAACCTTCGCTCCAACCCATCTTGAAGGAAAGAGAGCACAGATCTGACCGAACACTTTCGGGGGTCTTCTCGGTGAGAAGAGCACCAATCAACGAATAGGTTCCACTTCAGCGCATACAGCCGACTCGTAGAGGGGGCTCTGGCGGAAGTGATGGTGTCTACCACAGCCTGTGGTAAGTCACCTAGAACCTCCGCGTCCCGTCCAGGGACCAGACATGGAGTTTCCAGAGGTCAGGACGCGGGTGCCACAGGGTGCCCCATCTCTGAGTCAGGAGGTCCTTCCTCAGAGGAATGGGCCAAGGAGGTGCTGTCGCGAGGAGCACTGGTTCCGGAAACCAAGTCCTGTTGGGCCAATACGGAGCTACCAAGAGGAGCTGTTCCCCGTCCTTCCTGACCTTGCACAGTGTCTGTGCGAGATGGCTCACTGGGGGAAACGCATATTTGCGTAGGCCCTGGGGCCAGCTGTGTGCCAGGGCATCCGTGCCGAGGGTTCCCTCAGTCAGGGAATAAAACAACTGGCAGTGGGTCGTGTCGGGGGCGGCAAACAGATCGGCCCCAAAGCGACTCCAGATCAGCTGGACCACCTGGGGAGCACCGGCAACCGTGACAGCTCGTCGGCTGCACGATTGAGCGGGCCCGGAATGTGAATGGCACGAAGGGTCCTCAGATGCTTCTGACTCCACAGGAGGAGATGGCGGGTGAGTTGGGACATGCGGCGGGAGCGTAGACCACCCTGTTGTTGATGTACGCAACGGCCACAGTACTGTCACGTCCGGACCAGAACCTGCTTGTCTTTGAGTGGTGTTTTGAAGCGGCTGAGAGCAAGACGAACTGCCAGCAACTCCAGGCAATTGATATGCCATTGCAGTTGGGGCCCCGTCCACAGACCCGAAACTGCAAGCCCGTTGTACGTGGCACCCCAGCTGGTGGATGAGGCATCCGTGGAGACAACAGAATGCCTGGACACTTGTTCTACAGGCACTCCTGCCTGTAGAAATGAAGGGTCCTACCACGGGCTGAAGGTTTGGCGGCATCTCGGCGTCACTTGGACACGGAGGGACCCGCT
This sequence comes from Romanogobio albipinnatus, assembly GCA_023566225.1. Classification (NCBI taxonomy): domain Eukaryota; kingdom Metazoa; phylum Chordata; class Actinopteri; order Cypriniformes; family Gobionidae; genus Romanogobio; species Romanogobio albipinnatus. The sequence continues at coordinate 24,107,174 of CM042239.1, forward strand.
GTGCCACGCCCATCTCGGGACTAGGTCGTGTAGCCAGTGTTGAAGCGAGATAGTTGAGAAGGCGAACACCATGCTCTCTCATGGGAGCAATGGCCGCCTCCGCGACTTTTGTGAAGATACGGGGTGACAGGGACAGCCCAAAGGGCAGGACTTTGTACTGATATGCTCGTCCGTCGAAAGCAAAGCGTAGAAACGGTCTGTGTCGAGGGAGAATCGAGACATGAAAGTACACATCCTTCAGGTCGATCGCTGCAAACCAATCTTGGGGATGGATGCACCTGAAGATGCATTTCTGCGTTAACATTCTGAACGGCATCCTGTGGAGGGAGCGGTTCAAGTATCGCAGATCAAAGATCAGTCGTAACCCGCTGCCTTTTTTGGGTACAATAAAGTACGGGCTGTAGAACCCGGACTTCATAACGGCTGGAGGACCGGCTCTATCGCGTCCTTCGCCAGTAGGACAGCGATCTCCGCCTGAAGCACATGGGCATTTTCCCTCGTTACAGACGTGAAGTGAACTCCCCTGAACTTGGGGGAACGCCGGGCGAACTGAATTGCATAGCCGAGTCTGATGGTACGGATGAGCCAGCGAGATGGGCTGGGGAGCGCTAGCAAGGCTCCCAGAGACCGTGCAAGCGGGACCATCAGCACCACAGACCCGGAGCGGGGCAGCGCAGCGGAACGCAGGGACCCGTGGACAATGGGAGTGGTCCTTGGAGGGGTCTGGGTGTGAGACACGCTGAGGGGGCGGGTGAGTGTGAGGAGGCACATTGTGTGCGTCCCGACAGCCAGCGACCCCTGCTGGCGAAGGGAGAGGCGTCTGAGGGAAACGAGGCATGGTAGCGTCGCATACCGCCAGACGCGCTCTCTTGGCACCCAGAGATGTTAGAAACTGCTCTTTTATTGACAATTTGGGTACCACTGGCACTGGAGCCAGTGGCGGAACAGAAAAAACAGAACAAAGGATTTTCCCCCGGCCCTCCTCCGGGGGAAGGAGTGGAGCTGCAGCCATCTCCTGAAGAGCAGTTCCCTCCATCTCTGGGTGGCCCGTCTCAGGGTCTCTTACGACGGCGCTTGGCTTTGCAGCGACCTGAGCGGGCTGGATGTCCTTCCCGCGGCCGGCTCCATGCCTATGCCCGGGTGGAGGCTGCTGCTGGGCTGGGGTGGGCGGCAGGCGGACATCCTCGGCGACGGGCAGACGGAGGTGCTGCGGCTGGCGGCGGGTTTGCCCTGAACGTGATCCTCAGGTCACCCCGGCCATCCGTCGAAGTAGGTCTATCTTGGGAGATAGCTCTAGATCGAGGTATGGGGAGGGGGACTCCACCTTCCCGGTGGAGAGACCTAAGCGCCGAGATAGTCATTTTCCCGCAGTGAGAACATGAGCTATCCACAAACGCTGCCTCAGCGTGCTGTATGCCCAGGCACGTGAGACAGCGATTGTGACTGTCAGCGGGCGAGAGGGAACGACCGCATACAGAAACGCCGTGTTGCTCTTTTTGTGAGGAAACGCTCTTTTCAGAAGTGCTGAAGCACCCAGGGAAGACCGCGGCAACACATAGGAAATAGTGCAGCCTGTGTTTGCACTCAATAGGAAATGCCCACCGAACCAACAGGTTTGCTGTGAGAACAGCAGTTGTTTCTCAATGCAGAAAGTGAGTCTTGCGGTCGCGCTGAATATAGCCGTCACACCAGCACAGCGTCCCTCTACATTCTCTGGTTCTCTCTCGGTGAATTCGCTGAATAATCAGGAAAGCAGTCTTGCTTCATCAATGGCATTCGGCTCCGAAGTGAATGACGTCAGTGCGTTGCTCCCAATTCGACATCCCAATTCGTTGGTAGAACCGACATACGTCGAACGTGACCGACTGAAAGGGAACACTTCAACATTGTGTCAAAGTGATTTATATCAATTTTATAAAAGATTATGACTGTCCGACCCACACAATTGTGGCATTTTTCCACCACACCAAACAATTTTCTCAAGTTAGGGTGAGGAGAAATCTGTGTCAGAAAATAAATTTTTGAAAATTCCAAAAATATGGGATGTGAAGAAATCAAGGTAAACAGTACTTATGTAAACAAAATATTTCACTATGAAATAAATGTTTTTCTCCATTTTGATGTTTGTTTTTTGAACACTCTCCTGTTGGAATTTCCAAACATTATAAGATTTCTAGGCTGTCAGGTTTAGATTTTTTTATCTGTTGGTATTTGATCAAATCCATGATGCCATGTATCTGAACAAGATGTCCAGGACCTCTAGCAGAAAATTAGGCATACAGCATTAAAGATACAGCAGTGTATTTCATTTTACACATGGGGTACTTTTTTATCCATGTGTGCACCAAACCCATCTTAAGTGTTTGCTGCCAAAAAGGTCCTGGACATCTTGTTGAGATACATGGCATCATGGATTCGATAAAATACCAACAGATCAAAAATCTAAACCTGACAACCTGTGCTAGAAATCTTATAATGGGCCATGTTTGGATCTTCCAACAGGACAGTGATCCAAAAACAAACATCAAAATCAAAACAAAAATGGGTAACTGAGCAAAAAACCAAGCATCTCCAATGGCCTTCCCAGTCCCTGACCTGAACCCTATAGAAAACTAGTGGGCTGAACTAAAGAGAAGAAGCACCAACATGGATCTGGGAATCTAAAGTATCTGGAGAGATTCTGTATGGAGGAATGGTCTCTGATCTCTTTGCAGGTGTTCTCCAAATGCTGTTTCACTAAACGAGGTTCGGGAGGAACATGTCAGATAATTGACACAGGTGGAGAGTACTCAGCTAATCAACAAAGAGGTATATATACGCAGCCGTCCTACCTCCATTTTGTTGACAGTTTTTTCAGCATCCCTCCACCACCCCTTCTCCACATCTTGCCCTATCTTTTAGTTCTAAACCACTTACATACGGGGGGTACTCTGGGTTCGGGCCGAAGTCCGAGCTCGAAGCCCTCCCCCCCGGACAGCACGCCAAATACGCAATTCAATTAAACTCTCTACAAATTATATGTAAGTGTGAACTCGTGAAATGCTGTTTCACTAAACGAGGTTCGGGAGGAACATGTCAGATAATTGACACAGGTGGAGAGTACTCAGCTAATCAACAAAGAGGTATATATACGCAGCCGTCCTACCTCCATTTTGTTGACAGTTTTTTCAGCATCCCTCCACCACCCCTTCTCCACATCTTGCCCTATCTTTTAGTTCTAAACCACTTACATACGGGGGGTTCTCTGGGTTCGGGCCGAAGTCCGAGCTCGAAGCCCTCCCCCCCGGACAGCACGCCAAATACGCAATTCAATTAAACTCTCTACAAATTATATGTAAGTGTGAACTCGTGAAACTCATCAGGCATTATAGGAGAAGACTGAGAGCTGTTGTCTTGGAAAAAGAAGGTTGCAAAGCCAGAACGCCCACCACACACCAGCTGATTGGTGGAGAGGAGACAGAGTGATGAAGCCAATCATATATATATATATATATATATATATATACAGGGATGATTAGGAGGCCATGATGGACAGGGGCCAATGGGCAAATTTTTTTAATGACCACAGAGAATCAGGACCTCGGTTTAACGTCTCATTCGAAGGACGGAGAACTGTTACTGTATGTTACATGTACGTACCATGATAACGTGATAACAGTAAATTATGGATAATTACATGCAACTAACCCTCAACTAACCCCTAATAGTACCATAACCTATAATAAGTACATGTTGTTAATTAATATTACTCAGTGCTTACATACACTGTAAAATAAAGTGTAACCAAAATCTCTCTTACATTACAGAATGCTATCAAACACAAAACACCTTTTAACATGTAGTGGAAATGACACCGTGATGGAAATTTTCAGTACTTTCAGAAAGAAAAGTACTGTTAGTGTTCACTTTTAGTGGTAAAACAATCAAGCATTATGCGTTAGTTCAGGCAGGCCATGTAGTCAAGCTCCGCTAATAGCTGACATCAGCTCATGATAAGGACAGGGAATTTAGAACAGAGCCATATTGCCAAATGAAACTGTTGCAAATTATGGCAATAAAAAGTTGACTAAAAGTTTGTCTATGGTGTTTTTGACTTAAGTGGTCCTGACTGAAATAAAATAAACTATATTTTGCGCGAAGTGTTTTAAGAGACTTTATTTTTTTAAAGTCCACAAGGCCAAAAAGTGCCCATAGATGAAGAAACAGCCATACATATGTGAATGTATGTTCTGTGTGACCTCGTTCTCCAGGGGTACTTGATGAGATGGGGAAGTGGAGTACAGTGACTGAAATCTGATCTGGTTTGCCCATTCAGACCCACACCAGTTCTCCTCAAGCCTCTGTTGACTATTGGATTGACCCCAGACTGACCTAAGAAAAAGTCGTTTGGGGAAACGGTAAATGAAAGCCTAATGACCGTGTGGTAGGGACAGAGGTATTGAGTGGATCAACAGGGGAATTGCCGACTGAGGTTCTATCTATCTCACATTAAGTGCTAGTTACAGCTGCTCTATACATGTGTGTTACTGACACACTTTCTTCTGAGGCTCAGTTTTAGTGGATTAAGTTATAGAGTTATTCCCCTTTTAAAGAAAAACAGTCAATATTTTATAACATTTGCGTGTTACACAAAAGCCATTACAAGATGACATGGCACAGCTGATGAGATGGTTGAGAAATTTCTACTCTCAATATTTTTGTGCAATTCTTTTGATTTCAGAAACCAAATAAACAGGCGAGTGATGCGGAAAGTTTTCTCCATATGTGTTTATGTCTTTTTGTTAGAGAGATTTGGGGTCGGCTTGAGTTGCTTTGCAGCCATGATGCTTTAAAAGCTGTATGTATCGGACATTAAAAGCTTTTACGTAGATAAAATAAATCAATTTGAGTGAGCTACGTATGAAGTTACAAAGAAAATGTGAGATGTTTTATGAATATGAATCTATATTAGCTCAGAGGCTTTCCGAACTTTTCTTTGTTTGTATAGACTTTGTGTTTAGGCCTCTGACTACACCCAAACCATCAGCATGATTACAGTGTTTTGCTAATGAACTCTTTCCGTTTGTTTGTTCTTCTGTCTCATGTTCGTTAGAATGCAAAGATTGTTCATTTTATTCCAAAAGCTTGAAAATAACTATGTAAGTAGCATAGGTCATATGTTATTGTAACAGAAGCATAAAATGGCTTTACTCTACAGTAGCGTCTGAGATAGAAACTGCCCTTGCCAGTGAGAGCTATGCTTGCCTCTCCCCATCCAAGTTATTTTCAGGAACGAAGGCCCTCTCTGCCTGTTTGAAAAACTGTGGTCGGAAGTGGGTGCTGAGGCACAACCAGATGCTCTGGTTTTGGGGACTCTGGGATGTGATGGGATGGGAGGGGATTGGTTGAGTTCCACCAACAATAAAGGAGAAAAGGGAGGGAAGATACCAAGACACAACATGAATCTTATGTCACACAAGAACCACATCATTTAAATGAGAGGCTCTTCAATAGAAAATGTCAAAGGTCATACAATAGCATGGAAAAAAGTCTTAATTAAAAAAAATATATAGAAAATTTGACTTATAATTGTTTCTGAAAAAAAAAAGAAAATGTAAAAAAATATTTAAATAAATGTATTAAAATAAATTAGTAAAGAAAATATATATTTTTTTAGCTCTGCCATTATCTTAGAAAACGACATCTGCATCCTATAGTAAAATAAAAGGCAAGAAGATTAAACTTGAAAAACAAAATATTAATATGAATTTGAATATTTGATTATGTGGTTGGATTTGCTCACTTTACTTAGAATAAAAGTGTAAACTAATAATATAAAACTGGAATGTAGATACATTTTGTCCAGTCAACTTTAAAAAAAGATAAAATGATAAAAACATTACAAAATATAAAGCAGATATGTTTACATTTTCAAAATATCACATAGTTGTCAAGCAATCAGAAACATTTAGTCATCATAAATCATTTTTAAATTATACAAATCAAATAATGCAGTAAAATTGGACAAATCTGTTTTCATATTTAAACTTTTTAAAAAACTCATAAACAAAACATTACCCTTTCCACCTCATTCTCTCACTCTCGACTCTAGGAACGTTTTTGTTGCTTGGCTGTGCCATACACCATTACGAGTGGGCTATTATGAAATACTTATATTTTGGTGCTTGGTGTTAAGTCATTTCGTACTATATTACTGATCTCCAGTGTTTGGAGTTTATTCATGGTTCTGTTTTTAATGATCTGCTGAATTAATTTCCCATGTGTGGGTTATAAAGACAGAAACCTGGGAAAAATATGAATAAAACATTTTAAGTGCTTATTTCTTTCATAAGGAACCAACATTCTAAGGGCCATTATTAGATTTTTTTTCTCAGACTATGTAATTGGATTTAGGTATTGGAGACATACTGGTATGACGGACTAAAACGCAGACTGGAGACATAAACATGATCCCCTCTCAAAGAGAATGGCAATGAGAGAAACATGGAAGAAAGGCAAAGTGGGCAAAAAATGAAAGTGAGACTTTAAACGTTTTGAAAGAGTGAAAGGCGGAAAAGAGCATGTTTGCAGGAAAGAGGAAAGGAATGGTGTAAACAAACACCTTAGTAATACCTTTGGTCTTCACCACTGGCTTGTAAGGCCACAGATGACCAAAAGATGCTGGAAAGCCACATGTGGCAGTTTGCCCCAAAAGTGAGTCATCAGACACAACTGGAAGAGATATTTGAAACAGAACAAATACATTGGCTCAACTGTGTTGTATAACAAAGACAATAGGTGAGTGTGTGTATATTTATAAAAGAGAGAAAGAAAAGAAAGAGACGGGGGAGAGGGAAAGCGAGCTGCACAGAGTAACACACAGGGTGTTTACCAGACTGTGATCTGGAACAACGCAGTGTTTCATTTCTGAATTACGAAGTTCCGGAAGAAGGAACCGGCAGGATTGAACAGGCTGGGAGGCTGGTTTTGTAGGGGTGGGCATATGATAAAGAGTGTGTTCCGATCCAAACCTTCAAGCGAGTATGTTGTTACACGACCCAGGAAAACTACATGAATCCCATTCACATGAACCAAATGTTGCGGTGGAACAAATCTAGTTTTGGTTTTGCTTGCAGCATATGGGCGACATAGTGTTGCTGCAAGAGTTGTGTGTTCAGAACAGAATTTAGAATTTATTTAGCAAACAGCATGTACAATAGCAATTCAAATAAAAAAAAATAAAAAAGGTAAAAATCTGAATCTTGACAAAGCCTGGAAAATTCTGGAAAAAAAGTGCTAAAGCCTAGAAACGTATAAGCCTTAAAGACAGACAGATAGATATAGAGCTGGATGGATAGATGGATATCACTGTAAGTGATATTCAAAGTTGTTACTGTGATAAATTGCAAGGTATTACAGAAACAAAATGTGCAAGCGTGTCATGGATATGTGTCTGTGCGTGTGTGTGTGTGTGTGTGTGTGTGAGAGAGAGAGAGACACAGACGGTGAGAAGATGAGGCCCACAGGACTGATGTGATGTATCAGCTTGGCTGAGTTTGCTCAGGGACTCAGGGAAAGAGACAGAGACACAAACAGCATTTTCCACCTGTAACACAGAGCAAGGGAACAGCCAGAGGTTAGAGTGTACCGAGAAAACAGCCAGCGTAGATAAACATGTCAGCACAGGCAAAATAAAGACACAGAAACACATCAGCAGGACCGCACCAAGAAAGAAAAACACATGCCTGGACAGAAGTGAGCACACCCTTTGAGGACATCTCTCACAATGCCATGCATTTATATTGTATGTAAATATATAAGGATAATTAAACAAATTGGCCATGTCAGATTTTTCTTTATGTTAAGTTCATGGAAGGGTGAAATATGTGTGTTGTTACTGTCAGAAATCCCACATGTCAACTGATTTTCAGTAACAACCAAATTGCTTCCAGCTCGGTAGCTAGCAGAGGGAGAGAATGAGGATATCTGTGGGAGATGGAGAAACACTTTCCACTGCAGGCTGTGAACTTTTTAAGACCTCTCGTTTTGGCCTCTCTCTCTCTCTCTCTCTCTCTCTCTCTCTCTCTCTCTCTCTCTCTCTCTCTCTCTCTCTCTCTCTCTCTCTCTCTCTCTCTCTCTCTCTCTCTCTCTCTCTCACACACACACACACACACACACACACACACACACACACACACACAGAGAGAGAGACAGACAGACACACACGTATACAATTTGCAACATCCCTTAAAACAGAGGTAAAATCCTTGTAATGTGACACTTCTGCAACATCTGCACTTTGGAAAGTATGCTGGAAAAAAAGCTAAGTGTTTGTCTTTGGGCTTTCACCGAAGGGCTCTGAAATGCTGCTATTGAATGCTTGGGCTTGCGGTAAAAATGTCAACCTGCTATGCATAGAAACCTTCAATTTATCATGAAGCCACTTTTAGAGGCAAAGTGGATAAGTGTGTTTGTGTGTGTGTGTGTGTGTGTGTGTGTGTGTATTTATGTACATGTAAATTTAATTTTTTTTTTTTTTTTTTTTTTACCAGAAAAGTAATCATGATAGTGGAAAGATTTACAGATATCCTCTGGATTTTGAAGCAGTGCCCATATCAGGAATTGCTGTTTCATAAATTTATACTGGATTTCACAAACCAGGGCTCAACATGAGCTTGACCTGACAACACTTTCACTGTCCCTCAAAATAAAATGTATACATTTTATGTGTACATGTATACATTTTAAATAAAATACATTTTATTTTTAACATAGTTTTATTTGTGCCAGAAAAATGTGTATTTGTCATTAAATGTCATTAAAGACTGAACTTTTGCAATAACAGCTTAAAATTATATAGCTGTAATGTGCTTCAGTGACACCTACAGTATACATTTCTAAAATGGCAGAAAAAATAATATACTGGTTGTTAATCATTTTTAAAGTACCCCTAATATGCTATTTTAAAGGTGGTGGAGGAGGTCTCCTACAACAGGTTTACAAGCATCAAAGGTCAAAAAACACATTCATTTTCTCATAATATACATCGCACATCACCACATTTTTCAACGATTCTCAAACGACTCGTTGGATGAATCAGTCTCCATAAATCCCTCCTTTCCGAGAGCCTGCTCTGCTCTGATTGGCCAGACGGCCCAGTCTGTTGTGATTGGTCTACTGCTTACAGAGCACGTCGGAAACAAAATGCCCATTACCATTTCAGCTCTGCTTCCTAAAGCTCTGCGATTGTACACACAGTAAAGACCGTATCAATTTACCATATCATTCCGAGCACAAGTCCGACGATGAAACATTGGAAGGACTAGTTATTCAACCCAAAACTCCATCGCAAGACTTGAGCAAGACTTTTCTCAGTGATACGCTACTCATTTTGAGGTACATTATGAGATGTTTCAACTGTAATTCCTCAACATCAACATTAACAAGATTATGTCCATCAACAAACCGATGTGTATATTTCGAATTTAATGCAGTGCACATGCAGAAACTGTATTAACTGTATCAATAACCGAGCACTAATGTAAATGACTGATGTAACATTAAAGTTTGCAAAACAAATCTTGACCCATTCTTTATCTTTATTCAAAGTAAGAACGACAGACAATCTGCCTCAATAGATACAGTTTTAGGTTATAGTGAAGCAGTCATCAGTAAAATGACAGGTTTGAAGATGGGATAAGTTGTTCGCGGACGGACAACGTACAACATAGGCGGCATTATGCATATGTCTTTTCTAGTGATGTAGAAACGTCACAGTGGGATTCGAAACACAAACGTCTTGTCAAGGCAGTTCAGAGTCGATTCTTTCTTTTGGGAGACAATAATTTTATTTATCATGCACTTTCAACTTTGCAGAATTTTTACATTCAGAATCAGCTGTATTACACACTACATGAAATAGAACATTCGAAAAACCATAATAGGGCTACTTTAAAACATTTTAATTATGTTTATCACATTCATGAATAAATAGTACAACTTATAGCACCTTAACCCTTAAACGCATACCTCAGGTCTTTAGTGACCCGGTACGTCATTCACCCTCCTCCTCATTCATTTTTTTAAAGACATCAGCCTTCTTAGTATTCCTCAATCAATTAATTCTAAACAATATATTTGTTTTGTGTTTACAGCAGGCAGAAAACAAAAAAAATATGAAGTATCATCAGCAAAACTTGAAATGGCTCAGCGATTTACTGCAGAGCAAGTACTGATATATTAGTGTTACGGTCACTTGATGGTGGATCTAATGAAGAAGCTTTCAGCGATCAAAATATTGGTTAAAAAACGATAAAAAATTATAGTTTTGAGAATATATTTTGAGATCGAGAATATGAGACAGATCGAAAGAGCAGCACCTTTCATGAAGTTTCCTCTAGAGGAAGCATTGGAAATATTCTACATTAACGCACCGTGATAGAAACAGTCCTCCATCATCAGAGAGTATGATGGCTGAAAGCTTTGCGAAACACGTGCAGAGTTTGTTTATTGGAGTTGAAAGTAAGGTCACCATGCATGGGGTTCTACTTCAATCAGTGCTAAACAATCAATGCAAGAGTAATCAATGCTGAAACACAGGAACCCCTCCATCTGCACAAGTTTAACAACACATTCTGCGGTGTGACTCCTTTCCCAGAAAAATCATAAATAATAAACACACAGCGAGAGGCCAAATCACATGTTGTATAACCGTGTATGGATTATCAGCCTATTAGGGCGCAAGGGCTTGAGCGGAGCTCGTGAAAACGGTTCCCAGATGAAGACAGCACAGCTGCAGTCAGCATGTCTGCCGGGTATAGATGGCCTGTGATTGAAGAAAATCTCCTCCAGTCTCCCTATGTTCTGATGTAACCAACTAATGACAATGTGGTTTAACAGCACTTTCAGACATTCTCGGCTTCAGAAAAGAAAGGCAGAAAGAAATAATCTTGGGAACGTTGAGGTCCCTGCACATTGTGCGAGTGCGCTTTAGACTGCACACTTCCCTCATGAGAAGATATGAGAGAAGAAAGAGTTTCAAAAGAAGAAGAAGAATTGTAATCAAAAGAAGGTGAGGCCTGTGGATCTGGAGACACTAATTGAATTTCATGGTAGTGGACTTCTGGTCCCCAGACACAAATATGACCGTGATGCGCAGCTAACAAAAAAACAAAACACAAAAAAAACGTTTAGAGAGAAAAACAGAGAAAGTACGGATAACTGCTCTATGGCAAGCCGAGTCCATTCGTCCTCTGTCCATAAGCACAAATTAGATTTTTTTTTTTCTTGTTTTGTGCTAACAAAAAAGCTTTTGTTCTCCATTCTCGTTCATGAACATGCCTTACCATTTAGCCAGCAGATTAAACAGGGCATCAGTCTTTGAGTAATTCCTGCTGCCAAAATATGCATTTTGTGCTTAACCAGCTTGTGTTACTACAGGGGAACTTAATTGACTATACTCCAATTTGCCACTAGATTGGACATTTATAATAGCTGTGGAAAATAACTGTGGAAAAGTTATGGCTCAGGGAAGGAGGAGGCAGGAACCAGCAAACGTTTAACGTAACTTTAATATCAAATTAAACAAACAACAAAACGAAAGTAACGCGGTGGCCCCTCATGGACGACTGCTGCATAATGTGAAAAATAATGAACCATAAAACACAACATAAATAGTCCAGGCCTGGTCCTTTCTCGTCTTGAGTGTCATCACTTCTCCTTTTATCCTAGTGTTTAATAGTTATTAGAATTATTAATAATATTTTTATAGTATTACTAATTATTAGGCTAACTAATAATATTTTTTTTAATTAACTTTTGACTTTTTAAATGTTTTTACATTAGTAATATCCATATGGCCAGTCCAGCAGACAACAGTGTGGACATCAGGCAACAGTACTCAAAAATATTTTCACATCTAGTAAGCTTAAAGGAACTGTATGTAAGAAATGTATTTCAATTAATCATAAAATGGCCCTAATATGTCAATAGACATTAAGAAATCATGTTAATTTCAAATACTTATATCACTGACAACAGTTGTCCGGCCAAGATATTGTCATTTTAAAATTGAAGTTGCAGCCCTCAACTGATGTTGATGTTGACATGTTGTGTCATGCCTGAAGCTCCGCCCTCCACCTATCTACCAATCACGAAGTCAGTAGTGTTTCTGAATTCGGGTTGCCAGCTCTGCTAGTTACCACAGCTGCAGCTACAAACTTTTTGGATAAACAATGTCTAACTTTACGAAACCTAAACGACCTCGATATGAATCAGAAAAACGTTGTGACAGTGTCCGAAATAAAACAAGGATTTGTATAGGAGATGCCTTTGAAAGATGGAGACGGCTGAAAACGGAGAAGAATTTGAAGACTGACGCTAACGTTGCTAATTTTCTCCTGGACAGGTAAGGTTCATCTATGTTTGGCTAACTTGTACTTAATGTAAATGGGCATTTCAAATATTCACGACAGTCGAACAAAGTTGTGCATGTTCATGCAAAGTAACGTTAGGTTAGCGCAGATGGAGGAGGTGGGTCATTGAATTGAAAAGGTAACGTTAAGGAATTGTTTGGTAAATAAAAATGGCGAGTCGTCATTGCTAACATTAGTAATGCATTATCAGAGCCCGTTTCTCTGTCATTATGCTGAGACGCTGATGAAAACAACATTAGCACGCCTATTATGGCAATGTGAAAACGTATTTGAGACAGTAGCCTAACGTTACCTCGGTAAAAATTATTCCTCATTCTTTCTTCGTATATATAGTGGATAAAACATGCTGCAAGTTGACCTGTATGACCATTGCAAATGTTATTTAGTTACTCTCAATCGTTTCTGATGGGACTGAAATCAACCATGTGATAGCCATTGTTGATATTGAACGCTGACGACTCGTCACTTGCCATTGAAAGCTCTGTGTAGCAGCCTACGTTCCCGCTGGATCCTGCAGCCTATCTGGCAACCTCGAGTCAGGGGGGAGGGGTAGAGGGATACACCGCACTACAGTAATTTGAAAGTGATTGCAGTACCAGTTTTGGCCACAGTCCTACATACAGCTCCTTTAAGTAAAAAGTGTAATAATTTATACAAATTCAGGCACTGACATTAAACGAGTTTGTTAATTTACCAGTGAACACCGCTGTTTACTGCTGTTGAATGCACAGTTTGTAATGGCGCTTTGGCACTTTTTTGGCGTAAATCTTTAGAGATCCACTGGATGATTGTCATGGAACAGAAGGATGCAGACAGGTAAATCGTGATAACACAGAGTTTATTGAACAAAGGCACGGATAGTGACAGGAATGCAGACTGGTGAGTGAATGATCAGGATATACAGATACTTATAGCTGGCAGTAACGGAAATGTCTTTATATGGCAGATGAATGAAGAGGAAGCCAGTGACGGGCAGATGACGAATGACAGTCGAAGACGAAGATGGATTCCTAGCAGCAGCAGGTAGGTAGGTAGGTAGTAGGTAGCAGGTAGGTAACGGGTAGAGTCTTGTGGTGTTTGTAAAGGACGAGACCAGACAAGGGAGAGCAGGAGAAGTGTCTCTTTTGCTGATGATGAGGTGCAGTGAATCAGAATTCTGGGGAGAGTGAGCGGAGCATGCTGATCTGGTGACGATGGAATGATCTGTGATGGTTGTGACTCTGATAATGATGCCCTTTATTATATTGTAAAAAAGATCACAGATTCAGGAGAAAAGTCAACACTATTTGTATGTTGATCTCTGATTGTGATCTGAAACCAGCATATGCATGTACATACATGTGTGGATATGTATTCGGGTAACACTTTACAATACGTGTGCACTAATATGCATTAATTCATGCTTAACTAATGCACAGATAAATATGAGTTAATGTATTACTCATGAAAAACTAAACCATTTATTAATGATTACTGTATCAGCAACTAATGAACATTATACAGTGGGGAGAACAAGTATTTGATACACTGCCGATTTTGCAGGTTTTCCCACTTACAAAGCATGGAGAAGTCTGTAATTTTTATCATAGGTACTCTTCAACTGTGAGTGACGGAATCTAAAACAAAAATCCAGAAAATCACATTGTATGACTTTTAAATAATTAATTTGCATTTTATTGCATGACACAATATTTTCCTTAGTTGTCAGTTATAATCATCAAAATTAAAAGAAATAAACATTTAAAATATATCAGTCTGTGTGTAATGAATGAATATAATATACAAGTTTCACTTTTTGAATGGAATAATAAGTAAACATTTTGATGATATTCTAATTATATGACCTTTGTTTGCAATTACAGAGATCAAACATTTCCTGTAGTTCTTGACCAAGTTTGCACACACTGCAGCAGGGATTTTGGCCCACTCCTCCATACAGACCTTCTCCAGATCCTTCAGGTTTCAGGGCTGTCGCTGGGCAATACGGACTTTCAGCTCCCTCCAAAGATTTTCTAATGGGTTCAGGACTGGAGACTGGCTAGGCCACTCCAGGACCTTGAGATGCTTCTTACAGAGCCACTCCTTAGTTGCCCTGGCTGTGCGTTTCGGGTCGTTGTCATGCTGAAAGACCCAGCACCGACCCATCTTCAATGCTCTTACTGAGGGAAGGAGGTTGTTGGCCAAGATCTCGCAAAACATGGCCCCATCCGTCCTGTCCCCTTTGCAGAAAAGCATCCCCAAAGAAGGATGTTTCCACCTCCATGCTTCACGGTTTGGATGGTGAGCTTGGGGTTGTACTTATCCTTTTTCTTCCTCCAAACACGGCGAGTGGAGTTTAGACCAAAAAGCTCTATTTTTTGCCTCATCAGACCACATGACCTTCTCCCATTCCTCCTCTGGATCATCCAGATGGTCATTGGCAAACTTCAGACGGGCCTGGACATGCGCTGGCTTGAGCAGGGGGACCTTGCGAGTGCTGCAGGATTTTAATCCATGATGGTGTAGTGTGTTACTAATGGTTTTCTTTGAGACTGTGGTCCCAGCTCTCTTCAGGTTATTGACCAGGTCCTACCATGTAGTTCTGGGCTGATCCCTCACCTTCCTCATGATCATTGATGCCCCACGAGGTGAGATCTTGCATTGTGCCCCAGACCGAGGGAGATTGACAATAATCTTGAACTTCTTCCATTTTCTAATAATTGCACCAACAGTTGTTGCCTTCTCACCAAGCTGCTTTCCTATTGTCCTGTAGCCCATCCCAGCCTTGTGCAGGTCTACAATTTTATCCCTGATGTCCTTACACAGCTCTCTGGTCTTGGCCATTGTGGAGAGGTTAGAGTCTGTTTTATTGAGTGTGTGGACAGGTGTCTTTTATACAGATAACGAGTTCAAATAGGTGCAGTTAATACAGGTAATGAGTGGAGAACAGGAGGACTAACAGGTTTGTGAGAGCCGTAATTCTTACTGGTTGGTAGGTAATCAAATACTTACGTCATGCAATAAAATGCAAATGAATTATTTAAAAATCATAATGTGATTTTCTGGATTTTTGTTTTAGATTCCGTCTCTCACAGTTGAAGTGTACCTATGATAAAAATGACAGACCAATTCATGCTTTGTAAGTAGGAAAACCTGAAAAATCGGCAGTGTATCAAATATTTGTTCTCCCCACTGTATATGATTAATAGATTAAGTAATCATTAAATTGTTATTAGTTAAATGTGTCATATTGTATTAATTCCCTACTAACACATTATATTAACTAATAATGTAAATTCATATATTAATGACCAAAATGGTCAAAACTATATACTTCAACTTTCAGTTTTCTGCTTTAAAAGTCATAACATAATGATACTTTTGCAATTCATTAGCTAATGATTAATTAAAGCAGAAAACTGGAAGTTGAAATGCATGGCTTCGACCCATTGTGGTAATTAACACATTAATTAACATTATTAGTTAATATAATATGCTATTAGTGAATTAACACATTATGGCACATTTAACTTATAACAATTCATATATTTCTTAATCTATGAAACATATAGAATGTTCATTAGTTGCTGATGCAGTAATCATTAATAAATGGTTTAGTTCTTCATGAGTCATAAATTAACTGATGATGATTATCTGTGGATTAGTTAAGCATGAATTAATGCATATTAGTGCACACGTATTGTAAAGTGTTACCATGCACTCATATTGCCTTGTAAAGCCATATTCTTTTGGGTCATCTTCAGGTGAGAGTTTCTTAATTCAAACACAGGGTTCTGATTAAAGGAGTCTCCACAAGTCTGCCTGCATCACCACTAATATTCGGACCGGTTTCTCTATTACTTTGAAGAAGAGAATGCTTGATCCTGATCAATGCTTGATCATGACCCTCATGGTAAAGTTTTTTTTTTTTTTTTTGGCATCTGAACAAAACTAATGAAGAAATGGACTAGTGGCCTCATAAAACAAAAGCTTTCAGACCAAACAGAAGCCTCTAGAAACCAGTTCCACTGAATGATTTAACGTAATATGGCTGGCACTGTTTTTTTTTTAGTAAATCATTTATATTATCAACTATATTGGGCAAACACTATATCACCTAGTTAATATTCATAATAATAACATGAAAAATGTATATGTATAACCCTGAACGAGCCAAAACAATTATAACGTTCAAATGTTTGGTTTCAGTTTTATTAATATTATAAGGTACAATGCATGTCTATAAAAAAAAAAAAAAAAAAAGATTTGTATACATTTTTTTTAATTCCATTTAAATTTGTTTTTGAAAATATAATCATTTAAACAGTTGCCATCATAAAAAATAGTTTTTATGATGGATTTATTCGAACATAACATTGAAGAATAGGTTAAATAAAAAAGAATGAATATGTAATATAGTGCATATATTTAGCAAAACGCTTCTTTCTAGAGTTGATTTTTATGGAATGTTTTTTCGGAGGTAAATGTAATGTTACGTGACATACTGTTTACAAGCTGTTTTATTGACATTATTATTATTATTATTATTATTATAATTATCAGTGTTGAAAACAGTTGTGCTGAACAGAAACCATGATACATTTATTGAGGAACAGAATGTTCAAAAGAACAGCATTTGAAATGAAAGTCTTTTGTAACAATGTAAAAGTCTTTACTGTCACTTTTGATCAATTATTGCATCCATGTTGAAAAAATAAAATAAAATAATAATAAAAAAAATCTCACTGACCCCAAACTTTTGAGCGAGAACAGTGGTATACTAGACTGGGTAAACCCAACCTGATCTGCCGGCGATTTGATTTCGCCCTGCAGCTCAGTCTGGAAACCTGTACATTCATTTCTACTGCTTCTGTTACACTTTTGCGGGAAGCAATCACAGACTGGTTTATCCACCTGGTGCACTATTGCGAGTTTAACGGATGACGGATAGAGAAGTGATGGATTGATGCTCGTTGATCACGCTTCTTGTGGTATGATTGGTTGAAGGACTATCCAATTGCATACAGAGTAATTTGAATTATGCTAGTTTATCATGCCTCTTGTGCAGTAGAAAATACATAGCAGACTCCCCAGACCAATGTTCAATATTAAATTGAGTTTGGTCTGGTGATAGCCAGACAAGTGGTATACTGTATATTCAGATGATTTTCATTAACATTGCTTGATTATAGGTCGCATAGTATATTTCACCACAAGCACTGTCATGCTGATGCCAGACAGTGACTGAAAAACCACACCTGCAAGAACAGGAGGATTATGGTTAAGAGGAAAATGGTTAGTCAGCCTCTGATTCCAAATGAGGCTGAAATAGCATATGTGCAAGTCTTGCTATAGTCCGTCCTTGGTATTCTCTGAGTACCCAACAGCCTGGGGGTTAGACAGAGTTAGACAGACTAATGAATCACTTTACAGTGTAACCAGAGTCTGGATGACAAGCTGCCGACTCTTTCTGCGGGCTCACCCCTCTGCCGGGAAGTGAACACCATAACAGATCTTTCTCCAACAGAGCCAAGTCAGAGGAGCCAGGAGACAACAACAATTAAACAACTACCGCAAGTCATGCTTCGCTCTAAAGAGCCCCTGAAAGATCTCAAACAAATGTCAAAGACTGTAGTTCTTACTCTGAGGAAAAAACATTTGACTGTGCTGAGTGGTCAACATTATTGCTCATGCAACAGTATATGATTGAGCAAATGCAAGCAGCTTTGACATTAAGCTCTCTCATCTCAAAATGAAAATCATCCTCAGTCGTTCCAAACCTGTTTGACTTTCTTTGCCCAGTGAAACACAAAAGATGATAATTTGATGAATGTTTCAACTGCTTTGGCCCATACAAAGAACGTCAGTGAGGTTTATAACAACATGAGACCCCATTGACTTTTATTGCATCTTATTTTGTGTTCTACAGAAGAAAGTCAGGCAAGTTTTGGAGTATGATGATGTAAAAAATTAAATGATGAAAGAAGGTTTTTCAGTTACCTATCCATTTAATTTGTACATGTATATGTGCATCATAGAGGACATACAGTTTGAGAACTTTAGGACCTCATATGCACAATATTTGAAGAGTTTCCTCATAAGCAAAACTGGGAGAGAAGCAAAAGACCGTCATGTGTTAAATCAGCGGAGCCTTTTTCAATCCCAGTCGTGTTCTTGTAACATCAACTTTCTGCCAGTCTAGACATTTTTGGGGTCTCAGGAAGAAAACATTTGAATTTCAGTCCTGCCAAGAAAGATTTCGGTAGAGTGCACGCAGTCGCAGACATTCATGAGACATTCCTTTTGTTTTGGGGTGTACTGTTACTATTTAGGGACGCCAAAATTGTTGGATAACCTCGTGTAAGCGATAGTGATTTGGAAACCTTACTCTAAGATAATATGATTTCTGAAACAGATGTATTTGACTTGAAATTTAAATAAACAGAGGCAATGCCTGATCCAAAATGCTGAGGGGTTGACTGGAATTGGACAATTTCTCTCTCAGTTCTTCTGTTCCAGCCAATGTGGCTGCCTCTTCTGTCAGTAGGTGGTCAGTCTCGATTAGTATAATGTGGGCCTGCATCTCTGCCATGTGAAAATGATACAATCGGCTTCATGTGCTGCCAGTAAAACATGATGAAACCACTGCCATAGTGTGACTTTGTTATATTCCAGTTCTTTATTGAGTGCTCTGTAAATAAATATGCAATTATCAAAGCTTTTTTCCTCATCACCAAACCTTAAGTCCTGGCATTCGACTCGAATCCACCTCCAGCAGAAATTATGAACATGGGGATGCTACAAGGAAATTAAGCCAGAGTTCTCCAGCACAGATCACACTTGTCAAAAGATGGCCAAACTTTCCCTCTTGTGAAGTTCTTGGGGTCATCGCTTTGGAGGCAGACCACTGGGAATGCGGACTCTCCATGTCTCTTTGACTGTGATTAGAGCTTCTCAAATTCGTCACTCTGCGGTGTGGGCTTGGAGCCGTTTCCCTGCGTTAGAACTGAATTCTTGAAATAACTGTGACTGTGCCATTCTTTCTTCCATTCCTTCTCTCGGAACTATTTCACAAGCTGTTGACTAAGCTGTTCCCCAGAGCCTGCGTTTGCGGTAGATCCAACCAACTGTCAGGTGCTGACAGCAATTTAAAATGCCCCGCTTTATTTTTGCCAAGGCATTCCTCTTTTCAACTTCACTCATTTCATCTTTCTCTGCTTTTTTCTTGCGCGGACTTCAGATCACATGGTCCGTGACTGAGAATCCCCTGAATCCGCCTGTCCTGTTGAGGGGTAGAGTACTCCCTCGTTATCGTCATCCTGACCAGTATTCAAAGGCCTAAGGAACGCAAGCTACAACTAAGTAAATGTGGTTTTCCATCTGCCCATAATTGTAGTCCGGGACTTCTGTGAAAGCAATTACATACACACTGAAAAATAAAGTTAAATACCCAAAGATCTGGAGTTTTCCATGAGTTTATGAAATCCACACTTATTGTCGGGCAAATGTAACTTGATTGGATGAGGACTTGCCATCCTAATGAAGCAATAAATTAAACAAAGAGTAGTTAATTTTAGGGGAATTAGCCTTGCTATATCCTGCTGAGACAGCCTGGAAAAGCCTATGAAAGTTGTGGTGTTCTAAATCTGAGATAAAAATCCAACTGGCCAGATTCTAGGGCTGTGTGATTAATTGATATTGAGTTTTATTTTGATTTTAGCTTCCAACGATTAAGAAAATATGGTAATCGAAATAAAACGATTATTGTGCCCCATTCCGTTGCTTTTGCTCCTTCTTAAAAGCCCAAACTTAATGTGCAAGTTAGTAAAATCATGACTAAAATACCGTAAAAGTAATTGAATAATATGACTTACTACCGTATATACCCTAATATAAGACAAGGTTTGTGTCCTAAAAATAGGCTGAAAAATGGGGGGTCGTCTTATATTCACGATATAGGCAAAATCACAGGGGGAAAGGGAGAAAGCAGGGGGAAACAGTATAGGGCGCCAACACGGTAGGCTACGTAATTAGTGACAGTGTTATGATTTAAATAAACAGTAAAGTGCCGCCATGGAGAAGTCAAGAGATCATCTTGAGAAAAGAGCTTCAAAAGTTGGTCAAATAAACCAACACGTTTGAAACAGTTATGACACCAACTTTAAACTTATGGTCGTGAATGAGGCAGAATCATCTAATAATTGAAAAGCTGCCAAAAAATTTGAAGTCACAGAATGCAAAGTTCGGAGGTGGCGAGCACAAAAAGAACAACTAAAAAATACCAACAGCCAAAGGAAAGCTTTCTGTGGACCTCAAAGTGGCAAGTTTGCAGAACTTGATGATAGAATCTATGAATATGTGATAGAAAAACATCGGGATGCGATGCCAATCACAAGAGAAATCATTCGGCTGAGGGCTCTGGAGATAGCCAAGGAGCTGAATATACCGACAAATGAATTCAAAGCTAGCACTGGGTGGTGTACACGAATGATGCGGCGCAAAGGGCTGACACTGCGTTGTAGAACAAGTCTGGTCCAGCGCCTGCCCTCAGACTTCGAGGAGAAGTTGCTGTCTTTTCAGCGATATGTGCTTAAACTGAGGAAAACTCACTCATACCCCCTGGATCAGATAGGGAATGCTGACCAAACACCAGTGTTTTTTGACATGCCAACATTTGTCACTGTTGCACAGAATGAACGGCGATCTAGTGATCAGATATGGTCAGATGTGTTTGATTGGGGTCGTATTCATTGTTTTATCATTGTTTTAGGGTTAAAAAACCCTAAAAATTCACTTGGCCGGAATGTTCCTACCCTGCCCTGCTTCACACAGAATATTAGGTCCGGCCCTTTAAGAGCTGCACGGACCAAATTCATTGTAACACCCGATTTCTAATTCAACTCTGTATACGTTCACTAAAGACATATCTGACTGCATTTACCCGAATACTCGTCAGGACGTGCATTTTTACATATTTTTTACCATTTAAACCCAATAATCCGCGAACTGGCGTCGCAATCTGTCTGAGTGAAAGGCGGCTGTGAACGCTTCAGGTCAGTGTCCGGCAGCACACGCGAGCACGTCCCACGTATATATTTGACTGTTCTGTTTCCATTGTTTAATGAACGGTGGAAGCCCACACACACGTCCTCACTCCTGCTGTCACACATTAACGCAAATTAAGAAATCCTGCTCTTATTAGAGTGCTGTCATTTTTAAAGTACCGGTACTAATACAATTTCATATCGTACCCAATTACCCAGTCGACTAAAAATATTGATGTCGACTAATTAACAGTGTCGACGCAGTCGACTGTATCGACCAATCGCGACAGGCCTAGTCTACAATTCTGCTCTCGCCCGCTAAGCAAGGATGTAAGGAAGGAGGGGCTTCCGTCCCTCTAATTAGATTGTAAGTTATGACTATAACTATGGATCTATATTTAAATAAATATTTCACTAAAATATCTGAAGATGGATTGTACCCCTAGGATTGGTCCTAGCAATAAAACGTTAGGGAATTCCTTTGTGGTTCACTGTAGTGGATCAGATTGATATGCACCAATATCCAAACAGAAATAGTAGCCTACATGTCCTGGATATATTCTTGTTCAAAGTTACTTTTTTTATGAGTCTTGTCGCCACTGTTCCTCCTTCAGACTTTATTTCCTCACCTTTTTTCTCTCTCAAGCCTTTATGTTTTTTTCACAATGCTTTTAACAAAATTTTTTATTTTTTTTTCTCCAACAAAGCATGGACAAGGGAGGACATAAAATGGAGACAGTGATGATGTTATCAGTTGGATTCTTCATTAGCATTCCCGTCTCCTGTGGCCTATTTGGAGTGTATGTGAGTGACAGTAGAGAGATGCAAGAAGAGAATGCTGTCCTGAGACGTCTCCATAATGCTAAACACATGGCCAGGAGCAGGACTCGTCTGCAGACTTTTGGCCTGGAATTCTCCCCACTCAATTTCCTTTGTTGGCTCCTGAATTTTATACACAAAGCAATAATGAAACAATACTAGCACTGCTACGAATATGTCTGTCACCTCCGTGTGAATATTAATAGAACTGACTTGTCACGATTAGCACATTCTTACATTATGAATCTAGTTTTGAGGTAAGACAGTGCTCTTAAATGAATTGTTCAAACTGATGAGAATACACAAAAGACCACTAGTCTAAATAATGCTGCTTCCATATGAATAAGAAATGTATTTATTTGTTTATGAATTAATTAATTAATGGACAATTTAGTATGTATATGTACATACACTCACCTAAAGGATTATTAGGAACACCTGTTCAATTTCTCATTAATGCAATTATCTAATCAACCAATCACATGGCAGTTGCTTCAATGCATTTAGGGGTGTGGTCCTGGTCAAGACAATCTCCTGAACTCCAAACTGAATGTCAGAATGGGAAAGAAAGGTGATTTAAGCAATTTTGAGCGTGGCATGGTTGTTGGTGCCAGACGGGCCGGTCTGAGTATTTCACAATCTGCTCAGTTACTGGGATTTTCACGCACAATCATTTATAGGGTTTACAAAGAATGGTGTGAAAAGGGAAAAACATCCAGTATGCGGCAGTCCTGTGGGCGAAAATGCCTTGTTGATGCTAGAGGTCAGAGGAGAATGGGCCGACTGATTCAAGCTGATAGAAGAGCAGCTTTGACTAAAATAACCACTCGTTACAACCGAGGTATGCAGCAAAGCATTTGTGAAGCCACAACACGCACAACCTTGAGGCGGATGGGCTACAACAGCAGAAGACCCCACCGGGTACCATTCATCTCCACTACAAATAGGAAAAAGAGGCTACAATTTGCACGAGCTCACCAAAATTGGACAGTTGAAGACTGGAAAAATGTTGCCTGGTTACTGGAGGCAACCTCTCCTTTTAAACTGGGAGGGCAGAGCAAATACCCCCATTTAGAACAGAGTATGCATCAATGACAACAGAATGACATTGATTAAGTTAAGCAGTTTAAGGAGGAGCTGGGGAGGAGGTGGGTTGCAAAGCAGCGTGCAGCAGAAGCGTCCAAGCAGGCAGGTTGAAGTGAAGCTATGCTTAAGTAAGGCGCCCTGTTTGAGAGAAGCCAATTGAGTGCATAGGATAAGCTGAATCGGATCAGCTGAAATGGGCAGAGTTAGAATTTCCCAATCAGCTGATAGTGGAGCTTGACTACGTGGCCTGCCAGAACTAACGCTGGATGTCAGTACATTTTGTCAGTTCTTGCTTTCCCTGGGAATTGAACCCATGACCTTGGCATTGCTAGCACCATGTTCTACTGTTTGAGCTACAGGAAAGCTTAATGACATTTATTATAATCGATTTATGTGAAGATTGTTTTAAGTTCACTTAAATTAAAAGTATCAGTATCATCAGTATCAGCCATTACAACAAATATTGAAAATATACTGTCTTTGTTTCTACATTGATTACATTGATAACAAAAAAAAGTGCAATTAATTAGTTATTTTTTTAATCAATTGACAGCATTAAAGGAACACGCCAACTTTTTGGGACTTTGGCTTATTAACTGTATTCCCCAGAGTTATATAAGTCCATACATACCATTCTCATCTCCGTGCATGCCATAACTCTTTCAGACGCACCCCCCAGCCTAGCTTAGCACAAAGACTGGAGGTACATGGCTCCAGCTAGCCTTCTGCTCAATAAGTGACAAAATAACGCCCACATTTTCCTATTTACCTGCTGTGATGTGTATAGTCACAGCGTGTACAAATAACAAGATCACATGAGACATAGCCATCTTATAAACGTATACATACTGGGGACTATATTCTCAGAAGGCGCAGCACTGCTCTACTTCTGCGGAGTGCGGATTGATTTGCTCACAGCACCTGAGAAGCCCCGCAGTGAGGAGCAGAGAGTTCGCTCAGAGTTGGAGTAATAGAGTCAGCAATTACTAGATAGCTTACAATCATGGGTGTTCGCTGTATTGTAAAGAACTGAGACAATAAACAGGGGAGACCAGGTAATACAATGATATTTCATAGAATTCCAATCCAAAACACTGACCTGATGAATCGATGGCTGCTTGCTCAGGATATATATCCAAACACACCTGTAGTCATCATCAAGCACCATCGGGTTTGCTCTGAACATTTCACAGAGGACGACTATTTTGAAAAAACGGAATTTGCCAAAGTGTGATGAAGGTAATGGCCATCCCATCGATAGTACAGACGGGATCGCCCGTGGCTGCGGAAAGTGTGTTCCGTTATGTTTTTAGATGACTAGCCTACTGTAACAAAGTTATGGCATGCACGGAGATGAGAATGATATGTATGGACTTATCTAACTCTGGGGAATACAGTTAATAAGCCAAAGTCCCAAAAAGTTGGCGTGTTCCTTTAATATACATATATATATATATATTAGGGGTGTAACGGCACACGTATTCGTATTGAACCGTTTCGGTACAGGGCTTTCGGGGCGTGTACCGAACAGTAATGAATGTAATCTTTAACAGTTAACAGTCGGCTTGTTGTAAGCGCGGAACACACTTCAATCCGAGTTCCCACACGAACATATTAAGTATTCAGTCCATTTTATCACGAAATTCAAACCATAAATGCCGTTTTAACCCTCTTTAATGTGACGTGACTGATAGACGCGTATCAGTTCAACTTAAAGCGGCAGTGCGCGGCGCACGAGTCAATGCGATCATAGACGCGTATCAGTTCAACTTGCAGGCAGCGCGCGGCGCGCGAGTCAATGCGATCATCTCTTCCTAAAGAATAAACATAAATGAATACATCTTAAGGTATGTTGAGGATACATTACAACTTACTGAAATGTATCATATGTCGTGTAATCGCTTCATCTGTGTTTCAACCGCGGAAAGACAATAAAACTGCTTGTAAACAATGTCATGCAGAATCACGTTTACTCAGAAGTCATTCAGTGTCCACAGCTGTTAGCTCACTAGAGAAATCAACTCTTTCACTGAATACATGCACTATATTAGCCGTTATATTCATTATATTAGCCTATATATATTCATTATATACTACTTAGCCTGTTAGTGATGTCTTGTTTATTTAATGTATGTTTAAATAACCCTGTCATGAAAATTACAGCCACTAAATTATTATATTTCAACAACGAATACAAATAATTAGATTTAGAAGTTAATGCAAAAACTGCCTTATGCGAAGCTTATGAGTGTTGATTATTATATCTAAAAATAAATAGCAACTGAATTTAGGCTAATAGTTTGGGCTCTGTTGTTAATCTTAAATAGCTATGCAAGTAAGGGCTCCCTATATAGTTTACAGCATTATCTTTAAGAAACTTTTAGTTATAATTTAATTCATTTAAGGACAGACACAATTTTTTTCATTAAACCACTGTTGAATAAAAATTAATAAAAAGCAATTTTGTAAAACTGCTGTACCGAATCCATACCGAACCGGGACTTCAAAACCGAGGTACGTACCGAACCGTCAGTTTTGTGTACCATTACACCCCTAATATATATATATATGTATATATATATATATATATATATATATATATATATATATATATATATATATATATATATATATATATATATATATATATATATATATATATATATATATGAAGAAGTGAATACTATTATTCAACAAGTATAATACATTAATCAAAACATGAGAATATGACCTTTACTTTGTTACTCTATATCAAATAAATTATGTTCTTTTGAACCTTTTATTCATTAAAGAATCATGTAAAAATGTATTCACAAAAAATATTAAGCAGCACAACTTTTTACAACTGTAGTAATAATAAGACACTAAATCAGCATAGAATGAAGGATCATGTGAAACTGAAGACTGAAGTAATGGTGCTGAAATTCCATCACAAGAATGAATTACTTAAAAAAAATAAAACATAGTTATTTTAAATTGTAATAATATTTCACAATATTAATATTTTCACTATATTTTTGATCAAATAAGAGCAGCATAAGAGACTTACAACATTAAAAAATTCATACTGCCTTTCAGATACTCAGATCTACAACCACAAGGCTATGCCAACTTAATGTCACAACAAGATACCTGAATTACAGTTAAAGTGAGACAATGTCAAAGGATTTTAAGATTTAAGATCTACAGTATGTGTTTTTTTATTCATTTAAAATATGTCAACAAAATCTTTTTTTTTTAAATCATACACTTTGATCCAGTCAGTAAAGTAAAACATTTTTTAAAATGTTTTACTCATATTAAACAGTAAACAGTAACGACACAATATATGCCAAACAAGTATCATTAAATTATATATTTAGAGGAAGGAAATATTTTTGTCCTTCACTAGATCCTTTAAAATGAACGGTATTTGTAACTGAAAGGCCAAAAGAGCAAATGAATGAGAGGTATGCAAGCTAAACAATCATCGGCACATACTCGCACACACAAAATGCCACAAACTTGTGGGACTCTAACAGAAGCTCTTCATGGCCTTCTTTCTTAATGTCATTTAAATTCTTTCCTAAAACTGTGGTTATTAAAACAATTATTGTAACTGTTTATTTTAAACATTGTCCTTTGCTTTCATGCATATCCAGGCCTCTTTTCTCCATTGAGCAAAACCATAGCACATGGAGCAGACTGGAGTTTGGAGATCCAAAGAGTTTCCACTATGTGGACAGCAAAGGTTTTTTTTTTTCTTTTCTTTTTTTTCTTTCTGGGGGCCGGGGGAGCAGAGGGTAACTATCGGCTAATGGACTACGCAGGCAGTAGGGGTAAGACAGTTAAAAAGACAAGAGGCTTTTGCATGTCTGCAGTGCAGAAAAAGCACTTGGATGGAGCTCTGCTGGTGAAGGTCCAAATAAAGACTATAGTGATTTAATCCTAACTGCTTTATCATTCTAACAGAGATGCTATGACCACTGTGACTAAAAATAGTAAAAGAAATGCAACAAAAAGTGCATTGATTAAATAAATGCTGGCTGACTCAATAAGCTGATAATTACAGTGCTATGGGTGATATGACAGATCACTGCAATTCAATATTGTTATGTCTAAATATACAAAAACACCACTTAGATCTATCTTTTTATGAATTTAGGCATCACAAAATTATAATGTAGAGTATGAAAATGGAAATTCATTTTACGATTCGCTTAAGATCAGATTATTTATTTTAAAGATTTAAGATAAGAGTTTTAAGTGAGTGTTACATGACAGCAAAAGGTAATCTAAATGTAAATGAGCTAGCAAAGTAAAATATCAAATATTAACTTGCACTTCAATAATTTTTCATACAGGAGCGATTTAATGTTTGAAAAAAAAAAAAAAATCTGTGTTTCGGCAGCAGTAGTCATGGACACAAAACCACCAGGTTTTTGGAAAGATGTCTTCCTGTTCATAGTAACCCAGGGAGATGTAAATCAAAAATGTTTTTGACTCTGTGCCCTATTTTTGTGATGATGCGTTATATGTGATTGAAGCCTTGAATAGACTCTCGGTGGATACATGGGTGGCCCGACATTGAAATGGCTTATAAAATTTGCACCATTTTTGAACTGAGCCTTGTCATTTGTAGGAATTTGGAGAAGGGGTATCAAATTTAAAGACCAGAGTGTATAATAAATGTTTAAAATATCATGTTTAAACATTTCTGCAACATTTGGTTCATTGCCCTTTTTCAGAAGTGTGAAGTCTCAAGGAGAGATATCACAGGAATACTGTTTTTGGACCCGAAATAGCGAGCTCACCTCAACTCTGCTGATAAATGGCTATGATCGTTCCAAGTCTCCAAGTCTCTTTGTCGGATTGTAAAGTCCTGCTTTTTTTAATCAAGACCGCCCAGGGTGCATCACACTCAACCTTTGTTTTTGATATCAAAAATGTGGGAAGGGTTTGCATGCACATGCTGGAAATAAATAAATAACAGCAAGCTTATACTTTACTTATGCTTGATTTAAAGCATGTCAAAACATAAAATGCATGCTAACATTAGTCTATAGACAACCCATTCCACACTACCACTGCCCTGCCCCCCAAATCACCTCATGCTTCTCCACAATCTCCTGGCCTCCTTCCCTCGTAAAAATATATGTCATAACCTGCAAATTTGCAAAGGCTCCCCTCTAGAAGGAAGTCTTTTATTAGGCATTATGTTTTCTTTTGCCGCAGGCGGCAGACAAAATAAACCCGACCTGAGATTTATTTCTTGTTCCTCTTGGCAGCGTGGCATCCAAGAATCACACGCCGCTCTGGGTTCACCGCGAGAAAAGAATCTTAATCATAACAATGGGTTCGACGACGGCAAGAGACAACGGAGTGCAAGATGCTATGCGCTAAAGTGGAGAGGAGGGAGAGGGAAAACGAAAAACATAATGTGTTTCATTGTACCACTGAGAGAATAAGTAGAGCAACTGTTGATTTAGTCTTTGTTTCAGTGTTTTCATTCATTCCCCCTAGAAGACCAAGTTGAATATTCAGCTCACCGCTCCCAGGGACTCCAAGGCAAACAGGAGTCTCGCAGCGAGTGACCCTTACTCCACATCTTTGGGCGAGACTGAGCCAAAGAGAGGATGGAGGGAAAGTTTAGCAGGCAGGAAATTGCACCGCTCTGCTGCAGAGAACTCGAATGAAGAGAGTTATCGAATGAAGGGCTACTGTTGGGCCTGTTTGAATCTGGAGCATTGCAGGGAAATGCATGTCTTATGGGCAACATGGAAGCTTGTATTTACCCAAACTTACAATTATGCCTTCAATCATTCTAGACTCAAAGCTGTCAGAGGTCCTCTAGATCAGGAAAAGACAACTTCAGTTCTGGAGGGCAGCTGTGGATGCTGTCTACACTGTCCTGAGAGTTTAGCTCCAACCCTGTTAAAACCCTGGCTGTAGCTTTCTAGTAATCCTGAAAAACATTGATAAGCTGTTTCAGGTGTGTTTGAATATGGTTGGAGCTAAACTCTCAGGACAGTGTAGACAGCATCACTGATTATAATGGGTTCAACTTGCTTTTGTCACATTGCATTGCACTGCTTGCGTCTGATGTAGACGCAGTGGTACTTTTTTCACGTCGCAGAAATATGTAATATCAAACAAACAATTAATCACACCATAAACTGACAAAACTCATCCCTTCCAAACACCCTACTACCTGCCTACTTTATCCTATCCCCACTCATCTGCTTCAAACCATTTCTTCTACAGCTGTGCCTGCACTCACACACATCATCAACACCTCTCTTCACACTGGTACCTTTCCCACAGCATTCAAGCAGGCTCGGATAACCCCACTGTTTAAGAAACACACTTTAAATCCAGCACATACAGACAAGACAAATTATGTTCAACCAAGTCTCTATTTTTCTTACACAGAACAACCTCCTGTGGTCTGTTGCATGAAGACGGTTTCTGTTGCAGGTAATCTCGAGACTAGTTTGAACAAACTGGTTTTTCGGGTTCAAGAATGGATGGATTGGTTTTAAACGGGTTTCATCGTCATGGTAACTTACGCTACACGGCTAACCTGCTCCAGAGTAGGTTTTATTCTTGAGATCCCAGACCAAAACTGGACCAATCAGCTGTGAGTAAAATGGCATATATCTGATGCAATAAAGCCACTCCCCCTGTATCTCTGTATCTGCTCCATATTAATGCAGTTTAACGAATTTTAGAGACAAAATTACTTTTATATTCATATTATATGAATTGTAATAAATACTAATACATTGTATAAATCATATAATATATTCATACAATTATTATATTAATTCACAATTAAAGGTCCCGTTCTTCGTGATCCCATTGTTCAAACTTTAGTTAGTGTGTAATGTTGCTGTTAGAGCATAAATAATACCTGTAAAATTATAAAGCTCAAAGTTCAATGCCAAGCAAGATATTTTATTTAACAGAAGTTCCCTTTCAAAGCCTACAGTGAACGGCCGGCTTGGACTACATCCTGGTACTTCCTTCATATATGACGTCAGTAGAACAGTAGAACAGACTAACCTCCGCCCACAAGAATACGTGAAAAAAGGGGGCATGGTCTTGTTGCTGTCCCACGTGGAGAAAAGGAATTGTTGCGTTTGACTGTGTTTGTCGCCATGTCGTCGAGACGCTGTTATTTTCATCCTGGAGTCACCTTTGTCTGGCTTTCCCAGGGACGCTGAAGAGATCATTAAGCGCATACATCTCCCGTTAAGAGGCGTGACCTTTCCGTGCAAGTTACGTGCGCTAAGCTGCTGTCGAATCACAACACAGGAACCGTGCCACGTTCGCTAAGCTGCGGTCAAATCACAACACGGGAGCCGCTGGCACAATCAGAACTCGTTACGTATTTCTGAAGGAGGGACTTCATAGAACAAGGAACTCATCAGCCGTTTTTAGGACAGTGAAAACAGCGGTGTACAGATAAGTAAACTGTGTTTTTTTACACGCGAAACATGAACACATGATATATTGCACACTGTAAACACAATCAAAGCTTTAAAAAAAACATGAAGAACGGGACCTTTAATATTAAACTTTACTTATAAATAAATATATAAATAAATGTAAATGCAAGCTTTAATATAACATTTTAAAAAGATTAAGCTTACGTGTATTCTTTTGAGCTCTTTGTGAAAGAAACTATATAAATTATAAGGCCTATTTGTTTGATTCACTTGTATTTATATAGTCAGATATTTTATTTCAGCTACCTTCTCAAAGTTTTGCAGAATTGGGCTACTTTTAAGTTGTTGCCGTGGGTAAAATTCTTTTCCCATAAGTACAATTTCGGTGGTCCAACACACCCAAAAACACCTCCCAGACAAACAAATTCAGCAGAGAATTCGGCCTCCCCGATGGACAAAATCGCATTGGGATATTTTTGGCCTACTTTTGACTGGCCATTGGGCTACTATTGTTGCACAGACCTGGCAACCCTTGGAACAGCAATGTTTATTCCTGCCTTGTAAATGCATTTAACTTCATGATATTTTTTCATAACAATCTCTTAATCTTCAGCAGAGAAGTGAATTGTGCCAGCTCTTTCGCAAGAAGTGAATCAAACTGACGCTCTCCATGTTCTGTGTGATTGGCTGTTTGCTGCACATATCACACTTTAATGTACACATGCATCAGAGTTAATCGTAAACTCTGGATGTTGATCGTAAACCCTGAGTTGACAGAGTATGTTTATACTGAGCATTGTTAGCCCGTTGAACCTAAACTAAACCAGGTTGGATTTATATGGATTTGTCAACTCTAAACCTACTCTGAAGCTCAGTTTGCTCAACTAGCTTCATACAACAGTTTGGCTTCAAAAGCGACCACTCAACCTACACTGCCCTGCTCTTGGTTATTGAAGCTCAGTGACTGGCAAGAGCAGCTTCTAAATCATTAGAACTAATCTTGTTGGATCTGTCTACTGCTTCTGACACAGTTAACCGCCAGATCCTCCTGTCAACCCTCATGACGAAAGGCTTCTCCGGAACCGCACTCCAGTGGTTCAAGTCTTACCTCTCAGGTAGTTCCTTCAGGGTGCCTTGAAGGGTTGAGGTATCTAATGCTGCCTTCACGTGCTCTCTGAAATATCGTAAATACGAGTTTCCTAGGTGAAAATTGCACAGGAACACCCTCCCATTTCAGCTTTTACAGCTCGTAATCACGACTTCAGAACTGGGAATTATAAAATTTCCAATAGCATGTGAAGGCAGCATATTTAAGATCATTTTACAGAATATTTAACCTGGGCTAATTTCAATATGAACTGTTGTGATTGAACTGAACTGCTGACGTATGCACATCATGTTCTGCCAATCAGGCAAACAAAATAATCGGTAACACTTTATTTTAAGGATCAGACATTAGGCATTAATTAATGACTAATAACTGCATTTGTAAGTAACTAGTTATGTACTTGTGTGCCATTACAAGCTATTTATAAGGCCTTTACTTAAATATTCCCTTTATTAATGGGTAACAAATTTATCACTAATTTATCACTAATAAATGCAATATTACTTCAGATTATGTTCCCTATTCTAAAGTAAACATTTGCTGTTTTCCAATAAGAAAAGAGAATAAAAACATAAAAACATAAAAACAATAAACACTGAGTTGTTCACTGCAATATTACATGTCTCTTTTCTTATTGGAAAACAGCAAATGTTTACTTTAGAATAGGGAACATAATCTGAAGTAATATTGCATTTATTAGTGATAAATTAGTGATAAATGTGCTTGTTACCCATTAATAAAGGGAATATTTAAGTAATAAATAATTTGTTAGCATAGAACAACTGCTTGTAAGACAGTGTTTCTCTGCAAATTTAAATGTCTGTGTTGAAATGCCCATTCTATATTTATTTCATACTTATAAGCCACACATTCACACAGTGTACTGGGAACTTATAAAGTGTGTAATTGGCACAATACAAGCTATTAGTTTGTTTTATTTTTAGCTAATTAGTACATTGTTAGGACAGAAACAAGTATAAAGGGGCTATAAGACAAAAATAAGACAACAGCCAATAAAGGCCTTATAAATAGCTTGTAATGGCATACAAGTACATAACTAGTTACTTACAAATGCAGTTATTAGTCATTAATTAGTGCCTAATATCTGATCCTTAAAATAAAGTGTTACCAAATAATCAAATGCATATGAGAAGTACAGACTGTGAAATAAAATAAAAACAAATCATTTTCAGTATATTTATTTCACTAAATTCCAGGACATCTGGAATCTAATCTAATCTAATTTCAGCAAAAGTCAAATTAATTTTTATAGCACTTTTTACAATACACATTGTTTCAAAACAGCTTTACAGAAAATCATGATGTTATGGTTTAGAATATCTTAATATCTTAAAGGGTTAGTTCACCCAAAAATAAAAATTCTGTAATTAATTACTCATCCTCATGCCGTTCCAAGTCCGTAAGACCTTCGTTCATCTTCGGAACACAAATTAAGATATTTTTGATGAAATCCGAGAGCTCTCTAACCCCTCCATAGACAGCTATTTAATTAACACATTCAAGGTCCAGAAATGTAGTAAAAACATTGTTAAAATAAAACCTTTTATGAAGCAACGAGAATACTTTTTGTACGCAAAAACAAACAAAAATAACGGACTTCAACAACCAAAGAAATAAAGCCAAACTGGTTTGTAATAAGTGAATATAATTATGTTTTTGGAGTTCAAGCATCCTTTGGTGAGATATTGATTTTATTTGCAGCTGATTTCATCTAAGACTGCGGCTGTAAGTCAGTTGTAATTGTTGCGTTTCTGCTCATCTCTTCTCTTATTTCTGTTCTTATTGTTCCTCTTATCTTCTGCGATTCTGCTTGTTAACCTCAGGTGTCTAATGCTCAATCATCACTTGTAGTGGGAATCTACTTTATTTCACTAACTGCAACATTGCTTCAGTGTTACTTTTGCTATAGATTGGGGACCATATGAAAACTGAGCAGTGGTTGTTTAACACTAGGGATTTTACTGTAAACATGTACCCAGCAACATGCATTATTCTCAAATTGTCTTGGTCTTTAACTACGAACACACACTAAGAAACGTGATTTGTAACACATGCACCATTTTTGTTGTGGTCTTGCTGGGATCATACCAGCACCCAAAAGACAACACATGTTGGTCCACCAACACACTAGCATCCCAAGCAGGCAAAACACCATATCCTGGTTCACCAGCATCCCATGCCGGGATCCAGCAAACCAGCAACCAACATCCCATGCTGGGGACCAGCAAACCAGCATCCCATACATGGTCCCAGTGTGCAAAACATACCTTATGCTGGTGACCAGCAATGTTGGATTTTTCAGCAGGGAAGTGAAGGTAAGAAGTCCTTGTCACATAAACGAGACCAAAAAATAAGGGTGAGCGAGGTGTGCGCTTATATGGCATCTTGATGAGGCGCTACTCAGTGGCGAGGCGATTAGAATAATAGATAGATAATCAGGTAAGGGTGAATAGAATTCAGGGGATGGGGCTCGTTGTGATGGAGTGACGCTGGAGCCTGGCAAATCTGTGATAATAATCACATTTAGCAAGCTAGTTGAACAAACTCTAAGTCTCAGAGTAGGTATAGAGTTGGCAAATTCATACAAATAAAACCTGGTTTAGATCAATGGGCTCACAACACTTAGTATAAACATTCTCTGCCAACTCAGGTTAAATCCAGAGTTTGCGATTAACAGCATGTGCACCTGAAAGTATGACACATGCAGCAAACTACACAGAACATGGAGAGCGTCAGTTTGATTCACTTCTTGTGAGAGAGCCGGCACAATACACTTATCTGGTAAAGATTAAGAGATCATTTTGAAAAAATATAATGAAATTAAATACATTTACATGGCAGGGATAAACACTGCTACTGTAGTGAAAGTTTGAAAAGGCAGCATAAAGAAAATATCTAATATCAATACAAGTGAATCAAACAAATGGCCATTATAATTGATATAGTTTCACAAAGAGCTAAAAAGAATACACATAAATTGAATCTGAATATATTAAAGCTTGCATCTAAACTGCATTAATTTGGAGCAGATACAGAGATACAGGGGAGTGGCTTTATTGAAGATATAGGTCACTTTACGCACAGCTGATTGGTCCAGTTTTGGTTTGCGATCTCTAACCAAGAATAAAACCTACTTCGGAGCAGGTTAGCCATGTAGAGTAAGTTATCATGGCGATGAAACCCTCTACGGAACGGAACTGACCGACGAATTGGGATCTGTTTTCAGAGACCAATCTACTTTGAGTGTATAGAAACGAGTCAATGAACATTGGCATGCAGTTCGCACATTCCACGCACTGCCCCGCGTTGCGGGTATAAATACGGAAGTGGAAGTACCGCATATCGTTTTCAACTGAGGAGCCGAGATAAGTGGCTCGGGCTTTCAGCTGAAGCACAGCACCTGGCGACGGGACGTACGTCTCCGTTCCCACCTTCAGGGAACGAGGGTTACATATGTAACTGAGACGTTCCCTTTCAGTCAGTCACGTTCAACGTACGTCGAAACTGACCGACGAATTGGGATCCCTACCACCACGCCAAGGATGCTGGCCCTTCCAGCGCCCTGCCTGAGCTCGCTGGACCACTCCTATGTTGGAGTGGGAGTCAGGGCTCCCGGCAGGGAAGGACAGTTACTTGCTGTTCCTGCAAGACCCACTCAGCGTCACTATTGGACAACGCTGGGAAAGCGTGCCCGTCTCGGGAGATGGTACGCTGCGGAGCCACATCCTTCAATGGAAGGAGAGGTGGAAATACGCATAAGGACTAACCTATCAGGGTAGTGCAACATATGGAAGTCTCTGGGGTGGACCCAACCTGGTCCCAGGGGGGGAAGAACACACCCAGAGATGACAGAGCGAGCTCTGTCCAGGGAAAGACACGGGGCTAGCCGAGTAGGGTAGCAGGTACCGTGGAAAATACACATATGGGGTAGCTGTTAGGGGACCGCAACATATGGAACCCAGCCTACACACACGTTCCACAAGCATATGGGTGCAGGCCTAGCGTCAGACGGTCCGCAACGTCTGACACCGCAGGGGTGACGAAGGAACTCACAGGGTTAGCCGTTTCCGGGGAACTCAACTGGAGCAAATAGATGCACGTATCCGGCCCAGAAGGCGGGAGTGGCGTTGCAAGCCGACACTAGAATGGGTACTTAGTGCTACTGGCCCCTGGGGGCGAGGATGCGGGAAGATACCGGCTCTACACGGAGGCTATAAAATCTAGTGAACGTGTTAGGTGTCGGCCAGCCCGCAGCTCTACATATGTCTGTCAGCTAGGCGCCTTGAGTCAACGCCCAGGATGAAGCTACGCTCCTTGTGGAGTTGCTCGCACCCCGAATGGACAAGGCACGTCTTGGGACTGGTAAGCCAAGACGATGGTGTCCACTATCCAGTGGGCCAACCTCTGCTTGGAGACAGCTTTTCCCTTCTGCTGGCCTCCATAACAGACGAAGAGCTGCTGTGAGGATCTGAAGCTCTGAGTCCAGTCAACGTAAGCGCGGAGAGCGCGGACGGGACATAAAGCTAGGGCTGGGTCTGCCTCCTCCGAAGGCAGCGCTTGCAGGTTCACCACCTGGTCCCGAAAGGGAGTGGTAGGAACCTTGGGCACATATCCAGGCCGGGGTCTCAGGACAACGTGAGAGTTGTCCGGCCCGAATTCTAGGCATGATTCGTCGACCGAAAGTGCATGCAGGTCTCCTACCCTCTTGATTGATGCCAATGCGGTCAGGAAGACTGTCTTCATGGACAGGATTTTTAGCTCAACTGACTGCAAAGGCTCAAATGGTGGACCCTGGAGTGCTCTAAGCACCAGGGCTAAATCCCAAGAGGGTAGCGAGGTTGAACGAGGAGGATTCAGTCTCCTCGCACCTCTGAGGAACCTGATGATTAAGTTGTGCTTACCTAAGGATTTACCATCTACTGCATCGTGATACGTCGCTATTGCTGCGACGAACACTTTGATGGTGGAAGGAGACAGCCTTCTCTCCAGCCCATCCTGCAGGAAGGAAAGCACAACGTTAATCGAACACTTCCGGGGGTCTTCCCGGCGGGAAGAACACCACTCGACGAACAAGTTCCACTTCAGGGAATATGGCGCCTCATAGAGGGGGCTCTAGCTGAAGCGATGGTGTCTACCACTGCTTGTGGCAAGCCACCTAGAACCTCTGCGTCCCATCCAGGGACCAGACATGGAGATTCCAGAGGTCTGGACGCGGGTGCCATAGAGTGCCCTGCCCCTGAGAAAGAAGGTCCTTCCTCAGGGGGATCGGCCAGGGAGGGGATATCGCGAGGAGTGTGAGTTCGGGGAACCAGGTCCGGTTGGGCCAGTAGGGCGCAACTAACAAAGACCTGCTCCTCGTCCTCCCTGACCTTGCACAGAGTCTGTGTGAGAAGGCTCACTGGGGGAAACGCATATTTGCGTAGGTCCTGGGGCCAGCTGTGCGCCAGTGTATCTGTGCCTAAGGTACCCCCGGTCAGGGAATAGTACCACTGGCAATGGGTCAACTCCGGAGAAGCGAACAGGTCTACCTGTCTAGCTTTCCTGTAGCTCAAACAGTAGAGCATGGCGCTAGCAACGCCAAGGTCATGGGTTCGATTCCCAGGGAAAGCAAGAACTGACAAAATATAGAAATGTGTACCTTGAATGCAATGTAAGTGCTTTGGATTAAAGCGTCTGCCAAATATGTAAATGTAATACCTGTGCAACTCCGAAGTGGTCCCATATCAGCTGGACGCTCCGGGGGTGGAGTCGCCCGGAGGTGTCGACTGACGAGAGAGCTCGTCGGCTGTCTGGTTTAGCGCACCTGGGATGTGAATGGCACGAAGTGACCTCACAAACTTCTGACTCCACAGGAGGAGATGGCGGGCGAGCCGGATCATGCAACGGGAGCGTAGACCACCCTGTCGATTGATGTACGCAACGGCCGCCGTGCTGTCCGAACGGACCAGTATGTGTTTGTCCCGAAGCGGTTTCTTGAACCGGGCCAGGGCAAGACGTACGCCAGTAACTCTAGGCAATTGATATGCCAACGCAATTGGGGCCCCGTCCACAGACCCAAAACTGCGTGCCCATTGTACGTGGCCCCCCAGCTCGTGGATGAGGTATCCGTGAAGAACACTGCATGCCTGGACACCTGCTCTAAGGACACTCCGGCCCGGAGAAACGAGGGGTCTGACCACGGGTTGAAGGTTTGGCGACAGTAAGGAGTCTCCGTCTGCTTCTGGGCCACCGAGAACTGCTGGGCGAAGTTCTCGATGGCGTCGCTGAAGAGGCCGGCCTGGCAGACAGGGGCGTTGAGGAACCGCACTTTGTCTGCCTCACGCATATCTGCCAGGTTCAGCCACAGGTGGCATGGAAAATGCCCGACCAAGGGTGCGTGCGGTGACTTTCATCGCCCGGAGGGCGAGGTCCGTCGCGGTACGCAGTTCCTGCATAACCCCTGGGTCGGAACTACCCGTGCAGTTCCTTGAGCGCTTTGGCCTGGTAGACCTGCAGGAGCGCCATGGCATGCAAAGATGACACAACTTCCCCGCAGGCTGTGTAGGCTCTGCCCGTTAGACCGGAGGAGAACCTACACGCCCGGGAAGGGAGACGTGGGTGACCCCGCTAGTCGGTAGCGGTCTTTGGACACAGTTGCATCGCTACCGAACGCTCCACTGGGGGGACCTCCACGTAACCCTTAGCTGCGCCACCATCGAGGGTAGTGAGGACGGAGGAGTCAGTCGATCGTGCACGGGCTTGCTATATGACGCCGTCCACGACTTTGTAAGCTCCTGATGCACTTCCGGAAAGAAAGGTACTGGGGCGGGGAGCTGAGAACCAGCACGGTCCGTCCCCAATCGTCCAGCCGCGAGGGTTCGGGACACGGTGGAGGGTTCCACTCGAGCCTGACACTCGCGGCAGCCCGGGAAAGCATAGCCGTGAGCTCTGGATCAGACTCGGACAACGCTACCACACCCGAAGGGGGTAACGCAGCCGGATCCTCATCTCCAGAGTCCATTAGCTCGTCCCCTGATGCAGCTATCAACAACATATCTTCAGTCGGAGCCCCGAAAGTAACGGCTGGCCCCCCATGGGAAGGGCCAGCGCGCTCTTCCGGAAGCTCTACCGGCGCAGCGGAGGGAAGAGGGGCCCGAGGAGCCTGTTGACCCGGCGGGAGTGCCCTCACTGTAGGTCTCCACCAAAGGCATCAGCCAAAGTAGCAGCCCTCAGCGGGAGGACCGCTAGATCGGGGGATACGCAATGGGACTCCACCCCTTTTGAGGTATTGGAGCCTAGACCGTAATACTGCGATGGTCATGTTCGCGCAGTGTGAACATGAGTCATCCACGAAAGCCGCCTCAGCGTGCTGAACGCCCAAACACGTGAGACAGCGATCGTGCCCGTCAACTGGAGATAGATACAGACGGCATCCAGAAACACACGGTTTGAATGACATCTTGAAAAAGACGCAGGGTCAAACTGTGTTGCTCTTTTAGTAGAGGAAAGACCGCTCTACTAAACGTACGTCGACGTACGTGACCGAATGAAAGGGAACTAATGTTCACACTAATCTCAAACTTATCTGCAACTGAAACTGGCTTCATGCAACAGGCCGCAGGGTGATAAAATAGTTTACATTTTGCCAAAATATAAACACTTACACAGCCGAGATTTGATAAAAACAAGGGCCTGGTTCCATAGACGGGGCTTAGATTCAACCTTAGTTCAATTAGGACATTTAAGTAGCTTTTATAAACCTGCCATAGAAAAAATCATTACTGGCAAAATAATGACACTGACATATATATAATTTCAGATTTCAGTTGCGTTCAGATAAAACAGCTCAAACATGTATTTTAGTCTGGGACTGGAATTAAGCCTGGTCTGTGAAACCGGGGAATATGTGTTGTTTTATTGTACATGTATATTAGTTTGATTTAAACTAATTTATGCATATATATAAAACATGTGTTTTTATACATATTTTACGTATTGTCACTCTTTTTCATTAGATTTGTATTGACCACATTCTTTGTAAGTGCTGCACTCATTGACTTATATAGTGATTGTAGATTTAGTGTTAAACACGTCTTTTCAAATGGATGGATACTTGAAAAAAAGTATCTGAAAATAAATGCTCAGAAGAAGTGTGAGGTTCATTTTCTTTCTGTCTAGGGTATCCATTTGGCCAAAACTTTAGTTGTTCAAGGTTATCAATCAGTCCAGCTTACAAACAACCAAATCCCTTTGGAAGTCATTAAATCACAATACAGCACAAGGTTAGCTGCCTTATGTCTTCACCACACACTGTTTTGGTTATTTTCTAGTTTGCATTTCAGTGCCTCATTCTTTGTCAAGTTCAACTGACTGTATTTGTATATTTGGTGAGAAAAATGTTGTAATTTAACAAGAGTTTTTAATATCTGCTTTGATTGCATTCACCGAGGTCAAGAATGAACTTATAAAACAGCACACTGGTTTTAAAGAGTCATGAACAGAATTTACACGGGCTAAATAAGCTGAGCAGAGTTGGGCCTTTGGTTTTAGGATGTTCTGAATATTAGTTCTCTTGCAGCTTTCACTTTTAACTGTGCCAATTATAACTCCCGAATTACTACAGGATACTTACTTTAGTTTTTGAAGTTCCTCCATTACAAAATCCCATTCTTGATGTTCATTTCAACATCTGACTGAGATGTTTCTGACAAGAAGCAGTACCT
The DNA here is from genome assembly GCA_023566225.1 of Romanogobio albipinnatus. Taxonomy (NCBI): domain Eukaryota; kingdom Metazoa; phylum Chordata; class Actinopteri; order Cypriniformes; family Gobionidae; genus Romanogobio; species Romanogobio albipinnatus. The sequence continues at coordinate 24,147,776 of CM042239.1, forward strand.
GTGAGTTAACAAAATTTCCCAGATGAATAACCCTGATATCACACCTGCCTCTAACAGCAGGGGAAGAAAAAAGAGAACAGCCTCACATCTTTAATCTTTCAGAAATGATTTTGGATAGAGGGCACATGATTGAAGGGATGGCAGCGCTGTAAATGAAGTATAACCTATTGGATATTATAACATTGGCTGAAATACAGAAACTTTAATGTAGATAAGATGTTGCAAGTAAAACAGATTTTAAAAAAAAAGGCTAAAAATAGGTCAACATCATCCAAAAAGATAATGAAAATAAATGTTGAAGTGTGTGGTAAGTCAGCTAAGCTTTCTAGAATTAAATGTGACTGTCAAAAAGTTAAACCACAGGCTAAATGCTCTTATCAGCAACAGCCATATTTAGCTCCCTGCTGAGATCAATATACTGCCAAAAATGGGCTTGACCAGTAATTAAAAAATATAAAGGCTGTGTGAAACACAACAAATTATAGCAGCAGAAGAGGAACAGAGTGAAAGTTATTGGCTTTAGCATGCTTTTGTGTTTGAACTGTCTACACAGCTTACGGGAAAGGGGACGTTTGTTATTAGTTTTGTTAAAAAGAATGTTTGGAATGGCAGCTGGGCTAGTTTGGAGCCGGACTTCGATGGTTCTTCTAAAGAAATCTAAACTGCAATTACTGTTTTAAGGAGTATTAAAGGGATAGTCCAACAACAAAAAAAAAAATTAATTCTGTCATCATTTACTCAAATTCTCACTTTCATTATATTCCAAATTTGTATGACATTCTTTCATCTGTAGAACACAAAAGATGATCATTTTTATTAACTGTTTTTGTCCATACAATGAAAGTCAATGGGGTGGTTCAGAACAATATTATACTCCATTTTCATTGTATTCACCTCTTTTGAGGTCATACAGGTTTGGAACGACATGAGAGTTTTAATTTTTGGGTGAACTATACCTTCAAGAATCAGAGAAAACTATGGTAATACATTCACACAAGCTTATTTTGTAGGATGATCCTCAGTAGCACATTATACTGAGTTCCAATATAACTATTATTTATCTTCTTTTAATGCTTTCGTTTGCATGTCTGCCGTCATCTTTTTTATCTTCCTCGTCACTTCTTTCTCTGTCTTCATCTTCCAGTGCCTGTCCAGACGCTCAGTCTTGTTTTTCTTGGACATCCGATGGTAGCGATTGATGGATGGATGGGTCTGTTGTTCCTGAGGTTCCTTTGGCGAGCACTCCTGCCATCCTTTCGACTCAATGAAGAGCAAGTGTGCTGTGAGATTACTTCAGACCTTGCCTCCCTGCTCATCCTACAGTTGATGATGAGAAAACCAGTAGCCAGGCCAGGGTGCATAAATCTAAACAGAGCATCCTTTTTCTTGAGTGTGTGTATGTGTGTCTCTCTGTTTGTATACGTGTGTGAGGTTCTCTCTGCAGAAGAACTGGAGCTGGACCTCAGAGCAAGAAGGCGGGACAGATGGGAAGTGAAACTTCATACATGCAGAGAAGGTTCCACAGGGACAACTTTGCTCTTGAATAATTGTCTTGTACGTTTTCCTCCCTCCCTCAGTCTCGCTCTCTCTTTCTTTGCGCTCTGTTATTATGTTGTCTCTTTTTGTGCAGAATAGGCACTCTGTCTACCTCCGCTGAAGACAGTCTGACAAAACAGTGCAAAACAGGGGGGGGGGGGGATTTTCACACTGCATCTAATCCCACTTTTAACCCATTTTTTTACACTTGTCATTTTGAAAGGGGACTTTAAACCCAGAGTTATGAAACTCAACTCGAGAGTAAAACGTATAGTTCACCTAAAAATGAAAATTCTGTACTCATCATTTACTCACTTTCATGTTGTTTCAAACCTGAATGAACCCGAATGTTTTGTGGATCACACACAAAAAAAGATATTTTGAAGAATGTTTCTGATTATTTCATTTCACACAGTGAAAACACGACCCCATTGACTTTGATGATTTTTTTTCTTCACATTCCTTAAAATATTTTCTTTTGTTTTCCACAGATTAAATATTCGTACTGGTTTGGAACGACATGAGGGTGAGTAAATAATGACAGAAGTATTACAGTTTCAATGGCTAATTGCTATATTAAATATTCATGTGGTTTGTGGGACAATGACATATAAGGATTTTCAACAGGCCAATTTTAAATTACAAAAAATAATAATATCTATTGCAATTGTTCAAACATTAAGAATGTTGTGTACACATGAATTCATATTAAAATTTCAAATTAAGTGATTTTACTGTTTTTTCATCTAGATGAATTGGCGGTATAGCCTTAAAAAAGTCAAGCGGTGCGACTGTGATTTATCTTAAAATTAATTTATTTCCTTAACATGCTTAACATTTTTTTTTACAAGTTCTCAGTAATTAAAGTGTTTATAAACAAAGTGTTTGCAAAAGCTTCTTTTTAGCTTTTGCAAAACATGATCTCACATTTTTGTTTTTAATTTCAGAGTTGCCTTCTTAAATGTAGTTAACACTTATGTTTTGCATAAAAATTGCATAAAACTGATAAAAATGTTTTAAAAATACCATTCACTTAATCATTCAGTATCAGTATCATATAATAAATTCCTATTTCAACCACAGAAATTAGATATGTCTTTTTTTTAATTTAATACAGTTATTGCTATTATTGGTCGCACCACATGATGAGTGGTTGATCCAAATGACACGAAGATCTCGAATATTATAAAACATCTATTGAAAGAGATCAATAAACAATCATTTTCATACAAAAAAAAGAAAAGATTTAAACCATATTTTATTAATTTCACAGAATTGTTTTTATGATTTTTATATTTAAAATTTAATTTAACTTGACAATGGAGACGATGGAAAAATAATAATTTTGATTTAATTTTAAACAGAACCATATATAATAATGCCTTGTCATGAGCAGTTTTAAGTAAATGCACTTTTGTGACCCAGGAGCACAAAACCAGTCATAAGTCTCCCGGGTATATTTTTGGCAATAGCCAACAATAGGTCAGAATTATCTATTTTCTTTTATGCCAAAAATCATTAGGATATTAAGATCATGTTCCATGAAGATATTTTGTAAATGTCCTACCATAAGTATATAAAAAACGTATTATTAATAATATGTATTGCTAAGGACTTCATTTGGACAACTTTAAAGGCAGGGGTCCAGGGTCACACTTGTGGCCCTGTTGTGAACAAGCATTTAATTAAACTTGACAATCATCATGCTGCTGATTTTTTTTAACACACCTTCCTATTCTCCTGGCAAGATACTCTGCTCTTGCCAATCTAGGACATATATCTATGATGGTAAACACTCTGCAGTGGTCGCACCACATGATATTTGCTCGCACCACATGATATTTTTAAATTCACTCAAAATTTACAGGCATAGAATTAGCCACTAAACAAAACAAGCTAGATTCCCACAAAAGGTCAGTATGAAATTTATAATAAAAATAAATATTTGTAGAAATAATTTAAAATCATTGTTTTTTTGAGGTCGCACCACATGATATCCAAATGTGGGAACTGCATACCAGCCATTAAAAAGGTAATTTTTTTTCCAAATTTAAGAGAGAGTTACAAATGTACTGCTTCAATGGGTCCTTGGCTAATTGGTATATGATGCAACTTCCCGTCTCTGAATGGATTTCAACATAAAGTCCAAAAATTGGTAGTTCATTGATGGTCGCACCACATGATATTTCATAAAATTGACATCATCAGACAATGTTTGTTTGTATATTATGAAAGACAGAAATAAAAAAAATGCTTTGGAATTTTGTGCAGGATTAGAAAACACTTTGGAAATCATGCCAAATAGTGTAGAAAATAAATTTGAATACATTTAGAGTAATTTCAAAGATTTTTCCAAAACAGAAGTTATGGCCGGACGGTCGTACCACATGATATTTAAAAATTACAAATAACAAATGTTTTTTGAAAAATTAAAGTGAATACATACATGGGAGAGGTACTACATACGGTGTCTTTTTATGCATTTAAATCAGTTTTTAACTGAAAAAAATGCAATCAGACAGAAAATGTAGGCGTCACGTCATTGACCCTTGTACAGTTACAGAAACTTGCATGCACTTGCACTATATTTAGTTTAAAGGAATTTGAATGGAAAAAAAATCTAAATGTCAAACAGTGACAAAAAAACCTGTTAATTTGACTGAGAAAGATGCCCTATTATTCTTGAAGTTATGGTCAGAAAAGTACACTCAAAAATGAATGGTACAGTCAGGAATACTGTAAAATCCCAACTGTGCGCTAGACTGGTCACACATTTCTGTAATGGTAAAGCTGAATTTTTAGCTGCCATCCTTGATGGTTCAGTATCTCATAAATACTGTACAGAATCACATGAACCATCTGAAATCATTCTAATATGCTGATTTGATGCTTAAGAAATGGTTGTTATTATTATCTATGATGAAAACAGTTGTGCTGCTTAATATTGTGTAATATTTGATGTGTGACAAATTTGAAACAGAAATGTGACATTATGAATGTCTTTATTGTCACTTTAATATAATGCATCCTTGCTAATTAAATCTATTAAGTTCTTAAAAATTCAACCTCTAAACACTCTCTGTGTACCCTGCACGGCTGGACTGGTAAGTGGACAGTTTTACGTCGGGCATCATATGATTCCAGCAGGGCCGAGGAAATGAGCCTAATGACTTGAATAGAGGCAAAGAAACTCAGCCTGTGGTACATAGTTTTAGTCCACACAGTTTGAGCCTTTTAGTTTAATTAACCTTCATTTCCCTCCATTTCATAATTGGATAGAAGCAGTGAGACACTGGAAACTTTCCTGCTAAATTTCTGGCCAATGCCAAGCACATGGACAGTGACACACACACAAGCAAACACTTATCTGTGCCGCTGGTGTTCATGAGCTCAGAGCCTTTGCACCACATCTTAACCTTATTTGCTATAGAGCTTATTTTTCTGCATTACGCCAGTCTCCTGTCATCGCCCTACTCCAAATAATCTTGACTTTTTCCAGGTTCCAGTGGTGGTGCTTCCACCTGTACTTGTCTGAGGGCTCATGCGGTTAAACCCTCTTCACCCTTTCTCCTTTTCTTCTCTTTCCTTTGGATAAAGCCAGTCTCAAGTTGGATCCACTTGCCTTGTTCCTTTGTGAAGTCCTCAGAGAGTAGCGGTTTAATTAGACGAAAATGATTTCTGCAGCTGCCTGCCCTAAAGTGTGGCGGACTGGTATGTACTGGAAAGGTTAGTTTTATTAGGCGTAGAGGCTCCGGCGACTGGACAGACACATTTGTGTTGGAGTCGTCGCAGAGACAATGGTAGACTCGATGGCAAAGCCAGCTATGTGTCCATCTACTACTGATTCCCAGAACTTGTAATTTCCCGCAAAACTGCTTGTCTCCACAGGTCACTTTTCTATGGCAATAAATAGATTATAAAACAAAGTAGTCATATCCACAAAAGAAGGATAACTGGAAGAGCTGGTGTATAGAGGGCCTCTTGCATAACAGCCGTGGGTGAAACAGAAATGTGTTCAAGAAAACAAATGCAGTGTTTATGATGTAAACTTATATTTGTATTACCTCTACCAGAGTCAGGGTTGAAACTACTCAAATATATCCATAAACAATAATTTCGCCATAATCAACTTCTTATAATAACAAAACAGCAAGTTTACAGAAAAGCACAAAATATATCCTCAATATATCACCTAAACACGATACACAATATCTGATAATTGGCCAATATTAGACATTTTTTGTTATATTTAATTCATGAAAATTATTTCAACCAATATTGTTAAAGTGATAGTTCCAAAAATGAAAATGATGTAATCATTTACTCACCTCAAGTTGTTCCGAACCTGTATGAATATCTTTCTTCTGCTGAACACAAAAGGAGATACTTTGAAGAATATGGGTAACCATTTGACAGTAGCCATTGTTGACTTGGTTACCAATATTCATCAAAATATATTGTGTTTAGCAGAAGGAAGAAATTCATACAACTTGAGGGTGGGTAAATGATGACAGAATTTAATTTTTTTTTGGTGAACTATCACTTTAATAATGATATTTAATTATGCATTGTCATTTCCATTAATTTTCCATTTAAATTCCCTTTGCTGTCATCGAATGCTCACTTAAAGTGAATCTTTAAAAACAATAAATCTAATCTATTAAAGATAATCTTTAGCAAATCTCAAAATGAATCTAACAATTTTGATATCACTAAGACAATTCAATTAACAGTGGCTCTACTGAAACTTTTTACTTGGCAGAAACATCTCTGGTAAATGTCTTCAAAGAGCAGTCATTGCCGGAAAAATACTAAAGCCTTTCTATTATTCGAAAGATTTGCAACTGTCACAACTCACAACTCTGCGCATCTTCTGTGCTGGACAAATGGAGAACCACGTGAAGAAAAGCCTGGGCGGCGTGTCACGTCTACTTCCCGGTACCACACACCGCGGTGGTTATTGCGCAGCACCGGTATTCGTACCATATCGCCAATCATAACAATATTCTGGGAGAGCAGTGAAAGAGAGGAAAAAAAATCTGAGGCAGAATGAGATATAAATACCATCAGACTGTCAAATTGTTGGAATACTTGAGGAGAGAGTGATAGAGAGAGAGTAACGGAGAGCAAGAAAGAGGAAGCACAGCAGGGGAGCTGGTTAGATGTATTTTAATCGTTTTCCCTGGCCTTCTCAAGCCCTGCTCCAGTAGACTGTTTATTTAACTTCAAGTTTGCATGATTATAATTATATAATTAGGTGGTTTGACAAGTGCTGGCAAATACACAATAATAACGTCTCTTGGAATATCGGGTTTGGTTCTGAGACCCTGGAGGTTGGGGGGTCTGGCTCGCTCTCTGCATTCAAAACTGTCCCCTAGTCCGCTGAGGTAAATCTGTCAGAGCGAAAATCCACAAGCATTATTTTGCTCTTACCTCCAGAGGCACATTTTTCCGTGGGGCTAAAACAATACGCAACAGATTTATCAGGCAGTTCATCTGCATATTTTGACTGGTAAAATGCTGAGCACATAACAAACAGCCATCTGAAGCCATAAGTGGAAAATCCATAGATTCAGTACATCTATCCAAAGCCATTCCAATATTCTCATTTGTAACCCCATTCTGTTCCTCCTGCTCTGTGTCTTCACCTCCATCTTTCCCCCTATCTGTCTCAGGACCCCACCAGGCCTGCCCTTCTCACTGCCTGTAACTCAACCACTTATTTTCGTTTGCTCTGAAAGAGCTGATGACCTTGGAGAACTCTGTAAAGGCTGCCAGTAAAACACTGAAGGATTACCGGTATGTAACTTTGCATTCATGTGGTTTGTTTGAATAACCTCGCACCACGGAGCAGAGCACAATATATTACATTTTACGAGCTTCAGAAATGCACCATCTCTGGCCCTACGGTCAATTATCCACAAATAGAATCGCAGCCTGTCTCTCTTTCTCGGCCTGTCTCCCCATTTCTCTTATTCGCTGCTCCATTTTTAAGCTTAAACTGCATTCCTGGATTCATTTAATCTGGTATTCCGGCAAATGCTTGGACTGGACACCTTACACTTCTCCATAAATCACTTTGACAAATAGATGTAGATTTAGAATAGAAAAAAAATGACACCTTCTCTCACGGTTTCTCCTTCCAGCTGCTCAACATGATATGTGGTATTACCTTGAATACCTTCTGAAGTTGTGAACCTGCAGTTTGTCCTTTTCAAATCATATAAATGGTGTTGTCTAGAGCAGGTGAACTTTGGTGAACCCCCCAAAAAAATTCAAGTTCACTGTGTGGAGACAATGTGCCATCTGGCATGTTGCGGATAATCATATACATTTCAACCTAAAAAGACCTCTCCACATTTCACTGGCAAGCCAGCTCAGATTTTGCACTGAACCTTCACTACATTCGTGCTTTGACTTCAGTACTGCTGATTAGATGGACATCAGAAATGATGAGCTGATGCACACTGGATGTTCACCAAGTGTCTGTGAGGAGTATAACCGTACAGGGATTAATGGCGCAGCTGGTTCCGAAAAAGAAACGTTCAAAAGAAACCTAAACTAACCAAGCTATTCCGGACCTCAACCCCATCGAGCACATTTGTGGCGAGTTGGGGCAAACTGGACAGATCTATTGTCCATTCAAAGGAAAGCCTTTGGCTTCAGTTGCTGAAGGCATGGGATAACATTTTCAGAGGAAATATATTGACACTATGCCAGAGAGATGTGCTGCTGTAATTGCTGCAAAAGATGGACATACCAAATATTAAAGTTAAAAGTGGATAAAAACAGTACGACTCACTTCAACTGATATTTGAAGATCAGAGCAACCTTCTGCATGTTTCATGAGCATTATGAAATGAAATCATGTTTTGGAGGCAAAAAAGGTAAATATTTTCAAATCTATCAGGTGTTCTAATAATTTTGGCCACCACTACATACAAGCACGCACGCACGCATGCACACACATTTTATATACAGTATATGCATAAAGATGTTTTGGCAATAAGTACACCTGTGCTGAACAAGACACAAAGGCCCTCATACAGACCTAAATATAACTTACTATATAAGTTATGCTTCCCCCTGGAGCAAGAATAACAGACTAGACTAGAACTTTCCATTTAACAAAGAGAGTGCAAGCATTTGGCAATGATGACTTCCAAACACCAAACACCATGTCTGCTATTCAACAGCTTAATCACTGATACTGGAAACATACCTGGTTTAATTATGGAGGCACAATATAATGCTGTGAGAGAAGAAAAAGCATCAGATGTTCATTTACTCTTGCTGCTGTTCAAGTCAGTTATCGGACAAACGGTTTAAAATGTTGACATTTTTTGGGGGTCAGAAGGTTTTTTATTTTATTTTAAATTATTTGTTTTAAAGTTACAAAAATTAACAGCACAACTGTTCGTATTGATTATATTGAGAAATATTTCTTGAGCATTAAATCAGAATATAAGATTAAGATATTTTCTAAAGGATCATGTGACACTGAAGGCTGGGGTAATGGCTGCTGAAAATTCAGCTTTGCCTTCACAAGAACAAATTATATTTTAAAATATATCAAAATATATAATTGTCATTTTAAATTGTAATAATATTTCACAATAGTACTGTTTTTACTGTTTGATCACATAAATGCAGCCTTGGTGAGTATAAGAGACTAATTTCAGTAAAGTAATTTACTGCACTATTGCCATTTGGAAATCCAAACTGGAGAAACTATCATTCAATGACAGATTATTAAATGACGATTAACTGCGCTTTGTATGAATTCCTTTCAGTCACTGCAATCCTTCTCCTTCCTGTTTGTAATAGAATACAAATTGTCCTCATAAGTTAATCTATCATGGTCCATTAAGGGAACCCACTGAGAACTAAAGACACACTCTAAATCAAACATGCAACATTTGATTTACAGGAGTCTCAGTGCATCATTTCACACAAACACCTTCTCTATAAAGAAAACACATGCTGGTCATACTTGACCACACTGCGTTCCTCTCCACTTAGCTCCAGCAAAAGTAATGTCAAGCAAAACAGATGGGGAACAGAATAAGCAATGATAATAAGAGACGGGTAATTCTGAGAGGCTTTTTACTTTTGAACATTAAAGTGTAATGGTGCAAGTTGTTTCAAGTGTTTTTTTTTTCCTTTTCAATTTTTGGAGGAGATTGCTTACTAAATGGAAATTTTCATCATGAATCTGTATGTACAAAATAGTGTGATTTGGAGCAATCTGAAATAAATCCCCTCTTAATCAGCCAATCTGGAGCCTTCAGGGGCCTCTGAAGTTCAAAAAGCCGCTCACAAGTTTATGCTTTGAGTGCTCTGTCAACAAGCAAATTTACAAGCACCTGGGTGAGATGAAAAAAATATTTAAAAACAAGTAAATAAAACTGAACAGCGCAGTAAAAGACTAAGGAACATATTGCACACTTTTAGAGGGTATATTAAACACTATTAGTTACTGAGAAACACACGCTCCAGACACGCAACGTTTATAAACTGATGCTATAAAAGACAACTTTGGGAAAGAATAGCACATTTTTATTCAAATATGTGCCCCATGTGAATCTTACTCGTTTTGTTTTACTGAGTGTCTCTCCTGCCCCCAAATTTTATTTCCTTTTCTTTAATTCTCTGGCTGAGAAAAATATTTATGCATTATATTGATCAGAAGCGACAGTTAAGATTTTACATGGTTACAAAAAAACTTTTATTTTTTACTTTCTATCCATCAAGAAATAAATAATACAAAAAACAGCACATGTGCAGGTATTCCCACTTTATATTAGGTGGCCTTAACTACTATGTACTTACAACAAAATATAAGTACAATGTACTCATTGTGTTCATATTGTATTGCAAAACACTTTTGCTGATATTGAGGTGGGATACGGGTAAAGTTAGGGACAGGTGTGGTGGGATGGGTAAGTTTAAGGGTAGGGTTAGGTGTAAGGGAAGTATCAACAGTGTAATTATAAATGTAATTACAGAAATTGATTACAGATGTATTTACATGCAGGCAATTAAAAAAATGAAGTACAATGTTACATGTAGACTACATTCTAAATAAATGATTCTGGAGCTTTGTTTTGTAGAAAGTTATTTTCGTTTTGTTTTGTAGAAAGTGAATTGCTTTCTTTACAGTGAATTTCGTTTTGTATAAATTGTATCTTAATTTTGAAATGTAGAAAAAATCTTAGTAATTTGTGTCTTGTTTCTAGTCTAAATATTTAAACATTCTTAAATCAAGATGCCTTTACTAGAAAAGTACAATATATAATATATAATAAATGTCCTTTGTGTCACATTGTCACAAATGTCACATTCCTGAAGCTCATTCAGGTCATTATGCGGGCTATGTTATTCATTAGCTAGTATGCCTCCTCGCATACGGGCTTTGTGAAGAAAAACTGTCTTACAAATTTTAAACCAGTGTATTGTTTTATGTGAATGAGTAGGTTCAATGATTCTCACATCAGTTTAAAGCAAAAAATCTAGGCAAATACACCCATTAGTCAAAAAGTCTTGTTTTGAGGCCTTCATTTTAAAACAATTTTTTTTGTTTTCTCAAAAACCATGCATAAACATTTTTCTCTCAAAAATACAAGCATGTACATACATGTTGCACACATATTATGGTAGCACAGTTTGTGCTGAATACAGTGTAATTACACTTTTGCCATTAATGTGTTTATAAGCAACTGAAAAAAATACAAATGTCAGAGCATGTCAAAACTTCTAAAGGGCCCCAAAAAAGCTCAGACTCCTAGGGGTTAAAACATGGATGTATACAATATGTGCATTGTATCAAATTATTAATTTAAATGTTAGTACAAAGTAGTTAAGGCCACCTAATATAAAGAGGGTCTGTTTTTTTTTATCAAATAAGTGCAGCCTTAGTGAGCATAAGAGACTTCTTTCAAAAACAATAACAAATCTTTTGAACAGTAGTGTATATATTTGCGCACAACTATTTTTCTAATGAACGTTCATTTCGATGTCTCAGTTGAGCCATATGGAATATGAATCACTGGTTGGGGAGAAGGACCAGGTATTGATTTTGGCATAGTACCACTCATGACTGATACCTGGACCTAAGGAACTGACAGATGCAAACATGCCAGTTCAGTGGGAGCCGGTTCAGTGCATATACTACAAAATTGTCCACCCTTTAATTACTACTTTTTTGAGGGATACAGACATTTTGTTCTCCTCTCATTCTTCAGGGACAGTGCAGCTGCTGAATCTGACGAGCACTGTTCAATTGACCATTTCTGAACTTTACTTGGAAGAGCAGATCGTTTAGTACAGATCCATGTTACCTCTCAGGGAAAAATGAGAGATCTGTGATCAAGTTATGAAACCTAAAGTTCCAGAAATCAGAATAACAACACTGTGCTTTGTGGGATTGGAAACATAAAGATAAAAAAAGAATGGGTAATTGTAGTCTCAACGTCACCAGAAATTACCAAACAACTTTTAGAAACAGACTACTTGACATAAACCTTGATGTACATGGTTAGTATTCCACAGTTTTCCAATAAATATAAAATAGGACTAAAAACCAAAGAAATGTTTTTACTTTGAAGTGTTTTACCATCAATAAGTTATTGGTGAAGTTGAATCATTTTATCTGTGGCCTCTCTTTCTTTTCCAAGCTTTGAACCAAATGAACATGAAGCCTTTTTTCTGTCTCTTTTATCAAAGCCAATGTTTAATTTATGAACTTTTCTCATACTGGCATAGTAGTGGCTGATGGTTAGTTTAAATACATTACTGCTTAAAATTACAATCCTGTCCAGTTCTTTGAAATACCAGAGAGCCACCCTGGACCGCCTGGAACTGAAAAACTTCTGAGAGACGAGGTACGAGCTTTTGTGCAAACTTTCATGCTGTATTTCTTTATCTCCTAGAACTATTCCCTCATAAAACAGTTTTGTGTCAGATCACACACTGAGATGATGTCTGTTATCTGACCTTTGTATTGAACAATGCAGGGCATGCCAAAAGAAACTAGACAAAATATTCCTTCATGTTGCTGAACATCAAAAGAGGTCACAACCTTTTTTGTCCACCGACTTCAGATTTGATCTTCTTTCAAGTCAGGTTCTGACCTACAACGCTGGGTTCAGTAAGGACAGTAAAAGATATAATTGGTGTTATGACAAAACACAGGTAAATAAGTTGTGCTAAGTGGACTTATTAAGTCGTGCTAAGCGTGCCTCAGATCAAGAAAACAAGCGATTCAAACAATAACGGTGCATTCACACGGTGCGTCAGCGCTAACGATTGATGGAGGGCGTGACTGAAGCTTGGTGCTGATGCGACCGTCATAGTGACAACAGCCAATAACATTACTTGTTTCACCAACCGTCTCTGCCACCTCCTTGCAGGCCTGGTCTCTCCGGTTTGTGTCCCGGTATGTATACAAAGATTGGTTGTACAGAACCGGGTGATTACCCACAGCAATTATCAGTTTTTCCTCCATTTTGATTGTTCGTCATTCACCGGCGTTTTAAATGAACGCAATTGGCTAGCGTCTGCTCTAGGGTATTTGCATAGGGTGATCTGATTGGATGACGCCTGCGTTGGCGCTAGAAAAGTTGAGAAATCTTCAACTTCTGCCGCTTGCAAAAATATGGTTACAATTTATTTTAAGGTGTCGTGGTTACAGTGTAATTATATATTTAAGTACTAGTAATATTAATTAACTACATGTACTTACTATAGGGTTAGGGTTTGGTTTGAAGGTTAGTTGCATATAATTATGCATAATTTACTGTTATTACTATGGTAAGTACATTTAACATAACAAGGACTAGAGCCCGACCAATATGGTTTTTTTTGGGGGGGGGGGGGGGGGGTGTACTGATATTAGGGAGTAATCAACATTAAACAGCATATAAATCAAAACTGCCTTATTGAACGAAATGTCAACCTAGGACGAGCTGTATCACTGTGAAACTTTGGGGTGTTTATGGAATCCATCTGTGTTTTGATCATCGTTCTGACTCCCATCTGTATGCAAGTTAGTTGCGATTTTCTCAGCTTTTTTCTCAAAATGTTGCTTTTTTCAAGAAACTTACCCACATTCAAGTGTTGATAAAAAAAAGAATGCATGAAGCTATAAAACAAAGGGTCTGTTCTTTCTTTTGATATATTGCATGTGCAGATATTCATACAAGATGTGGGCCATGAAACTTGTGTAAATGAACACAAGATAAATCAGTTGGGCTCTAACAAGGACGCCGTAAAATAAAGTGTTACCCAAAATAAATAACATTGTTCTAGTGGTTTTTGGATTTTTTAATCTAAAAATCTTACATACTGAGCCTTTAATCTTAGGTAATGTTAATTTCTACATTTACTTATACATTATTAAAACCAAAAGTTATATCGTAACATTAGATAATGCACTGTGAACTAACATGAACGAAGAACAATTGTATTTTTATTACATTTACATTTAGTCATTTAGCAGACGCATTTATCCAAAGCGACTTACAAGTGAGAGCAATAGAAGCAACTAGAACAGTCAAAGGCTACAGTATGCAAGTGCTGTAACAAGTCTCAGTTAATCTAACACAGAACACACAGGACAGAATTTTTTTTTTTATTTAAAAAAAAAAAATTTGACAGAAAATGAATAGAATGTTAAGTGCTATTCTTGATTGGTCAGGTGCTGCTGGAAGAGACGTGTCTTTAGCTGTTTTTTGAAAATGGCTACAGACTCGGCTGCTCGAATTGAGATAGGATAGGATTATTAACTAACATCAACAAGGATTAATGTCAACTAATATTAATGTTAACAAAGGTTAACTAATGTTAACAAATTGAACCTTATTGTAAAGTGTTACTGATATTACATGTGAAAAATATTCTCAGAATAATATGTGAAAAATAATGTTTTTTGAACATTCAATCATGAAAAAAAAAAACCCATTAAAATGTGAACTTGAATTCACTGTGAACATTTCAACACACAAAGTATGGCTGAAGCTATTTAAATATATCATGTCAATTGGCTGTATAAGTAAATCCAGTGTATTCATTTTTGAGTAAAGGTTTTGCATGTTAAAGCATCTCTCGCTCTTTCTTTTTCCTGTATGGAGGAGTGTGGTATGCGTCACCCTCGGGCTGAACTCTTCGTCAGCAGCACAGTAAGTCAGGTGTCGGGTTTAGCCCCAGGTCAGCTGCGCCTGGGAGCAATCTGCCTCTCCACAGGGGGTTCGCTCTCCTGAGAGAACACCATTCTTATGCATTCAGAGATCGTGTGTGAGAGCGAGCGAGTGAAAGAGAGAGAGAGGGGAAAGGGAAAGCAGGAGAATGAGAGCTAATATATGAAAGAGAAAAATCATGTGTGTGTGTTTTCGCCCTCCTCTCCTCCTTTACAGACAGCTCCCAACCCCTGGTAACCCAGGCATGACTCAACTGCCATCTGGTATCCAGATGCAGGCCTACAGACTCGTTCCTTCTGGTTCCTTCTTTTGCTTACCAGCTCTCTCTCCTATGAGTGTCAGTTTCAGAGTATGTCAGTTAATATCCCTGAGTGTTAATGTCTGCTTACATGTGTTACTCTTCCCTCTCCGATGAACTGTGACCTCTGACATGATGACCCCTGTTCCACTCTTCCCTGCTGATAGAGAAAACAGCAGGGTTGCGACCGGCACATCCCTGACCCCATCTGTTTGTCCAGCCTCCTCTGCGAAGGTCAAGGGTTGCTGGAGTTCAAGTTCATTAAGTGATTCCCCCCCCCCCCCCCCCCCCCACTTCACTCTCCAAAGCAAAACAAGAACAGCCCACAATGATCTCGCAGAATCACGGTCATGTTTGAAACAACAAACTGTAAAAATGTAACTGCTCTGAGAGGGAGACCAGCTCTCTAACAAAATGGTTCTTGGGTGATGTGGGTTTATCGATAATAGAATCTGACAAAGTCTCAGTTATCTCTGCATGTTGCCTTCCGAAGCTGCCAAGGTTCAGCGGATGTACAATTACCCCTAGCTAACTCATAATTGGCTCATTTTCCAGAAAGCACGGGCAGAATTGCGCCATTTCATTCATGATTTGTCATTGAGCAGAAGGGGGAGATTGCAATCATTTTTTATCTGTCCACCTATATTGAATAGTCAAGTTATGAAAGACACGAAAGATATGAAAGTTTCCATCTAGGGGTAAAAAATAAATAAAACGGGTAATTCTAAGGTGAAGTTGACAAATTAAGTCAAATTGTGAGACACAAAGTAACAATTATGCTAAATAAAAAAGGATTGTGAGAAATCAAGTCGCATTTGTGAGGGATGTTTTTGCAATGAAGAGAAATAAAGCTGCAATTATGAGAAAGTTGTAATTGTTGATAAAAATCACAATTATGTGAAATATTATTTAATATATATAAAACTATAATTGTGAAATATGAATTATGAGAACGTTCTAACTCAGAAATTACATGATTATGAGAAATATATATATATCAAATTGTGTCCTTTAAGGCACGATATGTAGTCTTTCGCAGCTAGAGGTCGCCTATTCAAAACAAAGACGTAGCTTGATGATGCCGAGATTGAGAATGGAATCTTGGGAGTTGCTGTCATCACCTCACAGCCAGTGGAAAAGAATCGGGAATATGAGACATTTGTGCAATAAGTTAGATCGATATTAGAATATCATATTAATAAATGCTTGTGTTGCTAAATGGCATGCAATTCATTTTAAAACATTGTATGATGGAGAAAATGCTGTATTACTGTACAATAATTTGTTTTCTGTCTATAAATGTATCCAAACAGTTGTTCCCTTGTCTAACACATATAATATACTAAAGCATCTTTGGTGTTTCCACGGCTTCTACAAAATCATTAAAACATTATTGGAAACATCTAGGATAATGTAAGTACACAAGTACACAAAACATATGTTAACACTGTTCAAGTAGTCTTTGGATATTTTAATCCAAAAATCTTACATATTATGCCTTTAAATCTGTGAGATATAAGGTTGCAATTACAAGAAATAAAGTTGCGATTATAAGAAAGTTATAATTGTGAGAAAGTCACAATTATGAGAAAAATATATTTCAAAAATGTAGAAAACTATAATTGTGTGAGGTCAAGTCGCAATTCTGAGATATAAAGTTGCAAAATATGAGAAAGTTTCATAGATGTATAGTCGCATTGTGAGAAAATCGCAATTATGAGACACATTATAAAATATATATAATTGCGTGATTTAAAGTCACAATTGTGAAATATTAAGTAGAAATTGAAATAAATATGCAATTGTGAGATAGTCACAATTTTTTACTCTGAGATGGAAACTGGCAATCTTCAATGTACATCAGACTGATAATTATCCGACACAAATCAGTTTTAGTTTCAATTTAAAGGGAAATAATAGCACATCTAAGTTCAGCAATAAAGATATATTTCATCTGAAAGAGCTCCTTGCTTATCAGTAGCAAATGGCCTTCATCCAAACCTAATTCTATAGTAGAGTCAAGCTCCAAAAGACATTCTTCCAAGTACAGTGATGGAGACTGACAATGTGTGTTTGCTTCCTAGCAGCACTGTGTAACAGCAGGAAAATACTCAACTGTCCTTTATATGTCCTTTCTTTTCTCATGTTTTTAACTCTATCCATGGCGCATCACTGAACTAGAACCTTGTATTCATTAGAAATCCCCTTCCCAACAGTGACAGAAAGATCCTGTGGGGTTTCCCCTTCAATGGAGGTCAGATTGACCTAATCTCAATCTGGCACTGCTCAGGATGTCTTTCAGATGTTAGACAAAACGAATGCATGATCTCATTTTTAGTGACAGTAAGACAGAAATGGAGATCATTAATGTGGCTATGATCCACTTTTCTGGTAATTCATCAGAGCGGTTATGACAATGACATACTCAAAAGCAGAGACTATAGTCAGGTGTAGCAGGGTCATTCGAGTATTATAAGAGTACAAAGAGAATCTATTATTAATGAAATTGCTAATACATGAAGATGTCCATGTCACATGCAGCTTAGCAGAGCTGTGAGAGAAACCATCAACATTTCAAGATGCATAGCTGTTCAACAGCAAGAACAAAGGAGAGGTTCTTTCAACAAACATAACCCTACAAATGCAACACACATGGAGATGTGAGAAGCAGAGCCAAGGACATATCTGTGATTCTACTCATCCTTCTCGAGTTCACATGAAGGTTAGCACTCTCTACATTACGATCTCTCACTCACTTGTTCTCCTGTGCCAGTAAGCAGAAGCGTTTGAATGATTTGGAATCAAATCCTCTCAATGTCAGTCAGGGTTCATATTCATTCCCACAACTCTGATGCAGCTGTGATTAACAAACAACTTTTATGACAATTCGTTCTAGTACTGCTAAGAAAGAAATCGGAAATTGTATGACCACCTCTTGTGACACATAATCAACAAAATGACTGAGCACTGACTAATAAACCCCGGAAACCACAACATGGAATGAAGTTACTCTAACAAAGAAACTGAGTCATTCCAAACCCAACAAATTAAATGATCACAGTCTATGGATACAAAAACATGATGTCCTCTCACCTCTCCGCATCGCTTACATATTCTGGTCTGGAACTCTGGACAAGCGGAGTGATACAGTGAAATGTCTAACTGCTGCTACTGAATATCTAAACTCTGAACACCGCTTATCCAATCAAATTGGAGGAATGCAACTATTGTTGTCAAAAGTACTGACTTCAGCATCGAGTCGGTACTGAAATTTAAAAAAATATGACGCTTTGAGCGCTGTTGAGTGGAATCGCAAACACCTCTGATCAGTGTTGGGCACGTTACTTTAAAAAAGTAATTAGTTATAGTTACTAGTTACTTCTTACAAATAGTAACTGAGTTAGTAACTGAGTTACATCATTCTAAAAGTAACTAATTACCAGGGAAAGTAATTACAGCGTTACTTTTTTTTTTTCAAAACTTGGATGCCCCCAATATTAAATATGTTAAATGAATAAATTGGACACTAAATAGAATGAATTATTATTAGAAAACATTGTACATTAATGTACACTATTGTAATATTGCTGTGGGACAATGTGAGAGACACCTATCAAATTCAATACATTATTGTAAATATTATCAGTACTATACTACTCCTTTGGTAGTGGAGCTCACGTTATCACCTGGGTTTTTAGTCACTCATTTTGTGGCTGTGATGATGCGAGGTGCTTCATTAGATTAGAATAACTTGCCACTGACGTGGAGAGACTCTTTCTTCCTGGGCATAAGTTGCACGTTACATAAACATTCTTACCTTTCACCTCAACGAGGGAAAAGTAGCGCTTATACTTCCAGTTCGCGAAAGCTACCTTTGAAGTCGTTAGACTTGCCATCGCTGACTGTGCATATGCGTGTGCGTCATAGGTGGCTGTGTGTGTGTGTGTGTGTGTGTGTGTGTGAACCATAGACCGTAAAAAATAGGTGTGAACTCAACTTATCAACCTCAACCTTGTCTCCCACCCACCAATCATCATTAGTTATGTGTACCAAAAAACACGCATGGCTGGTGTGCGCGCACACGCACACACATTGCAGGTCCAACGACAGAGAGCCTGTTCGGATGAAAACCGCTTCAGTGAGCTCAAATATAGTAACGCTGCATTTTTTTCCCCTCAGTAACGCTAACGGCGTTGTAATGGGAGAAACAGTAATTTGTTTGATTACTCACTGAAAAAATTATTCCGTTAGTAACACCGTTTATCTATAACGCCGTTATTCCCAACACTGCCTCTGATTGGCCATTGTGTTCACGCGCTCATTGGATGTGTCTGTAATTGGCAATAATGATCGGGAGTGTTTGAAAGCACACGGAAGTGTTTGAAAGCGTTTTAAAAGTGGGAGCATTTGAAAGCACAAGTAGGCATCTATCAGCAGACCTGTCTGTGTGTATTTGTGTAAAAGTTTCTTGCTTAAGAGCGTCATAAATGTATATTTACAACATGTTTTTGAAGCGCTGATCATTGTAGCCAATCACAGACATATTTGATGAGCGTGTGAGCACAATGGGCAATCAAAGGTTTTCTACGAATCCACTCAACAGACTTGGTAGCGAAGTCGGTACTTTTAACAACACTAAATGCAACTATTTGTTACAAAAATATGATTAGAGAACTTAAACATAACATGGAGCACATTGGTAGGCACCACTTTGCAGCTCATTAGCAATTCAGGAATATGTTCTGTTCTTTTGTTGAAAGAAGGTATATGATCTTGCTCTAGGGAATTTCTACAGAAAATTGGATCTGTTATCCTTATTTCTTCTTTTCTTATACGTTGCCAATGGACATGAGAGACGATTCTTTAAAATTGGTTCTCTAAGGAACTTTTCAGTCTGGCTGGGAAATTGGAAATGAACTCGTTACCTCAAAAGTGCACTTCAAAATATTTTTAGAAATGCATTTTATATTATACGTTACATTTTGTTCACAACATTTTTTGTTTGTTTTTATAAACAAAATGTACAAGTTGAAATTATACAAATGAATGCAACTATAAAACCACAAACTGGAAAACAGTGGCATCAGAAATATTGCTGAATGATATAATTTTTACCAGATTCTTACTGATGCTTTCAAGACTATAATTTCATTAAGTCATTTCGGCAAATTCGTCTGATAACATCACAGAATACCAAATATTTCAATTTGCAAGGAAACAGAAATGGATGTACAAAATCAATGAATAAAATGTTCAGTGGTAATGCAGCATTGACCTGAAAGGGCAAGTGTCCGTTCCATCAATCAACCCTAACCCTAACCCTAACCCAACTCTCTCACACTAGCCCCAAGTCGATCAGTGGGCCATCCATCCATATTGTCGATCCTTGTCGAGTATCTATACAATGATATCTCCAAACAAGACTTGTGTCTGATATGTTGTGATATAATGATATAAATAATTAAATACTTAAATAATTTACAAATAGCACAGAAATAAATGATAGGTAACTTCTGATGTAGGAACCTTCCTTTTTGTCCTCTTTTATTTTTTTTAATTTTTTTTTACAAATGACTAATCTCCAAATGGTTATAAAAGTCATAAAATTCCAAGTCAAAAAGCCATAAATATTTCATTTGGGAATTTGTGATTCATTCAATAGTTAGACCCCTGTATCTTTCATTTGTATATCAGCAGGTGTCCCAGTTGGTCAATTTATCATGTAGAGAGGGATCTGAACACACACTTGCACAAACACATACAGGGACTTAGTCCTCCATCTTCATTTGTGATGTGTAAAGTCGGTCCCATGCCTGGATTAGGACGGGAACACCAGGTCTATCCCAATAAGCTCTCTGTAAATTCAGGAGAGGTGCACTAGCACATTTCTGATGCACTGGGCCAGCTCTCAGGTCTGGGGAATCCATAACGATCTCAGATGATGACAAAAGCCAGCTAGGTCATCCAAAGGCGAAGCCTCAGCCTACACTCTGAACTGTAAAACCAGCTCACAAAGACACTCTAAATCTGTTTCCTCTTTATGTATGTGACGTGTTAATACTTAGCACAGTGCTCAATAATGAACGTTACATTCCTCTGCTGTTATGTGACCCTCTGTCCTTGCTTATTTGTCCATTTGGAAGCACAACGCAAAACACAACAAATGTTTGATAGTTTGTGCCAGTTTTCAAGATTAATTAAGATCACAGATAATCAAGCGGTTCACTTGAAATGTACACATGTAATTTATTATGACGTCCAAAAGATGTGATCTTGGATTGATAATCAGAAACAGATTGAGTTGAGATAATGAGTAATGTGAAGTATACTTTACAGGATGGATGTGAATGAAGTCAGCTTATAGGAAAGGGGTGAAATGTGACGCAAATGTGAATGTGATGGTGCAAGTGAAATATGAAAAAAAACTCCTTAAAGAACAAGTTTTGTAATTTGTAAAAAAAAAAAAAAAAACTAATCCAGTTTTAACTTTACTGTAACTGAACTGCTCAATATAAAACTATCCAGTAAAAATAAACATTTTACCACATTATTTGTAGCTGATCAACTGAAAGTATCTTTTTTAGTTATTTATTATTATTATTATTATTATTATTATTATTATACAGGTTATTTGCAATAGTCAAAATAATATTTATTTTGCATAATAGTATAAAACCCTTATAATAGTTCAACCCTAATCACTCTTTCCAACTTTTTGCGACAGGTTTTATAAGATGACTTAATAAAATGCAAATTTATGAACACAACCATTCCTGGTCCATCAAATTATATGTAATTTTTGGTCATTTTCACACCTCAATTTTAATGTACTCTAAAACTGCTTTTTTTTCCCCAGGATGCCAGAACAACCTGGAAGTGCTGCCACAGAAATGTATTCTATATAGAGAAGTAAATTGGTTCTGTAGGTACAGCACCAACGTCTCATTCTGACAGTCAAATCAATAAACTTTCCAGCTGGGCATCACAGTGAGTTGTAAGTTGTCCGACTTCATCCATCAGCACCACATTGTCAACTCTGACCCCAGTTTTAACACACTAGCACCTTTATGAAAAGGGAAAATAGACCAAGGGCCAGATTCTCAACAAGACTACCATGGCATGTATCACATGAACCCCACCCATAATGAACAGGCAGTTTACAATATTTTCTCCGTAAACCCATCAACACCCATCTGTGGAGACTAAACCCACCCATTTACATCCTGGTTTCAAACACTAGTGGTGCGCTAGTGGCTAATGATTGTGGTTGGAAGTGGTGGCGGGGCACGGCAATACAGCCCGGCTCTCTACATCTGCTGTGTCTTAACAGCTTGGGAACACTGTATACGGGGGATGCTGTATAACTTCTAAAGGCTGCCCAAAGGACCTGCGGACACATATAAAATCTGTATACAAGGTGCCAGCCATGCTGACCGATGACCTCAGTGGAATGTGGACGTACATGTATATTCTGTTCCCGCACAGATTCGGCAACCACACCACGTGTTGTGTTAAAAACATTCCCCACAAACACTCCAAGAGATCATTACAACACCCCAGGCATTTAAATGCTGTTCACAGAGGGGCCAAGTGGAAACAAACAGAAAGAAACTGACATCTTTAAAATGTGGAGGTGTAAAGAGTTACAGACCCTGCACCATTCAAATCTCAAATAAAATGATAAACAAACAAAATTCCTGTAGCTCAAACAATTCTGCATGGTGCTAGCAACTGCATGGTGCTAGCAAAGTCAGAAGTTGATTCCCAGGGAATAAATGAATTGATCAAATGTATATCTTAAATGCACTCTAGCAGATGTTTTAAATGAAATATCTGCCTAATGCATACTGAAAATGTAAATGTGACTAAAATATAAATAAAAAAGGGGGATTAATAAATAAATTAAACATCAGCTGGGGTGTTACTTGATGCCTAAAGCAGAAACGAACTTCAAAGTCTCATGTGACATGAGTTACAATGCCACCAACTTGAATCATGGCATTCTGTAATCTATTATTTTAAACCTTCTTTTCTGAGAAATATACAAACTTAAAACCCGGGATATATAAGGCAAGAAAGAATGCAACAGCTGTGCAATTTAATTCTCCAAGGAGATGTGCCTGTTCCAATTACTTTCCTTTTCCAATACTGATGAAACCAGTTTGGCATCGCTTTATCTATTTACCCCATGTAAAAGCCACAATCATAACAAAAGTGTCAGGGTAAACAGGGCTCAATTTTTAGAAGTAGGAAGAAACTTTCTTGCCCTCAGCATTACATATTTCACTCTCTGTGACTTCTATCAAATTTATGTTTGGCACAACAGAAAAAAGAAACATGTTTTCTTTGATCAAGACCCAACTTTTTCTTTTCAAAGGCAACATGTCTACTCTATAGCACTCAACCAGAGGTAAAAAGGGCATGTGTATGGCTTGCAGACAATTCCAATAGCACATTTATAAGAAAGCAGCAGGAGGGGTTTGTCTCAGCGATATCGTAGCTGTCCAGAAAAACAATTTCAACGTATTAAAAGCCTCAAAAATGCAAACCCTTTACAAAGACAAACGCCTGGTTGGAACTGATGAAACGTTTGCAAGGGTACTGCCACAGGTGACAATTATTTCAATATTCAGACACGGTCCCATAGCAAGACTCATTTATCACTAATCGGAGAAACTTTGTCCAAGACAACACTTTTTAAAGACCAAATTTATTCATAAATAAAACCCAGATGGGACTGATAAAATAGGTCTTTTTTTTCTTTGTATGGCTGAACTTAATTATCATCAAAGCTCAACAGTATGGAATATAAGTGAACGTCTCGGTTACGTATGGTAACACTCGTTCTCTGAAGGAGGGAACGTAGACGTACGTCAGTTATACCGACGAATTGGGATCACTTCAGAGAGCCCCTATCAGCTTCGAGATTTGGAGAACAGGCCAATGGGCCATTGGTGTGCGAGATTTGCATCTCGCGCTCCACCCCGCGGGTATAAATAGTAAGCGAGAGCAATGCACTGACGTTTTTCACTGAGGAGCCGAACTAGTGATGCGGCCATGCAGTGATGGTAAGGAACTGTGGCGACGGGACGTACGGGGAAATTCACGAAGGGAGAGTCACACTGCTGTTCCGCAAGACCCACTCAGCAGACTTATTGGATAACGCTGGGAAAGCGTGCCCGGAGGGACACTGCGGAAGCCACATCATGCCCGGAGGGGAAGAAGCTACACCCCTGGTGGAGTGAGCTCTAACCCCGAGCGGGCAGGGCACGCCTGGGGCAGGGCATGAATCTTGGGATTCATACGCCAAGACGATGGCATCCACTATCCAGTGGGCCATCCTCTGCTTGGAGACAGCCTTTCCCTTCTGCTGTCCTCCGTAACAGACGAAGAGCTGCTCTGAGGTCCTAAAGCTTTGCATTCTGTCAACATAGACGCGCAGGGCGCAAACTGGACAGAGAAAAGCCAGGGCTGGGTCTGCTTCCTCCGAGGGCAGCGCTTGCAGGCTCACCACTTGATCCCGAAAGGGAGTAGTGGGAACCTTGGGCACATATCCAGGGTTCCCTCGGTCAGGGAATAGAACAACTGGCAGTGGGTTGTGTCGGGGGCGGCAAACAGGTCGATCTGTGCGGCCCCAAAGCGACTCCAGATCAGCTGGACCACCTGGGGGTGGAGTCTCCACTCTCCGGGGAGCACCGGTAACCGTGGCAGCTCGTCGGCCGCACGATTGAGCGGGCCTGGAATGAGAATGGCACGAAGGGACCTCAGATGCTTCTGACTCCACAGGAGGAGATGGTGGGCGAGTTGGGACATGCGGCGGGAGCGTAGACCACCCTTTTTGTTGATGTACGCAACGGCCGCAGTGCTGTCCGTCTGGACCAGAACGTGCTTGTCTTTGAGCGGTGTCTCTGAGAGCAAGACGAACTGCCAGCAACTCCAGGCAATTGATATGCCATTGCAGTTGGGGCCCCGTCCACAGACCCGAAACTGCAAGCCCGTTGTACGTGGCACCCCAGCCAGTGGATGAGGCATCCGTGGAGACAACAGAATGCCTGGACACTTGTTCTAGGGGCACTCCTGCCCGTAGAAATGAAGGGTCAGACCACGGGCTGAAGGTTTGGCGGCTTCTCTGCGTCACTTGGACACGGAGGGACCCACTGTGCCACGCCCATCTCGGGACTCGACCTGAGCAGGCTGGGGGCGGCGGCAGGTGGACGTCCTCAGCAACGGGCAGACGGAGGAGCTGCGGCCGGCGGCGGGGTGGAGGCAGCAGCGGACCACTGGGGCTGGATGTGCTTGATCGCCTCCGTCTGCTTCTAGGCGGCCGAGAACTGCTGGGCGAAGTTCTCGACCGTGTTGCCGAACAACCTGGCCGATGAAACGGGGGAGTCCAGGAACCGGTTCTTGTCGGTCTCCCTCAAATCATCCAGGTTCAACCAGAGATGTCATTCCTGGACCACTAAGGTGGACATCACCTGACCGACGGAACGGGCGGTGACTTTCGTCGCCCGGAGGGCGAGGTCCGTCGCCGTCCGGAGCTCCCGGAGGAGCTCTGGGTCAGGTCTACCCTCGTGCATGTCCATGAGTGCTTGGGCTTGGTGCACCTGAAGCAACGCCATGGCATGCAAGGCGGACGCGGCCTGTCCGCAGGACCTGTAGGCCCCTTCGCAGTCAGACTGGACGAAAACCTACAGGCTTTGGACGGGAGACGAGGGTCACCCAGCCAGTTGGAGGCGGTCGCCGGACACAGTTGCATCGCGACGGCCCGCTAAACTGGTGGGATCCCCTCGTACCCCTTGGCCTGCCCGCCGTTAAGGGTAGCGAGGAGGGAGGAGCCACCAGGTCTGTTTCTGGCACTAAAGGGTGTCGTCCACGACCTGGTAAGCTCCTCATGCACTTCCGGGAAGAATGGCACTGGGGCGGGACGCTGAGAACCAGCGCGACCCCCCCCCCCCCAGAAACCAATCATTCAACCTAGAAGGTTCGGGACGTGGTGGAGGGTTCCACGCAAGCCCGACCTTTTCGGCGGCCCGGGAAAGCATAGCTGTCAACTCGGGGTCCGACTCAACCACAGCCACTCTCCCAGAGGGAGGTAGTGCAGCTGAATCATCATCCTCCGAGGACAGAAACTCCCCCTCCGATGCAGCGATCGACATCTGCTCATACGCGGGTGCCCCGAAAGAGATCGCCGGCCGCCCACGAGAGGGACCAGCGACCTCCTCCTGAAGCACCACTGGCTGCGGCGCTTGTGAGGGTTCAGGGGCCTGCGGAGGTATGCTCGGTGGGTTTGCCCTGAACGGGATCCTCAGGTCACCCCGGCCATCCGTCAAAGTAGGTCTATCCTGGGGGATAGCACTAGATCAAGGTATGGGGAGGGGGACTCCGCCTTCCCGGAGGTAGGTGAGTCTCGACCTAAGCGCCGCGATAGTCATGTTCCCGCAGTGAGAACATGAACTATCCACAAACGCTGCCTCAGCGTGCTGTATGCCCAGGCACGTGAGACAGCGATTGTGACCGTCAGCGGGCGAGAAGGAACGACCGCATCCAGAAACGCACGGTTTGAATGACATCTTGAAAAAGACGCAGGGTCAAACCGTGTTGCTCTTTTTGTGAGGAAACACTCTTTTTCAGAAGTGCTGAAGCACTTCTGAAAAAGTGCTGCAACCTGTGTTTGCACTCAATGGAAACGCCCACCCAACCGACCTGTGAGAACAGCAGTTGTTTCCCTTGAAGCAGCTGAGTCTCGCGATCTCGCTGGATCAATGCCGTCACACCAGCACAGCATCCCTCTTCTCTCTCTCTCGCTCTGAATTCGCTGAATACAGGAAGCAGTTTGTAACTCTTCATCAACGCCGTTCGGCTCCGAAGTGAATAACGTCAGTGCATTGCTCTCGCTTCCTATTTATACCCGCGGGGCGGAGCGCGAGATGCAAATCTCGCATGCCAATGGCCCATTGGCCTGTTCTCTAAATCTCGAAGTGATAGGGGCTCTCTGAAGTGATCCCAATTTCGTCGTAGTGACCGACTGAAAGGGAACTTTGTGACATTAATGTGTTTCACCCATTTATTGATTTGTGTACTTCAATATTCTATGAACGTCAAAGGATTTGTAAACGTGTACATTTCTAAAGCTCACATGTAAATGGGTTTAGATCAATCAGAATTCATAACCGTGAATGATGCATTCAAATGATGTCAAAACCGCATACAATCTGACCTTACTGTTCATATGGAGGCCTCATTGGACAAAAAAACAACAACATTTTATATATATATATATATACAGTGAGGAAAATAAGTATTTGAACACCCTGCTATTTTGCAAGTTCTCCCTCTTGGAAATCATGGGTCTGAAATTGTCATCGTAGGTGCATGTCCACTGTGAGAGACATAATCTAAAAAACAAAATCCAGAAATCACAATATATGAATTTTTAACCATTTATTTGTATGATACAGCTGCAAATAAGTATTTTAACACCTGTCTATCAGCTAGAATTCTGACCCTCAAAGACCTGTTAGTCTGCCTTTAAAATGTCCACCTCCACTCCATTTATTATCCTAAATTAGATGCACCTGTTTGAGGTCGTTAGCTGCATAAAGACACCTGTCCACCCCATACAATCAGTAAGAATCCAACTACTAACATGGCCAAGACCAAAGAGCTGTCCAAAGACACTAGAGACAAAATTGTACACCTCCACAAGGCTGGAAAGGGCTACGGGGAAATTGCCAAGCAGCTTGGTGAAAAAAGGTCCACTGTTGGAACAATCATTAGAAAATGGAAGAAGCTAAACATGACTGTCAATCTCCCTCGGACTGGGGCTCCATGCAAGATCTCACCTCGTGGGGTCTCAATGATCCTAAGAAAGGTGAGAAATCAGCCCAGAACTACACGGGAGGAGCTGGTCAATGACCTGAAAAGAGCTGGGACCACCGTTTCCAAGGTTACTGTTGGTAATACACTAAGACGTCATGGTTTGAAATCATGCATGGCACGGAAGGTTCCCCATGCTTAAACCAGCACATGTCAAGGCCCGTCTTAAGTTTGCCAATGACCATTTGGATGATCCAGAGGAGTCATGGGAGAAAGTCATGTGGTCAGATGAGACCAAAATATAACTTTTTGGTCATAATTCCACTAAACGTGTTTGGAGGAAGAAGAATGATGAGTACCATCCCTGTCCCATGTTTTTCTGCACATGGGACAGGGCGACTGCACAGTATTAAGGAGAGGATGACCGGGCCATGTATTGCGAAATTTTGGGGAACAACCTCCTTCCTTCAGTTAGAGCATTGAAGATGGGTCGAGGCTGGGTCTTTCAACATGACAATGACCCGAAGCACACAGTCAGGATAACCAAGGAGTGGCTCTGTAAGAAGCAAATCAAGATTCTGGCGTGGCCTAGCCAGTCTCCAGACCTAAACCCAATCGAGAATCTTTGGAGGGAGCTCAAGCTCCGTGTTTCTCAGCGACAGGCCAGAAACCTGACTGATCTAGAGAAGATCTGTGTGGAGGAGTGGGCCAAAATCCCTCCTGCAGTGTGTGCAAACCTGGTGAAAAACTACAGGAAACGTTTGACCTCTGTAATTGCAAACAAAGGCTACTGTACCAAATATTAACATTGATTTTCTCAGGTGTTCAAATACTTATTTGCAGCTGTATCATACAAATAAATAGTTAAAAAAATCATACATTGTGATTTCTGGATTTTTTTTTTTAGATTATGTCTCTCACAGTGGACATGCACCTACGATGCCAATTTCAGACCCCTCCATGATTTCTAAGTGGGAGAACTTGCAAAATAGCAGGGTGTTCAAATATGTATTTTCCTCACTGTATATATATATATATATATATATATATATATAAGGGTGGCCCAGAATCAGAATATATACATTTTGTCGCTAGAGGTTGCTTATTCAAAACAAAGGCGTAGCTTGATTTCGCAGAGCTTTTATTATGCCGCAGACGACCACTTCTGCTTCCTCTGCTCATGCGTATGTGGGTAAACACAGCACTGTTTTATCATATTAAATACATATAGATACATTATTAGATACATATATAGTGCATATACTGTATTTAGCAAAATGTTCCACTCTAGAGTTAATTTTTCTAGCTTACTAACGAGTTTTGAATGTTTTTTCTGAGGTCAATGTAACATTATGTGACATTGTTTACAAGCTGTTTTATTGATGTCTATTGGCAGTTGAAACTCCGATTGAGCAATTACATGAAACATGATATGGATTTCAGTAAGTTGTACTGTATCTGTCAATACATTGAACATTAAAGAGCATCAAAATGGTATTTATTATTTGAATTTTGTAATAGAGAGAATTGTAATTGTAATTTGTAACTGATAGAATTTGAAAGCCAAGACTTTGACATTCATAAAATGAAAACAGCATAGAATGAACGATCGATTCTTGGGATTTAATCTATATAGTTTCTTCAAAATCAGAAAGTTTATATTTTTTAACACATCCCCCTATAAATGTATGTATTTAGGTTGGTTCTGTGATAGTAAATAATATTTTTGACTTGAATAAAACTTAATTTAGATTCTATTGTAGTCCGTTTATATAAACTCCAACTGCAGTAAAGTTGGCATGAAATGAACATTTACTATTTTTGTTATTGACCTTATTGTGGAAGTATTCATGCATGCTTAATTTTTTTATTTTATATTTTGACCTCACATTTTTAACCAACAGACTTCTCTCTGGTGACAAATCATTTAGTCACCGTAAACCCGCCTCTTTCTTATAATCGACTGCAAGACAGTGCAAGGTCGCATTCAGAACGCCTCCATCCAATCAACAACTGATGGATAGAACCAAATCCCCACCCTAAAACCCTATCCGTTTCACACGTCACAATGTGGAAGAAAATATTTGTTGCTACTTTTGTTATATCGGGATTTCAAAGATTGTCATTTTTTGTAATTCAAAATGTTACAAAGATGAAGAATGAAAGCTCTAGCGTAAGTTCTGCCAGGACGATTCAATGTTACGTCACTTATTACAATCATGTCCTAATATTCGTAGTATAAAAGATCGGTACTTACACATGTCTGAGTTTGCAGATGCTGACACCAACATTTACCTCCATCTTTACCCTCAGGATGGTCCCTGCCTATACCTGTCGGGGGCAGGAAATGCAGAGTCCGTTACCTTCGAGACGAGAGCTACGGATGGAAAAAAGAAAACTCTAAATATACACCAAAGAAACTTTAAATATAATACTTGCTGGTCTGTTAATGAATGTGTTACTTCATTGTACTTCATCTGGCCTCCCGAGTATTTCTGTTAGAAATATCATAGTACATCATAAAGAGCAGAGTTTGTTCATTGCCGATTTATGCTCTTTCAGCCAGGTATCCATGAAACAGTAACTGACTCGTCACTCCTCTCCTTCACATCAGTTTTACTGAAGCCATACAAAACTCCTCTCTGTCCCTCCACTGGCACCTTGACCCGTGGGTAACATTCACACTGCTTTCTGCAAAAACACAAGGAAATGGCGGTGCATAAAATTACTTGGCATGCCATCTCAACAACTCAAACGCTCCTTCCTTCCACTCACTCACTCAGTCTCTCTCTCAGCCCTTTCCTTCTCTGCGTTTTTGTTATTTCATCCCTTTTTCAAAACGGTGGCTAAGTAAATACGCTCGCTGCCTACGGGGACTCGTTTGGAGAGAGCCGCTCGTTATGCCCCACTCTTTTCACCCACCGGCTGTTGATGGAGCAAGACAGAGGGACTGAGTCCTCCATACGAGGGGCTCCTGAACTCAAAAATAGAAGTGGTTGGAAGGTGTTGGGTTGAGTGTTTTTTTACCGTAACCTTTCTTTAATTTAATTAAATGTTTCGCTGTGGGAGGAATGCACCCAGGGCTCAAGGCATGGTTATCAGTGTGCCTAACTAATTGTGGCATAAAGGGATAGTTCGCTCAAAAATGTAAATTCTACTGTCATTTACTCACCCTCATGTCTTTCCAAACCTTTCTGTGTTCTGAGGAACACAAAGATACACAATATTTTAAATAATGTTTACATTTTTTTAAATGTTTTTCCATATAATTAAAGTCAATGGGGTCCAAAACAACATTTTTCTATACATATTTTGTGTTCCACAGAAAACACTCATACAGGTTTGGAATGACATGTGAGTAAAGGATACATTTTTTAGTGAAATATCCCTTTAAGCGTACAAAACTCAAGACTTTTTGTGCTGACTTGAATCAATACGGCACCGCTACAGCAGCAAAACGCTCAAAAAAGGCTCACATTTTTTTTAATGTGCATTTTTTCTTCTCCCTGGTTTCTTCATAAAATAGTTTTGTCTGAGCTCTTTTATCTGAGGCAGGAAAATGTGCCATTTATATGTTTTCCATGCCTCATTTATTCGCCTCTCGAAACCTTAAACTTTTTAACGAATGCTGCCATAAATGTAGTATAGCAGGGCTTCTCCTCTGATCCTCCAAGGCTGGAGCTGTGCCCCACTATTGTATTGCGACTGAAGTTGAGCGTAGCAGTTCAACCATAATAACAGACTGGCCTCAGTTTCAACCCTGAGCTCTAAAGAGTGAAGTCTGCATATCTGCTCTACAGCTCCAGTGGAATTGTTTGCACAGTCCCAAAAGCTCTGATTGGAAAATCAATAGATGGATCTGGGATGGCCAGACTCCTATTATAGGGAGCTCTAGTGTCTCACCATCTCTTCTGGACTGTAGGTTCTCTGTGATCTTTGCTCTTTGAAAATCACACATCAAGTATTGTTACATGCTTATTGGTTGTCAATAGCCTAAAAAAAATACATCCAATTCATTGCTATTTCAAGGTGTTCTTGAATTATGGTTCTTCTTATAACAAAAATAAAAAAACGTAGAGATTATCCTACTGCTCTTAAACATTCACTAGGCTTAAGAGATATAACCAGTTTAGATGGAAATGATCTCTAGCTGACTGGACAATAAGTAGTATTCTTAAATATTACTGATTTAATGTTGCAAGTATGATATTGTCACATTCCCACATTTTCCTTATCATGTGATAATTCCCACACTAATGTTACTTAATTGGCTCCAAGTGAGAAAAATGGAATCAGAAAGAAAGCACAGTTCAGGGGATCAATAAAGTTATAGGTGAAAAAATATCATAAAGAAATTAATGTTCAGTGACTTCATTCCTACAAAAAAGGTCCAAACAGTGGCAGTGCAAACTCTCTATGGAAGTCATTAGCACTTATTACTCAGTTAAAATAAGTTATTTCTCTTTGTCTGCCTTATTTAGTCCCATCCTTTCATGTGTAGCTCTTTTTTTAGCCTTAATATAGCAGCATGGGCCCCTCTTCCTCATGCTGTGCCACACTGTGCATATAAAAGAGTGAACTTAACAGGGCAACCTGTTTAATTTCCTGCACATTAGGCTCCAGTCCATTCAGGCACAAGCATCACATGAGATCTTCACTCTCCTCATCATAAGGGTGTGATCATTCTTTCATTCATCATTCATCTTTTACGCTTTCTGTCCTAGAAACTTATCCAACTATATAATTCTGAAAGGTTTAGCCAGCGATCTGATGGACGACTGGTTGACCTCGCAGTGGGGAAGAGGGGAAGAGAGGAAGTGAGTCCGGTTAGGAGGGCAGCACTACCCCGCCGAGTTCAGGCTCAATCCTATTAGCCTTGCTGCCTCCGTCACAATCCATTTCGGTCTCTTTTTCCTCTCATTTTTCACTCCACTCACTCTGAAACACAAAAATGCTGCTTTGAAGGGTCATTAAGGCATCCACAACGTGGAAAGACTGAAAAAAATAGAGGAAAGAGAGAAATTTAGCACAATGGAAACTGAATAAAGAGTTTATGGAGGATTTTCTCAGTGATGTGATATGTTGTTATTGAACTTGTCAAACTAAAAAAGAGAAGAGATGTTGATATTTTTTTTGTTCAATTATTATGTGAAAACACTGTAAATTAAATTGGATTAATAAATTAATTGACTGAGTGAATGTTACTGCATTACTTTAACAGGTGATCTTCTCAAGTGAATTAGTCACTCTCTCACTTTCATCAACAAACTTAACTGAAGTAAATGGTTAAGATTTTTTTTTTCATCAGCATGAAAGAAGACTAGAAGAAAAATGCCCATTAAAACATATTTAACATAACAACACAAGCTATTAACAATGCACCAGCAATGTTCGAGAAAGACTATGATTGTTTCAAATAATTGTTTCAAGTAAACTGCTAACTTTGCCAATCAAACCCTACCTAGGAGATTAATCAGATATAAATATACCATTACAACTTGCGTTTGCACAAAATTATGCAAATATGCAATTTTGTTTTTGTTAACTAAAACTATAATTTGAGTTAATTAAAATAAAGCTGAAACAAAATACATATATTAAATTAAAAACTAAATGAAAATATTTCCTTGACAACTAACTGACATAAAACTGAAGTTGAAGTTGTTAAATTACTGAAATTGAAGTAAAAATAAATTAAAGCTAAATAAAAACATTTGGCAGGCACATGACAAAATTACTAAAACTTATACTAAAATTCAAATGAAAACTGAAAATACAAATTATTATTTGCTATAATAGTACATAAATACTATTATATTAATATTTAAGAATGTCATAAATAAAATCAATCTAAACATATAAAAAATAATCAAATTAAATTGTTTTTGTTGATTAAAATAAGATGTCATTTTAGACAGTTAATTGTCAAATGAGTGAATATGACAATTAAATAATCTAAAAAGGTATATATTTGTCATAAGGTACATTGTCATTAAAAAAGAACTGTAAAAATGAACACTGATTTTACTTGCCAATACCTGTCAAATTAAATCAGCAGTTAGAACTTGGTAAATGGACAAAATGAAAGGATGAATCCAGATGTTTAATTGGTCGGTTGAAACAGCAGGTCCCCTGTAGACCCAAGGCTTTGGCAACCGGTCAGAGCTACAGATGGACAGCTAATTACACTTTCTAGAATAGCTGTGGCCTCAGTGTAAGAACTCAGGTGGGATAACATACAGTTCCCAAAAAGACTCGTAATGAGCTTTCAACCTAGACAGAACGGAGTTCAACTGCCTTGATTTATTTTTGAATTGAATCTACAAGAGGGAGAAATTAGAAACATGAGTGTAAAAACATCTTGTCGAGTGCTCCCAGAGGTGGATGTAGGACAAAGAACATTCATTTTCATGTAGTTGCGACATGTCAACCACAACAGGCTCCAAAGTGCTATTTTGAAAAGCTCCACTCAGGAGCAAGGATTCCTGAAGGTGATGTGACTTTTTTTCAGGATCTCTCTTGCTAAAATTGCAGAGGAAAAACCGTGAGGAATGCTTGGATTACTGGACAGGATCTGTTCAGTTCCCAGACCATTCAAAAGGTCAAGCTCAGAGCCAGTTTCAAGGCCGTGGGTGAGTTCATGATTTAAATCTAGGGACAAGAGATTATTATCTGAACTTTGTTTTTACTTAAATTAGTGTTAAATTAAATTACTTCTTTACACAGAAGACGAGTCATTGTCTACTCACTTTCAATCACTTGCTTTCAACTTTATTTTGTTTATTACTTCTCGCTATTCAGTCATGTTTGCAAACATGTTTCTATCCATCCGTGCAGCCCATCATGTGTACCTGAGGGGGTAACAGATTTCCTGCATGCAACCTTATCGGACAGTCGTGCTATTCAGCCAGTGCATCCTCTGGCCTCATCCCAAAGAAAGAGAGAGGGGAAAAAAGGTTGGTTTGACATTCCCCTCTTCATCTCCTTTTTGTCTCTGGTCCTCCTTTTCAAAAAAAGAGACTATTTTTGTCTGGGATTCCCTCCAAACCGTACTCAAAGTCAGGTCTCTGGAAAGCAAACTAGAGATGGGGCTTGAGCTGCAGAAAGATGATGAGAGAAAGATGGGGTCAGGTGATTCAACACATAGAATTAAGACTGCACAAGGCTGTTACACATGAAAGGGAAAATAAAAAAGAAACAAAGTCTCAAATGTCAAAATGTACCACCTTTCAACAGAAAAATTATCATGAAAGGTTAATTTAATGTACTGGACAATGGACAAGTTTAGCTACTGGCATCTCAAATATCTTTTTTATTTAAGATGAGGACATGATGCAGGCTGAATTCCAATTTGAAACTCCCACATGATCTTGGTTCAACGTGTCTGTTGTATGTGTGCTAACCACTAGGCCAAGGTTCACCAGACTGTATTTGTCCATTTGTATTTGTCAGATCTGCTCTCTCTGATGCTTATCTAAAATCTGTACTGATGGATCTAGCAGATGTACAAATGCCCTCATAGGCTTTGAAACAAGGTCTTATCTCTCAACAAAGACTTATTAGACACCAATACAAAACATTACATATGTCTTCAGTGTTACACGCTCCTTCAGAAATCATTCTAATATGCGGTTCCCTTTCAAAAGCTACTCTTGATGCTGCATATTCACATATTGGGAAAACATCTTTGTTTGACCGGTTGTGAAGCATGTGTGGCAAACATGCCAAGAACTTGGCTTAACCCCTTAAACCCGAAGTGTCCCGGCCCCGGGACACCCCCCCCCCCGCGGAAAAAATTTGCGGGGGGGTTACTAAGCAACTACTGAATGTAATAACATAAAATAGGTATCATTTTAAAGCTTAGCTTTTAATCTCAGCTTTTCAATGCATCTATCCATTTTGGGATACTCTAAACGAGCGCTGAGTTATTCATCTAAATCGGAGTGTACCGCCCGCGGGCGCCACCTAGCTGTGAAAAAATTAATTGTCATATATTTCAAAACTACTGCATTGATCAACACAAAATAGGTGTCATTTGAAAGCTGAGAGTCTAAACTTTAAAATGAATGTAGCCATTATGATTATCTCCAAAGTAGTGTTGAGTTATTTGCTGATAAAATGAAAAAAAAAAAAAAATCATAATTTATGGGGGGGGATTATTATGTACTTCAATGTGTCAAAAACATCATACAGCTCAGATAGTCATGTGTCATATCTCATTTGAAAGGTCTCACTGAGTAGAACACAACAAGCCTAATTGTTTTGGGCTTTGACTGAATTTTCAGCGAGTTTTTGTCAGTTAAGTCCTGCAAGACCCATATGTAAATAATATACTGATGCGGCATTCACGTGGCGTTTTTCACTCGTCTCTTCATGAAACGTGGAAAATGGCACATCGTTATTTACAGCAGACTCTCACGATTAAAAAGAGACCAATGACACCATAATCCATCTCTTAGATATTAAAATATCCCTCTTTAAAGTAGAACACAAACAAAACAGCACCAAGCCAATGAGCGGAGTAAAAGAAAGCAGTTGCTAACACTTGGCGTTTTCACTCATAACTTCATGAAACATGACCCGATCGTTAAAAATGACACATCCCTATTTACAGCAGACTCTCACGATTAAAAAGAGACCAATGACACCATAATCCATCTCTTAGATATTAAAATATCCCTCTTTAAAGTAGAACACAAACAAAACAGCACCAAGCCAATGAGCGGAGTAAAAGAAAGCAGTTGCTAACACTTGGCGTTTTCACTCATAACTTCATGAAACATGACCCGATCGTTAAAAATGACACATCCCTATTTACAGCAGACTCTCACGATTAAAAAGAGACCAATGATACCATAATCCATCTTTTAGATCTTAAATTGGTGTATGTCACTCAGAAAACAACAGTTTTAAAATGCTTTCGTCTGAACAAAAAGGCTACCTTTGTTCCAAATGCTGTAACTTTGGACTACTTTATGCTATCACCACAAAATTTGATCCAGATGTAGAACACATATAGGGGAACATCACCAAAAAAGAATTAACCTGCTACCGTATTGTCTTCCTGAGTTATTGCATGTAAAATAAGAAAAATATGAAAAATTATAAAAAAAATAAAAAAATGTTTTGTCTTTTATCAGCAGTTTCTCAGCAATAGATTGTCTAAATGTAATAAAATTTATATTTTCTAAAAATATAGAAAGTTTGCTAACACATGATATATACTTTTTGACTCTCCTTGTTGTAGTTTTGAAGTTATGAGTCTTTAAATCTGTGTATGTCATTCAGACAAAAAATCTCTAAAAATGCCTTCAGGGCTTAAGGGGTTAAATAACCTCTGACAATGACGTCATTGGAATAGATGTGAAGGAATTAGAGCTGCAACTAACGATTATTTTTTCTGTCGACTAATCTAACGATTATTTTTTCGATTAGTCGACTAATCTAACGATTATTTTTCCAGATTAATCTTATTATTCTTTTTTACTGATTATTGTATTTCAAAGAGGGTAGTGAATTTGTATATTATTTTAACATGAAATCAATGAATGATGACAATATTAATTGTATTTCAGGAAGGGTAGTGTACTTAAGCCATTTTATAATGAAATATATGAACACAAGAAGCTTTTTAAACATAATATATAATGATACTATTCATCATAAAATGTATACAGAGTAGGCCTAATTAGGAAAAGTTGTTTACTATAGTAGTTGAGTATGATTTACTTATTGATTTGTGTCAGTAGTAAACGAAAATGCACTTGTATTTATCTGCAAAAGGTTCACATACAGGAGCTTTCAGCAGTGTTAATGTATAACTAGTCGTCTATTTTGAAGATACATGTGCATAAACAACGACTAAAGCTGCCAGAAGTTTTTGCCCAAACTTCAAAGACACATTTAAATGATTAAAGCTAGAGGCATATCTTAACTGTAATGTTACTTTAATCATGTAAACTACCTATATACAGCACGTTATTATGCATATGTGTTTGGGACAGAGCGGAACCAGGTCGCATATACAGGAGATATATGCAGCCCATAATAAATTAAAGCACGAGACGCACTGGGGTCGGAGAAGAACCCAGGAAAATGTGACCGTCTGTTGCAATACACGCGTGGCGCGTTCAGCTGCGCGAGAGAACACTGGCAGCAGGGTTGCCAGGTTTACACAACAAAACCCACCCATTCGTTACTCAAAACTAGCCCAAAACAAGCCCAATCGCGTTTCGGGGAGGTTCTCTGGTAAACATCGCGTTCGGGGGGTTAAATATGTGTGTTTTTTTGCTCCAACCCGCGGACATGAGACACAGCCCGCGGCAACAGTGTAGAAGTAGCCTAATTCCGCGGAAAAAAGCGGACTTGGCAACACTGACTGCAGTGTGAAAGCTCCCGCTCTCCACGCGCACAGCTCCTGCTCTGCCACCGCGTGCAGTGTGAAACCGGCGTTACAGAGCGAACAAAGC
The DNA here is from genome assembly GCA_023566225.1 of Romanogobio albipinnatus. Taxonomy (NCBI): domain Eukaryota; kingdom Metazoa; phylum Chordata; class Actinopteri; order Cypriniformes; family Gobionidae; genus Romanogobio; species Romanogobio albipinnatus. Next base: position 24,186,091 of record CM042239.1, read on the forward strand.
ACAGTTTTACTCTGCTTCTGTTTAAAGTACTCCCACACTTTTGAATGTCGCGGTCTGGCTTTATATGATAAATGATCATTTTCACTATGCCCGGGAGCAGAAGCTGCCATTATTCTCTAGATCTTCTGTTCCATTCTAGAACGTAAATAATGTGCCGCCGACGCGTCGACGCATTTCACGCACGTCGACGTATTTTCGTAGTCGACGTCATCGACGACGTCGACGCGTCGTTGCAGCCCTAGAAGGAATAGATAAATAGATGTGAAACAGGTGTGCCTTCAGGTTTCTTTGTCTTCAGAAGCTGCATTGTGGGCTGTGTGTGCTACCTCTCTGTTCCATCCCTGTGTCAGGAGTTAGAATTGTTAAGGCCTGTACACACCGGGACGAATATCGAGCGCGCTTATCGCCGACGTTTAACGCCTTGTGACTAAACAAAGGGCGCCGATGTGAGTGTGCATGAGGAGCTACTTGAGGTGGTGACTTGTGCAGTGGCCAGTTAGAGTAGATTTCTGTCCGGTGGCCAGGGGGAGGGGCCTCAGTGACAGGCTCTCCCATTCTTCAAGGACCTCCATGACGAGTTAACTCCAGTCCCACTCTAGATGCATGTTGTCGTCGTCATTGGCAGTGTGGAAACTACTGCCAAGTATCTCTCCTTGGGTCTTATAGACAGTAGAAAGGGGTTACAGAATACAGTTTGTGCACCACCCTCCGGCTTTAAAACCGGACTTTAAATTCTTCAGTGACGAACCGCCGTTTACAAACACAGCAGCGGAACCTTTTGTCTGGGCGGCCCGACCACGGAAACGCGGCCGGAGAAGGGGGAAGAGAGCCGGCGTACTCATCAGAGTAAGACGCCGGGCAAACCGACCCCCGCTTCCCAGTATTTTACTGGCTAATGTTCAGTCTCTGGACAATAAACTCTGCGAGCTGAGAGCGCGGATCTCTTTCCAGCGAGACACGAGGGACTGCTGCATTATCTGCCTCACAGAAACTTGGATGTCCGCTGAGATTCCAGATTCAGCCATCGAAACCACAGGGTTCTCCGTGCATCGAATGGACAGAGAAAAAGATCTCACAGGGAAAAGCAAAGGCGGGGGTGTATGTTTTATGATCAACAGATCCTGGTGTGATCAGAGGAACGTACATTCTATCAAGTCTTTCTGTTCTCCTGATCTGGAACTTCTCACGATTCTGTGCCGACCATTCTGGCTACCGAGGGAATTCACCGCGGTCATCATCACAGCTGTGTATATTCCCCCACAAGCCGACACAGACCGGGCACTAAAGGAACTGTATAGGACAGTGAGTGAGCAGGAAACCGCGCATCCTGAGGCTGCGTTTATTGTGACTGGGGACTTTAACAAAGCCAACTTCAAGCGCATCGCACCCAAATACCACCAACATGTTAGCTTCAACACGCGAGGGAACTGAGTTCTGGATCACTGTTACTCTCCCTTCAAGGATTGTTACAAGTCCCTCCCGCGCCCACCATTTGGCAAATCGGATCACGCTTCCATCCTACTTTTGCCCGCATATAGGCAAAGACTCAAACAGGAAGCACCCGCCCTCAGAACCATCCAGTGCTGGTCGGACCAATCAGACTCTATGCTCCAGGACTGTTTTGATCACGCGGACTGGGAGATGTTCCGGTCGGCCTCTGATGACAACATCGAGGTTTACGCTGATAGCGTAACGTGTTTCATCAGGACAGGACATTTTTAACCTGTCCCTCTCCCTGTCTGTGGTCCCCACATGCTTCAAAACGTCCACCATTGTTCCTGTACCTAAGCAGTCAAAAACCACCTGCTTAAACGACTGGCGTCCTGTTGCTCTGACCCCCATCATCAGCAAATGCTTTGAGAGACTAGTCAGAAACCACATCTGCTCTGTTCTCCCCCCCTCACTGGACCCACTGCAGTTTGCATACCGCACAAACCGCTCCACTGATGATGCCATTTCATCCACTATACACACTGCTCTCTCCCACCTGGAAAAGAGGAACACATATGTGAGAATGCTGTTTGTGGACTACAGCTCAGCATTCAACACCATTGTGCCCTCCATACTTGACATTAAACTCCGGGCTCTAGGCTTAAACAGCCTGTTATGCAGCTGGATCCTGGACTTCCTGTCAAACCGACGCCAGGTGGTCAGAATGGGCAGTAACATCTCATCATCACTGACTCTCAACACTGGAGCCCCTCAGGGCTGTGTTCTCAGCCCACTCCTGTACTCCTTGTACACACATGACTGTGTGGCAATCCACAGCTCCAACACCATCATCAAGTTTGCTGACGATACGACGGTGGTAGGTCTTATCACCGACAATGATGAAACGGCCTACAGAGAGGAGGTGCACACTCTGACACGGTGGTGTCAGGAGCACAACCTCTCCCTCAACGTCAGCAAGACCAAGGAGCTGGTGGTCGACTTCAGGAGGAATGAGAGAGAACACCGCCCCATCACCATCGATGGAGCACCGGTGGAGAGAGTCAGCAGCTTCAAGTTCCTCTGTGTCCACATCACAGAGGAACTCTCATGGTCCGTCCACACTGAGGCCATTGTGAAGAAGGCTCATCAGCGCCTTTTCTTCCTGCGACGGCTGAGGAGGTTTGGAATGAACCGCCACATCCTCACACGCTTCTACACCTGCACCATAGAGAGTCTGCTGACTGGCTGCATCACCACCTGGTACGGCAACAGTACCGCCCGCAGCCGCAAGGCCCTGCAAAGGGTAGTGCGCACGGCCAGCTGCATCATCGGAGGTGAGCTTCCCTCCCTCCAGGACATGTATGCCAGGCGGTGTGTGAAGAGAGCTCAGAGGATCATCAGAGACTCTAGCCACCCGAACCATGGGCTGCTCTCACTGCTGCCATCAGGCAGACGGTACCGCAGCATCAGAACACGCACCAGCCGACTCCAGAACAGCTTCTTCCCACAAGCAATCAGACTACTTAACTCTTGATCCATCAGTATCATAACACACACTGGACAGAATATCACTCAGCACAACCCACTGTAGATACACACACATTATATACACATTTATTTATCATACAGCATCTATTGCACTTTGGATTTCAATTTGTGAACATATTGTATACTGTACATTGTATATTATTACTATAGCTTAATGTATACTGTTATTGTTTAATGTATGTTTAGTGTATATTGTTTTAAGTATATGTATATTGTAAGTATGTGTATATTGTTTAAAGCTGTGAGAACTACACTCACATTGTGTAAATTATTTATTGTTTATTGTAGTGTATACTGTGCTGTGAGTAATTGTGTGCGCATCAGATGTGTAATCTGTTGTTGCTTAAATGTTGTACATGTCATGTCATGACTGCTATGTTGCTCGGAACTGCACCTAAGAATTTCACCTACTGTTGCACTTGTGCATATGGTAGAGTGACAATAAAGTGATTTGATTTGATTTGATTTGGTGCATTGGCTGTCACAAGAGCGTCCGATTTTAGATCTTCACTGTCTGAACTGTTCTCTCAGATCATACAAGTTCAAGATGCTAACTATCAAAATTATTGTGGCTCAGATCCAAGACAATGATTGGTTTGTCACAATCGATCTCAAGGACACACATTTTCATATAGCAATTATGCCACAACACAGGAAGTTCCTGAGCTTTTGGGGGTGAAGCTTACCAATAACCTAGGTCCTTCCGTTCGGCCTAGCCTTGTCACCCTGCACATACACGACTCTAGGGCATCCACATTCTAAATTATATAGATGACTGACTGATTTTGGCTCAGTCTCAAGAGCTTGTACTTCGACATCAGGATGTCGTTCTGACTGATATCTCTGGGGTTGAGACTCAACGGCAAGAAAAGTGTTCTCTCTCTCTCCTGCCCAGAGAACAACGTATTTAGGGGTTGTATGGGACTCGGTCACCATGAATAGGCTAGCGCAACAGGTTCTGCTTTGCGCTCAGGACAAGTTCCTGTCCCTCCGGGCGATTTACATTCCAGGGCATTGGAATGTGGGAGCAGACTTATTGTCCATCTGTGGCCTAGACTGCATATTTATGCATTTCCATCGAATGTTCTGCTCCCGTGGTTCCTGGCCAAGCACCATGTTGGCAGACCAGAGTTTGAGTGAGGTTCCCTCCGACGACTCGCCCTGCAAGTTTTCGAACAGTAAGGACCTTCTGTCTCAGGCACAAGGGACAATATTTCATCCCGACCCAAGCTTTGGAACTTTCATGTTTGGCCCCTGAGGGGGAACAACTGAGAAATGCTGGGCTCCCAGCAGTGCCAGGGCTCCTTCCACAAGAAGAATCTATGCCATTAAATGGGGTGTGCAGACCCAGTTCACTGGCAGATTATTTGAGTGCTAGAGTTTCTGCAGGAAAAGTTATCAGCAGGCCACTGTCCCGCTACTCACCACCATATCGGCTTGCCATGCCCTGATTGATGGGGTTCCAGTGATAGCCCGCTTCATCCGTGGAGAGCTAGGCAGCTGAGGCCCCCGCGTTAGATTGAAGGTCCCTTCATGGGACTTAGACATAGCCCTTGAGGGGCTAGTTGAGACCCCTTTTGAACCACTAGAGTCAGCGCCTGTCAAGTTTCTGACTCTAAAGATGTTTTTTCTCACAGCTATTACTTTGCTAAAGAGAACTGGAGATTTGCAGGCTCTGTCGATTTTGCCATCCTTCTTAGACTTTGGACTGGTCAAAACTATGACCACATCTATTTATAGCCTCTCATGAGCGCGCATTCCAATGATGTCATTGTCAGAAGTTATTTAAGCCAAGTTTTTGCCGTGTTTGTTGTGTTGCTTAATATTTTTGTGGAAATCATATTTTTGATGAATAGAACGTTTAAAAGAAATGGAAGCGCTAGCTTAAGTTCTGCCAGGAAGACTTAATTACTTTGTCGCTTATTACCTTCATCTCTATCCAATCACGTCTTCATACTTTCTGTATAAAAGTCGTACTTACACATGTTTGAGTTCGCAGATGCCGACGCAACAACAGCCTCCACCCTCCCCACCCCCACCAGGATGGTTCCGTCCATACTTTCAAAGGGGGGTCGGCTGCGCCCCTGCCTTCATCTTCAGGCAGGAATATGCAGATCCGCTACCCTCGGATTACAAACTATAGACGGGGTCTATGCCAGAACGTTATTATGCTTTTTTTTTTTTTTTTTTTAAATTGTTGTATTTATAGGACAACGATGGTGTCGGAGTGAAACCCGAGTTTGATTCTAGGCTCAAGGTCCTTTGCCGAACCCGTTCCTCTTTCTCCACCCATGCGTTCCTGTCTGATCAGTGCTATCCAATAAAGGAATAATAAGACCAATTTATTTTTTTTAAAGACAGTTGATGGTTATGTAACAATGCTAGGGCAACCAAAGGCAATTCACATTGTGTGTATTAAACCTCATCAGATTTCAAATGACAAAAATTACAAATAAATTCCTGAAAGTAAACCCCCTGAAAGTTAGTGAATAATTCCCATACAAGGAAATATAGGGGTTACAGAGTTTTCTCGCATTGATGCCTTTTGGTATCACTTCTCTTCTGTCTCTCTTTGTGTGGTCGGTTTTGAATGCATCAACCTTTCAGTGAACCTACAGAGTCGCACCTCAGTTTCCCATGTTCAGCAAAGTGTATCACACACACACACCATCTCCATCTCTTGTCCTTCTGATACGTGTATGTATGTGTGTGTGTGTGTCTTTCTCTAACGTGAGGGAAAAGTAAAAGGTATGCCACCACAGAGAATCCGATAACGCCATACAAAAGGAAAATTGAGGGAGAGATAGAAGACAGGAGAGAGATACAGGGCGTGGAGTCAGGGGAGAGAGAGAGAAAAGAAAGTGAAGGCTCAAAAGCATGAGGGTCAGAGAGATAGACAGAAAGAAAGACAGGAGAGATGAATGAACAGTAGAAAGGCGTCTGGGGTCTCAGCGGCCTTGAGTAGCTCTCTGTCTCCGAGCCCAATTAAGGGCACAAAGATAAACCGGTGCTTCTTTTGTAGAAAAAGAGGGAGGGCAAAAGAAGGGGGAGAGAAGAAGAAGAGGAAGGATCTTTTTACAGTCTGGAGACAGTTTTTATCTGCTAACTACCCCACTTTCTAAAACAGCCCCATTTGCTGTTGGCCTCCCCTTCCATTCAGCGTCTTTCTCTCTCTTTCACTTTTTGGGCCAGAGTGTTTGTCTCCACATGCCCGCTGTCCTCTTGCTGGCTCTGGTTACTCTTTAAAGGGCAATGGGAGAGAAAAGAAGAACACGGTAGCAAGAGCTTAGAGGATAATACAACCACTTAAACCCTGTGAATGAAAGAGAGAGATGTGCACAGGAGACACAGTGACCTCTGACCCTGTTTCTTTCACTCATTTCTTCCACAATCAACTTTGTCTTTTGAACCATGTATTCACATTTTGCCCAAATAAATTATTCAGTGCAATTAATTAGGATGTTTATCTTCTTTTATTTCCAATAATTAATGCAATTTCAGTTATCTGTAAACCACAAATGGCTCAAGATAAATGACACCACAATTCAACTCTCTCTCTCTTCAGTGTGACAAACAAGTTGATGATTATGTAAGGTACAAAAGGCATAGTAAGCAATGTCCCAGACTGAGGAACATCTATATTTATGAAAACAATGGACATGACAGAAGCACAAAAGACTGCATTAGCGCCATCTCATGGTATTGAGGAGGAACAAAGGTGAACTGCAGGAACTGCAAGGTGTCCTTTGAGAACAGTGAATATGAAGGAGAACTCAAATTTAATTAAGGAATTACTGAAAGGTTTTTTTTTGTGGAAAATCAGTCAGAAAGTGTTTATTGTATCTAGTTTAGATCATTGATTAAAAGAAAATGTTTTAAAGGCATAGTCTTCATTTATACTATTGTATGTAAACATTAGGAGTAACTAGGTACACTACAAACATTTTAAAAGAGTTAAATAATAGTCTTTATATGCTGTACAAAACTATCACTACAAATCTAAACAATAGCTTTTCTGGTTTCAAAACAATTTACAGGCTTGGTTTAATGGCAGTTACAGTCATTTATCATACTTGAACAAATACATTCAGTGGTTAAATTGAAGTTTATGTTTATATCCTTGCTTTACTGGGTGTAATTTGTACTGTTTTAGAGGTGCATGTGCGTTGAAAAAAAGTGTAGCGCCTTGTAAAGGCTAATGAAAGTCAATTAAAACATTCAGTTTGATTACATCGAAGCTGTAAAGTTTATGGGGTGGCCACTGGACAAGCTAGCTAAGTAATATAACACACCAGAGAACGGCACTAAAATTCAACAGCACTAGAAATACAGCAACAGATGAAATTAAATTTTTGGACAGACAATATTTACATATAAACTGCCTACATATTTAACATCCATCAAAGAAAGCAACAGTGTTGGAGTAAGTTTATGTTATTAGTCAGATTACTTTTCTTTTTCTATGTATCTTTAATTCTCCCACAAAAAACTACAAATACAGTGGCAAACCACTTGCAGAATCTGTGAAAATGGGAATAATTTGAACTAAATAAGAGGGATCATACAAAATGCATGTTATTTTTTATTTAGTACTGTCATGAATAAGATATTTTACATAAAAAATGTTTACATATATTTAGTTAAAATTATTCCCATTTTCACAGATTCTGCAAGATTCTTTCACAGATTTTTCTTGCTATTGTACATATTGCTATTATAGAATTAAAAATGCATAAATATCATGTTAATACATTTTAGTTTTCTCCTATATAATATGCCAAAGATACAGGCCAATCAAAAATTATTTATATTATTATACAGCATGCAATTTATATATACAATTAATTACATAGTTATACAGTACACAATTTATATATATTTATATAGGGAAATATATATATATATATATATATATATATATATATATATATATATATATATATATATATATATATATATATATATATATATATATATATATATATATATATAAAACATTTTGCACTTGCACAAACCTCATTGGTTCTTGTGGAAGCACAAACGTGCTGCATAACATATGGAATGAACCTCATTGGTTCTTGTGGAAGCACAAACTTACTGCGTAACACATGGAATGAACCTCATTGGTTCTTGTGGAAGCACAAACGTGCTGTGTAACACATGGAATGAACCTCATTGGTTCTTGTGGAACTGCAAACGTACAGCGTAACTCATGGATGAAATGCATTGGTTCTTGTGGAAGCACAAACATACTGCGTAACACATGGAATGAACCTCATCGGTTCTTGTGGAAGCTCAAACGTGCTGCGTAACATGGAATGAACCTCATTGGTTCTTGTGGAAGCACAAACGTGCTGCATGACAGATGGAATGAACCTCACTGGATCTTGTGGAAGCACAAACGTGCTGCATAACACATGAGAATGAACCTCATTGGTTCTTGTGGAAGCAAAAACGTGCTGCATAACATATGGAATGAACCTAATTGGTTCTTGTGGAAGCACAAACTTACTGCGTAACACATGGAATGAACCTAATTGGTTCTTGTGAAAGCGCAATTTTTTTTAAATAATTTAATGGAATGTACGGCGTAACACATGGAATGAACCTAATTGGTTCTTGTGGAAGCACAAACGTGCTGCATGACATATGGAATGAACCTCATTGGTTCTTGTGGAAGCACAAACGTGCTGCATGACATATGCAATGAACCTCATTGGTTCTTGTGGAAGCACAAACGTGCTGTGTAACACATGGAATGAACCTCATTGGTTCTTGTGGAAGTGCAAACGTACAGCGTAACTCATGGAATGAAACGCATTGGTTCTTGTGGAAGCACAAACATACTGCGTAACACATGGAATGAACCTCATCGGTTCTTGTGGAAGCAAAAACGTGCTGCATAACATATGGAATTAACCTAATTGGTTCTTGTGGAAGCACAAACGTGCTGCATAACATGAAATGAACCTCATTGGTTCTTGTGGAAGCGCAAACGTACTGCGTAACACATGGAATGAACCTCATTGGTTCTTGTGAAAGCGCAAATGTACGGTGTAACACATGGAATGAACCTAATTGGTTCTTGTGGAAGCACAAACATGCTGCATGACATATGGAATGAACCTTATTGGTTCTTGTGGAAGTGCAAACGTACTGCGTAACACATGGAATGAACCTCATTGGTTCTTGTGAAAGCGCAAACGTACTGCGTAACACATGAGAATGAACCTCATTGGTTCTTATGGAAGCAAAAACGTGCTGCATAACATATGGAATGAACCTCATTGGTTCTTGTGGAAGTGCAAACGTACAGCGTAACTCATGGAATGAAACGCATTGGTTCTTGTTGAAGCGCAAAGGTACTGCGTAACACATGGAATGAACCTCATTGGTTCTTGTGGAAGCTCAAACGTGCTGCGTAACATGAGAATGAACCTCATTGGTTCTTGTGGAAGGTCAAACGTGCTGCGTAACATGGAATGAACCTCATTGGTTCTTGTGGAAGCTCAAACGTGCTGCGTAACATGGAATGAACCTCAATGGATCTTGTGGAAGCTCAAACGTGCTGCATAACATATGGAATGAACCTAATTGGTTCTTGTGGAAGCACAAACTTACTGCGTAACACATGGAATGAACCTCATTGGTTCTTGTGAAAGCGCAAATGTACGGCGTAACACATGGAATGAACCTAACTGGTTCTTGTGGAAGCACAAACGTGCTGCATGACATATGGAATGAACCTCACTGGTTCTTTAGGAAGCACAAACGTGCTGCATACCACATGAGAATGAACCTCATTGGTTCTTGTGGAAGCAAAAACGTGCTGCATAACATATGGAATGAACCTAATTGGTTCTTGTGGAAGCACAAACTTACTGCGTAACACATGGAATGAACCTCATTGGTTCTTGTTAAAGCGCAAATGTACGGCGTAACACATGGAATGAACCTAATTGGTTCTTGTGGAAGCACAAACGTGCTGCATGACATATGGAATGAACCTCATTGGTTCTTGTGGAAGCACAAACGTGCTGTGTAACACATGGAATGAACCTCATTGGTTCTTGTGGAAGTTCAAACGTACAGCGTAACTCATGGAATGAAACGCATTGGTTCTTGTGAAAGCGCAAATGTACGGCGTAACACATGGAATGAACCTAATTGGTTCTTGTGGAAGCACAAACGTGCTGCATGACATATGCAATGAACCTCACTGGTTCTTTAGGAAGCACAAACGTGCTGCATACCACATGAGAATGAACCTCATTGGTTCTTGTGGAAGCAAAAACGTGCTGCATAACATATGGAATGAACCTAATTGGTTCTTGTGGAAGCACAAACTTACTGCGTAACACATGGAATGAACCTCATTGGTTCTTGTTAAAGCGCAAATGTACGGCGTAACACATGGAATGAACCTAATTGGTTCTTGTGGAAGCACAAACGTGCTGCATGACACATGGAATGAACCTCATTGGTTCTTGTGGAAGCACAAACGTGCTGTGTAACACATGGAATGAACCTCATTGGTTCTTGTGGAAGTTCAAACGTACAGCGTAACTCATGGAATGAAACGCATTGGTTCTTGTGAAAGCGCAAATGTACGGCGTAACACATGGAATGAACCTAATTGGTTCTTGTGGAAGCACAAACGTGCTGCATGACATATGCAATGAAACTCATTGGTTCTTGTGGAAGCACAAACGTGCTGTGTAACACATGGAATGAACCTCATTGGTTCTTGTGGAAGTGCAAACGTACAGCGTAACTCATGGAATGAAACGCATTGGTTCTTGTGGAAGCACAAACATACTGCGTAACACATGGAATGAACCTCATCGGTTCTTGTGGAAGCACAAACGTGCTGCATAACATGAAATGAACCTCATTGGTTCTTGTGGAAGCAAAAACGTGCTGCATAACATATGGAATGAACCTAATTGGTTCTTGTGGAAGCACAAACGTGCTGCATAACATGAAATTAACCTCATTGGTTCTTGTGGAAGCGCAAACGTACTGCGTAACACATGGAATGAACCTCATTGGTTCTTGTGAAAGCGCAAATGTACGGTGTAACACATGGAATGAACCTAATTAGTTCTTGTGGAAGCACAAACATGCTGCATGACATATGGAATGAACCTTATTGGTTCTTGTGGAAGAGCAAACGTACTGCGTAACACATGAGAATGAACCTCATTGGTTCTTATGGAAGCAAAAACGTGCTGCATAACATATGGAATGAACCTCATTGGTTCTTGTGGAAGTGCAAACGTACAGCGTAACTCATGGAATGAAACGCATTGGTTCTTGTTGAAGCGCAAAGGTACTGCGTAACACATGGAATGAACCTCATTGGTTCTTGTGGAAGCAAAAACGTGCTGCATAACATATGGAATGAACCTCATTGGTTCTTGTGGAAGTGCAAACGTACAGCGTAACTCATGGAATGAAACGCATTGGTTCTTGTTGAAGCGCAAAGGTACTGCGTAACACATGGAATGAACCTCATTGGTTCTTGTGGAAGCTCAAACGTGCTGCGTAACATGAGAATGAACCTCATTGGTTCTTGTGGAAGGTCAAACGTGCTGCGTAACATGGAATGAACCTCATTGGTTCTTGTGGAAGCTCAAACGTGCTGCGTAACATGGAATGAACCTCAATGGATCTTGTGGAAGCTCAAACGTGCTGCATAACATATGGAATGAACCTAATTGGTTCTTGTGGAAGCACAAACTTACTGCGTAACACATGGAATGAACCTCATTGGTTCTTGTGAAAGCGCAAATGTACGGCGTAACACATGGAATGAACCTAACTGGTTCTTGTGGAAGCACAAACGTGCTGCATGACATATGGAATGAACCTCACTGGTTCTTTAGGAAGCACAAACGTGCTGCATACCACATGAGAATGAACCTCATTGGTTCTTGTGGAAGCAAAAACGTGCTGCATAACATATGGAATGAACCTAATTGGTTCTTGTGGAAGCACAAACTTACTGCGTAACACATGGAATGAACCTCATTGGTTCTTGTTAAAGCGCAAATGTACGGCGTAACACATGGAATGAACCTAATTGGTTCTTGTGGAAGCACAAACGTGCTGCATGACATATGGAATGAACCTCATTGGTTCTTGTGGAAGCACAAACGTGCTGTGTAACACATGGAATGAACCTCATTGGTTCTTGTGGAAGTTCAAACGTACAGCGTAACTCATGGAATGAAACGCATTGGTTCTTGTGAAAGCGCAAATGTACGGCGTAACACATGGAATGAACCTAATTGGTTCTTGTGGAAGCACAAACGTGCTGCATGACATATGCAATGAACCTCACTGGTTCTTTAGGAAGCACAAACGTGCTGCATACCACATGAGAATGAACCTCATTGGTTCTTGTGGAAGCAAAAACGTGCTGCATAACATATGGAATGAACCTAATTGGTTCTTGTGGAAGCACAAACTTACTGCGTAACACATGGAATGAACCTCATTGGTTCTTGTTAAAGCGCAAATGTACGGCGTAACACATGGAATGAACCTAATTGGTTCTTGTGGAAGCACAAACGTGCTGCATGACATATGGAATGAACCTCATTGGTTCTTGTGGAAGCACAAACGTGCTGTGTAACACATGGAATGAACCTCATTGGTTCTTGTGGAAGTTCAAACGTACAGCGTAACTCATGGAATGAAACGCTTTGGTTCTTGTGAAAGCGCAAATGTACGGCGTAACACATGGAATGAACCTAATTGGTTCTTGTGGAAGCACAAACGTGCTGCATGACATATGCAATGAAACTCATTGGTTCTTGTGGAAGCACAAACGTGCTGTGTAACACATGGAATGAACCTCATTGGTTCTTGTGGAAGTGCAAACGTACAGCGTAACTCATGGAATGAAACGCATTGGTTCTTGTGGAAGCACAAACATACTGCGTAACACATGGAATGAACCTCATCGGTTCTTGTGGAAGCACAAACGTGCTGCATAACATGAAATGAACCTCATTGGTTCTTGTGGAAGCAAAAACGTGCTGCATAACATATGGAATGAACCTAATTGGTTCTTGTGGAAGCACAAACGTGCTGCATAACATGAAATTAACCTCATTGGTTCTTGTGGAAGCGCAAACGTACTGCGTAACACATGGAATGAACCTCATTGGTTCTTGTGAAAGCGCAAATGTACGGTGTAACACATGGAATGAACCTAATTAGTTCTTGTGGAAGCACAAACATGCTGCATGACATATGGAATGAACCTTATTGGTTCTTGTGGAAGAGCAAACGTACTGCGTAACACATGAGAATGAACCTCATTGGTTCTTATGGAAGCAAAAACGTGCTGCATAACATATGGAATGAACCTCATTGGTTCTTGTGGAAGTGCAAACGTACAGCGTAACTCATGGAATGAAACGCATTGGTTCTTGTTGAAGCGCAAAGGTACTGCGTAACACATGGAATGAACCTCATTGGTTCTTGTGGAAGCTCAAACGTGCTGCGTAACATGAGAATGAACCTCATTGGTTCTTGTGGAAGCTCAAACGTGCTGCGTAACATGGAATGAACCTCATTGGTTCTTGTGGAAGCTCAAACGTGCTGCGTAACATGGAATGAACCTCATTGGTTCTTGTGGAAGCTCAAACGTACTGCATAACACATGGAATGAACCTCATTGGTTCTTGTGGAAGCTCAAACGTGCTGCATAACACATGGAATGAACCTCATTGGTTCTTGTAGAAGCGCAAATGTACTGCGTAACACATGCGAATGAACCTCATTGGTTCTTGTGGAAGCACAAACGTGCTGCATAACACATGAGAATGAACCTCATTGGTTCTTGTGGAAGCTCAAACGTGCTGCATAACATATGGAATGAACCTAATTGGTTCTTGTGGAAGCACAAACTTACTGCGTGACACATGGAATGAACCTAATTGGTTCTTGTGGAAGCACAAACGTACTGCATAACACATGGAATGAACCTCATTGGTTCTTGTGGAAGCTCAAACGTGCTGCCTAACACATGGAATGAACCTCATTGGTTCTTGTGGAAGCACAAACGTGCTGCATAACATATGGAATGAACCTCATTAGTTCTTGTGGACGCACAAACGTGCTGCATGACATATGGAATGAACCTCACTGGTTCTTGAGGAAGCACAAACGTGCTGCATACCACATGAGAATGAACCTCATTGGTTCTTGTGGAAGCAAAAACGTGCTGCATAACATATGGAATGAACCTAATTGGTTCTTGTGGAAGCACAAACTTACTGCGTAACACATGGAATGAACCTCATTGGTTCTTGTGGAAGCACAAACATGCTGCATGACATATGGAATGAACCTTATTGGTTCTTGTGGAAGTGCAAACGTACTGCGTAACACATGGAATGAACCTCATTGGTTCTTGTGAAAGCGCAAACGTACTGCGTAACACATGAGAATGAACCTCATTGGTTCTTATGGAAGCAAAAACGTGCTGCATAACATATGGAATGAACCTCATTGGTTCTTGTGGAAGTGCAAACGTACAGCGTAACTCATGGAATGAAACGCATTGGTTCTTGTTGAAGCGCAAAGGTACTGCGTAACACATGGAATGAACCTCATTGGTTCTTGTGGAAGCTCAAACGTGCTGCGTAACATGAGAATGAACCTCATTGGTTCTTGTGGAAGGTCAAACGTGCTGCGTAACATGGAATGAACCTCATTGGTTCTTGTGGAAGCTCAAACGTGCTGCGTAACATGGAATGAACCTCAATGGATCTTGTGGAAGCTCAAACGTGCTGCATAACATATGGAATGAACCTAATTGGTTCTTGTGGAAGCACAAACTTACTGCGTAACACATGGAATGAACCTCATTGGTTCTTGTGAAAGCGCAAATGTACGGCGTAACACATGGAATGAACCTAACTGGTTCTTGTGGAAGCACAAACGTGCTGCATGACATATGGAATGAACCTCACTGGTTCTTTAGGAAGCACAAACGTGCTGCATACCACATGAGAATGAACCTCATTGGTTCTTGTGGAAGCAAAAACGTGCTGCATAACATATGGAATGAACCTAATTGGTTCTTGTGGAAGCACAAACTTACTGCGTAACACATGGAATGAACCTCATTGGTTCTTGTTAAAGCGCAAATGTACGGCGTAACACATGGAATGAACCTAATTGGTTCTTGTGGAAGCACAAACGTGCTGCATGACATATGGAATGAACCTCATTGGTTCTTGTGGAAGCACAAACGTGCTGTGTAACACATGGAATGAACCTCATTGGTTCTTGTGGAAGTTCAAACGTACAGCGTAACTCATGGAATGAAACGCATTGGTTCTTGTGAAAGCGCAAATGTACGGCGTAACACATGGAATGAACCTAATTGGTTCTTGTGGAAGCACAAACGTGCTGCATGACATATGCAATGAACCTCACTGGTTCTTTAGGAAGCACAAACGTGCTGCATACCACATGAGAATGAACCTCATTGGTTCTTGTGGAAGCAAAAACGTGCTGCATAACATATGGAATGAACCTAATTGGTTCTTGTGGAAGCACAAACTTACTGCGTAACACATGGAATGAACCTCATTGGTTCTTGTTAAAGCGCAAATGTACGGCGTAACACATGGAATGAACCTAATTGGTTCTTGTGGAAGCACAAACGTGCTGCATGACACATGGAATGAACCTCATTGGTTCTTGTGGAAGCACAAACGTGCTGTGTAACACATGGAATGAACCTCATTGGTTCTTGTGGAAGTTCAAACGTACAGCGTAACTCATGGAATGAAACGCATTGGTTCTTGTGAAAGCGCAAATGTACGGCGTAACACATGGAATGAACCTAATTGGTTCTTGTGGAAGCACAAACGTGCTGCATGACATATGCAATGAAACTCATTGGTTCTTGTGGAAGCACAAACGTGCTGTGTAACACATGGAATGAACCTCATTGGTTCTTGTGGAAGTGCAAACGTACAGCGTAACTCATGGAATGAAACGCATTGGTTCTTGTGGAAGCACAAACATACTGCGTAACACATGGAATGAACCTCATCGGTTCTTGTGGAAGCACAAACGTGCTGCATAACATGAAATGAACCTCATTGGTTCTTGTGGAAGCAAAAACGTGCTGCATAACATATGGAATGAACCTAATTGGTTCTTGTGGAAGCACAAACGTGCTGCATAACATGAAATTAACCTCATTGGTTCTTGTGGAAGCGCAAACGTACTGCGTAACACATGGAATGAACCTCATTGGTTCTTGTGAAAGCGCAAATGTACGGTGTAACACATGGAATGAACCTAATTAGTTCTTGTGGAAGCACAAACATGCTGCATGACATATGGAATGAACCTTATTGGTTCTTGTGGAAGAGCAAACGTACTGCGTAACACATGAGAATGAACCTCATTGGTTCTTATGGAAGCAAAAACGTGCTGCATAACATATGGAATGAACCTCATTGGTTCTTGTGGAAGTGCAAACGTACAGCGTAACTCATGGAATGAAACGCATTGGTTCTTGTTGAAGCGCAAAGGTACTGCGTAACACATGGAATGAACCTCATTGGTTCTTGTGGAAGCAAAAACGTGCTGCATAACATATGGAATGAACCTCATTGGTTCTTGTGGAAGTGCAAACGTACAGCGTAACTCATGGAATGAAACGCATTGGTTCTTGTTGAAGCGCAAAGGTACTGCGTAACACATGGAATGAACCTCATTGGTTCTTGTGGAAGCTCAAACGTGCTGCGTAACATGAGAATGAACCTCATTGGTTCTTGTGGAAGGTCAAACGTGCTGCGTAACATGGAATGAACCTCATTGGTTCTTGTGGAAGCTCAAACGTGCTGCGTAACATGGAATGAACCTCAATGGATCTTGTGGAAGCTCAAACGTGCTGCATAACATATGGAATGAACCTAATTGGTTCTTGTGGAAGCACAAACTTACTGCGTAACACATGGAATGAACCTCATTGGTTCTTGTGAAAGCGCAAATGTACGGCGTAACACATGGAATGAACCTAACTGGTTCTTGTGGAAGCACAAACGTGCTGCATGACATATGGAATGAACCTCACTGGTTCTTTAGGAAGCACAAACGTGCTGCATACCACATGAGAATGAACCTCATTGGTTCTTGTGGAAGCAAAAACGTGCTGCATAACATATGGAATGAACCTAATTGGTTCTTGTGGAAGCACAAACTTACTGCGTAACACATGGAATGAACCTCATTGGTTCTTGTTAAAGCGCAAATGTACGGCGTAACACATGGAATGAACCTAATTGGTTCTTGTGGAAGCACAAACGTGCTGCATGACATATGGAATGAACCTCATTGGTTCTTGTGGAAGCACAAACGTGCTGTGTAACACATGGAATGAACCTCATTGGTTCTTGTGGAAGTTCAAACGTACAGCGTAACTCATGGAATGAAACGCATTGGTTCTTGTGAAAGCGCAAATGTACGGCGTAACACATGGAATGAACCTAATTGGTTCTTGTGGAAGCACAAACGTGCTGCATGACATATGCAATGAACCTCACTGGTTCTTTAGGAAGCACAAACGTGCTGCATACCACATGAGAATGAACCTCATTGGTTCTTGTGGAAGCAAAAACGTGCTGCATAACATATGGAATGAACCTAATTGGTTCTTGTGGAAGCACAAACTTACTGCGTAACACATGGAATGAACCTCATTGGTTCTTGTTAAAGCGCAAATGTACGGCGTAACACATGGAATGAACCTAATTGGTTCTTGTGGAAGCACAAACGTGCTGCATGACATATGGAATGAACCTCATTGGTTCTTGTGGAAGCACAAACGTGCTGTGTAACACATGGAATGAACCTCATTGGTTCTTGTGGAAGTTCAAACGTACAGCGTAACTCATGGAATGAAACGCATTGGTTCTTGTGAAAGCGCAAATGTACGGCGTAACACATGGAATGAACCTAATTGGTTCTTGTGGAAGCACAAACGTGCTGCATGACATATGCAATGAAACTCATTGGTTCTTGTGGAAGCACAAACGTGCTGTGTAACACATGGAATGAACCTCATTGGTTCTTGTGGAAGTGCAAACGTACAGCGTAACTCATGGAATGAAACGCATTGGTTCTTGTGGAAGCACAAACATACTGCGTAACACATGGAATGAACCTCATCGGTTCTTGTGGAAGCACAAACGTGCTGCATAACATGAAATGAACCTCATTGGTTCTTGTGGAAGCAAAAACGTGCTGCATAACATATGGAATGAACCTAATTGGTTCTTGTGGAAGCACAAACGTGCTGCATAACATGAAATTAACCTCATTGGTTCTTGTGGAAGCGCAAACGTACTGCGTAACACATGGAATGAACCTCATTGGTTCTTGTGAAAGCGCAAATGTACGGTGTAACACATGGAATGAACCTAATTAGTTCTTGTGGAAGCACAAACATGCTGCATGACATATGGAATGAACCTTATTGGTTCTTGTGGAAGAGCAAACGTACTGCGTAACACATGAGAATGAACCTCATTGGTTCTTATGGAAGCAAAAACGTGCTGCATAACATATGGAATGAACCTCATTGGTTCTTGTGGAAGTGCAAACGTACAGCGTAACTCATGGAATGAAACGCATTGGTTCTTGTTGAAGCGCAAAGGTACTGCGTAACACATGGAATGAACCTCATTGGTTCTTGTGGAAGCTCAAACGTGCTGCGTAACATGAGAATGAACCTCATTGGTTCTTGTGGAAGCTCAAACGTGCTGCGTAACATGGAATGAACCTCATTGGTTCTTGTGGAAGCTCAAACGTGCTGCGTAACATGGAATGAACCTCATTGGTTCTTGTGGAAGCTCAAACGTACTGCATAACACATGGAATGAACCTCATTGGTTCTTGTGGAAGCTCAAACGTGCTGCATAACACATGGAATGAACCTCATTGGTTCTTGTAGAAGCGCAAATGTACTGCGTAACACATGCGAATGAACCTCATTGGTTCTTGTGGAAGCACAAACGTGCTGCATAACACATGAGAATGAACCTCATTGGTTCTTGTGGAAGCTCAAACGTGCTGCATAACATATGGAATGAACCTAATTGGTTCTTGTGGAAGCACAAACTTACTGCGTGACACATGGAATGAACCTAATTGGTTCTTGTGGAAGCACAAACGTACTGCATAACACATGGAATGAACCTCATTGGTTCTTGTGGAAGCTCAAACGTGCTGCCTAACACATGGAATGAACCTCATTGGTTCTTGTGGAAGCGCAAACGTACTGCGTAACACATGGAATGAACCTCATTGGTTCTTGTGAAAGCGCAAATGTACGGTGTAACACATGGAATGAACCTAATTAGTTCTTGTGGAAGCACAAACATGCTGCATGACATATGGAATGAACCTTATTGGTTCTTGTGGAAGAGCAAACGTACTGCGTAACACATGAGAATGAACCTCATTGGTTCTTATGGAAGCAAAAACGTGCTGCATAACATATGGAATGAACCTCATTGGTTCTTGTGGAAGTGCAAACGTACAGCGTAACTCATGGAATGAAACGCATTGGTTCTTGTTGAAGCGCAAAGGTACTGCGTAACACATGGAATGAACCTCATTGGTTCTTGTGGAAGCTCAAACGTGCTGCGTAACATGAGAATGAACCTCATTGGTTCTTGTGGAAGCTCAAACGTGCTGCGTAACATGGAATGAACCTCATTGGTTCTTGTGGAAGCTCAAACGTGCTGCGTAACATGGAATGAACCTCATTGGTTCTTGTGGAAGCTCAAACGTACTGCATAACACATGGAATGAACCTCATTGGTTCTTGTGGAAGCTCAAACGTGCTGCATAACACATGGAATGAACCTCATTGGTTCTTGTAGAAGCGCAAATGTACTGCGTAACACATGCGAATGAACCTCATTGGTTCTTGTGGAAGCACAAACGTGCTGCATAACACATGAGAATGAACCTCATTGGTTCTTGTGGAAGCTCAAACGTGCTGCATAACATATGGAATGAACCTAATTGGTTCTTGTGGAAGCACAAACTTACTGCGTGACACATGGAATGAACCTAATTGGTTCTTGTGGAAGCACAAACGCACTGCATAACACATGGAATGAACCTCATTGGTTCTTGTGGAAGCTCAAACGTGCTGCCTAACACATGGAATGAACCTCATTGGTTCTTGTGGAAGCACAAACGTGCTGCATAACATATGGAATGAACCTCATTAGTTCTTGTGGACGCACAAACGGGCTGCATGACATATGGAATGAACCTCACTGGTTCTTGAGGAAGCACAAACGTGCTGCATACCACATGAGAATGAACCTCATTGGTTCTTGTGGAAGCAAAAACGTGCTGCATAACATATGGAATGAACCTAATTGGTTCTTGTGGAAGCACAAACTTACTGCGTAACACATGGAATGAACCTCATTGGTTCTTGTGGAAGCACAAACATGCTGCATGACATATGGAATGAACCTTATTGGTTCTTGTGGAAGTGCAAACGTACTGCGTAACACATGGAATGAACCTCATTGGTTCTTGTGAAAGCGCAAACGTACTGCGTAACACATGAGAATGAACCTCATTGGTTCTTATGGAAGCAAAAACGTGCTGCATAACATATGGAATGAACCTCATTGGTTCTTGTGGAAGTGCAAACGTACAGCGTAACTCATGGAATGAAACGCATTGGTTCTTGTTGAAGCGCAAAGGTACTGCGTAACACATGGAATGAACCTCATTGGTTCTTGTGGAAGCTCAAACGTGCTGCGTAACATGAGAATGAACCTCATTGGTTCTTGTGGAAGGTCAAACGTGCTGCGTAACATGGAATGAACCTCATTGGTTCTTGTGGAAGCTCAAACGTGCTGCGTAACATGGAATGAACCTCAATGGATCTTGTGGAAGCTCAAACGTGCTGCATAACATATGGAATGAACCTAATTGGTTCTTGTGGAAGCACAAACTTACTGCGTAACACATGGAATGAACCTCATTGGTTCTTGTGAAAGCGCAAATGTACGGCGTAACACATGGAATGAACCTAACTGGTTCTTGTGGAAGCACAAACGTGCTGCATGACATATGGAATGAACCTCACTGGTTCTTTAGGAAGCACAAACGTGCTGCATACCACATGAGAATGAACCTCATTGGTTCTTGTGGAAGCAAAAACGTGCTGCATAACATATGGAATGAACCTAATTGGTTCTTGTGGAAGCACAAACTTACTGCGTAACACATGGAATGAACCTCATTGGTTCTTGTTAAAGCGCAAATGTACGGCGTAACACATGGAATGAACCTAATTGGTTCTTGTGGAAGCACAAACGTGCTGCATGACATATGGAATGAACCTCATTGGTTCTTGTGGAAGCACAAACGTGCTGTGTAACACATGGAATGAACCTCATTGGTTCTTGTGGAAGTTCAAACGTACAGCGTAACTCATGGAATGAAACGCATTGGTTCTTGTGAAAGCGCAAATGTACGGCGTAACACATGGAATGAACCTAATTGGTTCTTGTGGAAGCACAAACGTGCTGCATGACATATGCAATGAACCTCACTGGTTCTTTAGGAAGCACAAACGTGCTGCATACCACATGAGAATGAACCTCATTGGTTCTTGTGGAAGCAAAAACGTGCTGCATAACATATGGAATGAACCTAATTGGTTCTTGTGGAAGCACAAACTTACTGCGTAACACATGGAATGAACCTCATTGGTTCTTGTTAAAGCGCAAATGTACGGCGTAACACATGGAATGAACCTAATTGGTTCTTGTGGAAGCACAAACGTGCTGCATGACACATGGAATGAACCTCATTGGTTCTTGTGGAAGCACAAACGTGCTGTGTAACACATGGAATGAACCTCATTGGTTCTTGTGGAAGTTCAAACGTACAGCGTAACTCATGGAATGAAACGCATTGGTTCTTGTGAAAGAGCAAATGTACGGCGTAACACATGGAATGAACCTAATTGGTTCTTGTGGAAGCACAAACGTGCTGCATGACATATGCAATGAAACTCATTGGTTCTTGTGGAAGCACAAACGTGCTGTGTAACACATGGAATGAACCTCATTGGTTCTTGTGGAAGTGCAAACGTACAGCGTAACTCATGGAATGAAACGCATTGGTTCTTGTGGAAGCACAAACATACTGCGTAACACATGGAATGAACCTCATCGGTTCTTGTGGAAGCACAAACGTGCTGCATAACATGAAATGAACCTCATTGGTTCTTGTGGAAGCAAAAACGTGCTGCATAACATATGGAATGAACCTAATTGGTTCTTGTGGAAGCACAAACGTGCTGCATAACATGAAATTAACCTCATTGGTTCTTGTGGAAGCGCAAACGTACTGCGTAACACATGGAATGAACCTCATTGGTTCTTGTGAAAGCGCAAATGTACGGTGTAACACATGGAATGAACCTAATTAGTTCTTGTGGAAGCACAAACATGCTGCATGACATATGGAATGAACCTTATTGGTTCTTGTGGAAGAGCAAACGTACTGCGTAACACATGAGAATGAACCTCATTGGTTCTTATGGAAGCAAAAACGTGCTGCATAACATATGGAATGAACCTCATTGGTTCTTGAGGAAGCACAAACGTGCTGCATACCACATGAGAATGAACCTCATTGGTTCTTGTGGAAGCAAAAACGTGCTGCATAACATATGGAATGAACCTAATTGGTTCTTGTGGAAGCACAAACTTACTGCGTAACACATGGAATGAACCTCATTGGTTCTTGTTAAAGAGCAAATGTACGGCGTAACACATGGAATGAACCTAATTGGTTCTTGTGGAAGCACAAACGTGCTGCATGACATATGGAATGAACCTCATTGGTTCTTGTGGAAGTTCAAACGTACAGCGTAACTCATGGAATGAAACGCACTGGTTCTTGTGGAAGCACAAACATACTGCGTAACACATGGAATGAACCTCATCGGTTCTTGTGGAAGCTCAAACGTGCTGCATAACATATGGAATGAACGTAATTGGTTCTTGTGGAAGCACAAACTTACTGCGTAACACATGGAATGAACCTCATTGGTTCTTGTGAAAGCGCAAATGTATGGCGTAACACATGGAATGAACCTAATTGGTTCTTGTGGAAGCACAAACATGCTGCATGACATATGGAATGAACCTCACTGGTTCTTGTGGAAGCACAAACGTGCTGCATAACACATGGAATGAACCTCATTGGTTCTTGTGAAAGCGCAAATGTACGGCGTAACACATGGAATGAACCTAATTGGTTCTTGTGGAAGCACAAACGTACTGCATAACACATGGAATGAACCTCATTGGTTCTTGTGGAAGCACAAACGTGCTGCGTAACACATGGAATGAACCTCCAACACCATCATCAAGTTTGCTGACGATACGACGGTGGTAGGTCTTATCACAGACAATGATGAAACGGCCTACAGAGAGGAGGTGCACACGCTGACACGGTGGTGTCAGGAGCACAACCTCTCCCTCAACGTCAGCAAGACCAAGGAGCTGGTGGTCAACTTCAGGAGGAATGAGAGAGAACACCGCCCCATCACCATCGATGGAGCACCGGTGGAGAGAGTCAGCAGCTTCAAGTTCCTCGGTGTCCACATCACAGAGGAACTCTCATGGTCCGTCCACTCCGAGGCCGTTGTGAAGAAGGCTCATCAGCACCTTTTCTTCCTGCGACGGCTGAGGAGGTTTGGAATGAACCGCCACATCCTCACACGCTTCTACACCTGCACCATAGAGAGCCTGCTGACTGGCTGCATCACCACCTGGTACGGCAACAGTACCGCCCGCAACCGCAAGGCCCTGCAAAGGGTAGTGCGCACGGCCAGCTGCATCATCGGAGGTGAGCTTCCCTCCCTCCAGGACATTTACGCCAGGCGGTGTGTGAAGAGAGCTCAGAGGATCATCAGAGACTCTAGCCACCCGAACCATGGGCTGCTCTCACTGCTGCCATCAGGCAGACGGTACCGTAGCATCAGAACACGCACCAGCCGACTCCAGAACAGCTTCTTCCCACAAGCAATTAGACTACTTAACTCCTGATCCATCAGTATCATAACACACACTGGACAGAATATCACTCAGCACAACCCACTGTAGATACACACACATTATATACACATTTATTTATCATACAGCATCTATTGCACTTTGGATTTCAATTTTTCAATCTGTGAATAATATTTTATACTATACATTGTATATTATTATTATTATTATAGCGTAATGTATATTGTTTAGTGTATGTTTAGTGTATATTGTTTAAAGTATATGTATATTGTAAGTATGTGTATATTGTTTAAAGCTGTGAGAACTACACTCACATTGTGTAAATTATTTATTGTTTATTGTAGTGTATACTGTGCTGTGAGTAATTGTGTGCGCATCAGATGTGTAATCTGTTGTTGCTTAAATGTTGTACATGTCATGTCATGACTACTATGTTGCTCGGAACTGCACCTAAGAATTTCACCTACCTACTGTTGCACTTGTGCATATGGTAGAGTGACAAATAAAGTGATTTGATTTGATTTGATTTGAACCTCATTGGTTCTTGTGGAAGCACAAACGTGCTGCATAACATATGGAATGAACCTCATTAGTTCTTGTGGAATCACAAACGTGCTGCATAACATATGGAATAAACCTCATCGGTTCTTGTGGAAGCTCAAACGTGCTGCGTAACATGAGAATGAACCTCATTGGTTCTTGTGGAAGCTCAAACGTGCTGCATAACATGAGAATGAACCTCATTGGTTCTTGTGGAAGCTCAAACGTACTGCATAACACATGGAATGAACCTCATTGGTTCTTGTGGAAGCTCAAACGTGCTGCATAACACATGGAATGAACCTCATTGGTTCTTGTGGAAGCGCAAATGTACTGCGTAGCATATGGAATGAACCTCATGGGTTCTTGTGAAAGCGCAAATGTACTGCGTAACACATGGAATGAACCTAATTGGTTCTTGTGGAAGCACAAACGTGCTGCATGACATATGGAATGAACCTCATTGGTTCTTGTGGAAGAGCAAACGCACTGCGTAACACATGAGAATTAACCTCATTGGTTCTTGTGGAAGCACAAACGTGCTGTGTAACATATGGAATGAACCTCATTGGTTCTTGTGGAAGCGCAAACGTACTGCGTAACACATGGAATTAACCTCATCGGTTCTTGTGGAAGCTCAAACGTGCTGCGTAACATGAGCATGAACCTCATTGGTTCTTGTGGAAGCTCAAACGTGCTGCGTAACATGGAATGAACCTCATTGGTTCTTGTGGAAGCTCAAACGTGCTGCGTAACATGGAATGAACCTCATTGGTTCTTGTGGAAGTGCAAATGTACTGCATAACACATGGAATGAACAAAATTGGTTCTTGTGGAAGCACAAACGTGCTGCATAACATATGGAATGAACCTCACTGATTCTTGTGGAAGCACAAACGTGCTGCATAACATATGGAATGAACCTCATTGGTTCTTGTGGAAGCGCAAACGTACTGTGTAACACATGGAATGAACCTCATTGGTTCTTGTGGAAGTGCAAATGTACTGCGTAAACATGGAATGAACCTCATTGGTTCTTGTGGAAGCACAAACGTGCTGCATAACATATGGAATGAACCTCACTGGTTCTTGTGGAAGCTCAAATGTGCTGCGTAACATGGAATGAACCTCATTGGTTCTTGTGGAAGCGCAAACGTACTGCGTAACATGAGAATGAACCTCATTGGTTCTTGTGGAAGCTCAAACGTGCTGCTTAACTTGGAATGAACCTCATTGGTTCTTGTGGAAGCTCAAACGTACTGCATAACACATGGAATGAACCTCATTGGTTCTTGTGGAAGCTCAAACGTGCTGCATAACACATGGAATGAACCTCATTGGTTCTTGTGGAAGCTCAAACGTACTGCGTAACACATGGAATGAACCTCATTGGTTCTTGTGGAAGCACAAACGTGCTGCATAACATATGGAATGAACCTCATTAGTTCTTGTGGAATCACAAACGTGCTGCATAACATATGGAATAAACCTCATTAGTTCTTGTGGAAGCTCAAACGTACTGCGTAACACATGGAATGAACCTCATTGGTTCTTGTGGAAGCACAAACGTGCTGCATAACATATGGAATGAACCTCATTAGTTCTTGTGGAATCACAAACGTGCTGCATAACATATGGAATAAACCTCATTAGTTCTTGTGGAAGCTCAAATGTACTGCGTAACACATTGAATGAACCTAATCGGTTCTTGTGGAAGCACAAACGTGCTGCATAACATGAAATGAACCTCATTGGTTCTTGTGGAAGCAAAAACATGCTGCATAACATATGGAATGAACCTCATTGGTTCTTGTGGAAGCGCAAATGTACTGCGTAACACATGGAATGAACCTAATTGGTTCTTGTGGAAGCACAAACATGCTGCATGACATATGGAATGAACCTTATTGGTTCTTGTGGAAAAGCAAACGTACTGCGTAACATATGGAATGAACCTAATTGGTTCTTGTGGAAGAACAAACATACTGCGTAACACATGGAATGAACCTCATTGGTTCTTGTGGAAGAACAAACATACTGCGTAACACATGGAATGAACCTCATTGGTTCTTGTGGAAGCTCAAACGTGACGCTATTGTCTGCGTAACACATGGAATGAACCTCATTGGTTCTTGTGGAAGCGCAAATGTACTGCGCAACACATGGAATGAACCTAATCGGTTCTTGTGGAAGCACAAACGTGCTGCATAACATATGGAATGAACCTCATTGGTTCTTGTGGAAGAACAAACATACTGCGTAACACATGGAATGAACCTCACTGGTTCTTGTGGAAGCACAAACGTGCTGCGTAACACATGGAATGAACCTAATTGGTTCTTGTGGAAGCACAAACGTGCTGCGTAACACATGGAATGAACCTCATTGGTTCTTGTGGAAGCACAAACGTGCTGCATAACATATGGAATGAACCTCACTGGTTCTTGTGGAAGCGCAAACGTACTGCGTAACATGGAATGAACCTCATTGGTTCTTGTGGAAGCTCAAACGTACTGCGTAACACATGGAATGAACCTTCAATGTGGAACTAGGCAAAGCTAGACAGACCTTCTTTTCAAATATTATAAACAGAAACATAAACAACACGCTCACTCTTTTTGCTACTGTAGAGAGACTAACATACCCTCCGAGTCACATTCCCAATGAAATGCTCTCAGACACCAAATGTAGTGAGTTTGCTTCCTTCTTCTCCGAGAAAATCAATAATATCAGAAATGCGATCAGCACATCCTTGAGTTGCTCTGGGGTGAGTCAGATCAGACCACAACCTCACATAGTTACTATGACTGATTTCCAAGCAATTGATGGTAAAATTTTAGAAGAAACGGTACAGCACCTAAAAACATCAACCTGCGCCCTTGACACACTCCCCACTTCTTTTTTCAAAAGTGTGTTTAACTGTTTAGAAGCAGATCTCCTAGAAGTGGTAAACGCCTCACTTCTTTCTGGGACTTTTCCAAACTCCCTTAAAACCGCAGTAGTTAAGCCTCTCCTGAAAAAGAGAAATCTGGATAACTCCATACTGAGCAACTACAGACCAATCTCAAATCTCCCCTTCATAGGCAAGATCATTGAAAAAGTTGTTTTCAGTCAGCTGAACAAATTCTTGAACTCAAATGGATACTTTGACAATTTTCAATCTGGTTTCCGACCGCATCACAGCACAGAGACAGCGCTCATAAAGATAATAAATGATATTCTCCTCAATACAGATACAGGCAAACCATCAATTCTGGTACTACTCGACCTCAGTGCTGCATTCGACACTGTTGACCACAACATACTTCTTGACAGGCTAGAAAATTGGGTTGGGCTTTCTGGAATGGTCCTCAAATGGTTCAGGTCATACCTAGAAGGGAGAGGTTATTATGTGAGTATAGGTGACCATAAGTCTGAGTGGACATCCATGACATGCGGAGTCCCACAAGGGTCAATTCTTGCACCACTCCTATTCAACCTGTACATGCTCCCACTGAGCCAAATAATGAAAAATAACAAAATGGCTTACCACAGCTATGCTGACGACACCCAGATCTACTTAGCCCTATCACCTAATGACTACAGCCCCATTGACTCTCTATGCAAATGCATTGAAGAAGTTAACAGTTGGATGTGCCAAAACTTTCTTCAGTTAAACAAAGACAAAACAGAAAATCACTACATTTGGAAACAAAGATGAAATTCTCAAGGTGAATGCATATCTTGAGGCTAAAGGTCTCAAATCAAAAAATCAAGTCAGGAATCTGGGTGTGATTTTGGAGTCAGACCTGAGTTTCAGTCGTCATGTCAAAGCAATAACTAAATCAGCTTACTATCATCTCAAAAATATTGCAAGAATTAGATGCTTTGTTTCCAGGCAAGACTTAGAGAAACTCGTTCATGCTTTTATCACCAGCAGGGTGGACTATTGTAATGGTCTTCTCACCGGCCTTCCCAAAAAGACCATTAGACAGCTGCAGCTCATACAGAACGCTGCTGCCAGGATCCTGAGCAGAACCAGAAAATATGACCATATCACACCAGTTCTCAGGTCTTTACACTGGCTTCCAGTTACATTTAGGATCGATTTTAAAGTACTATTACTTGTATATAAGTCACTCAATGACCTAGGACCTCAATACATTGCAGATATGCTGATCGAACACAAACCCAACAGATCACTCAGATCATCAGGATCAAGTCAATTAGAAATACCAAGAGTTCACTCAAAGCAAGGAGAGTCTGCTTTTAGCTATTATGCCAGCCGCAGCTGGAACCAGCTTCCTGAACAGATCAGATGTGCTCCAACAGTAGCCACTTTCAAATCCAGACTCAAAACACATCTGTTCAGCTGTGCTTTTACTGAATGAGCACTGTGCCACTGTACATTCGACTGATTGCACCTTATCTTATGCTTTTACTTTGTTAATTTTACTTTTTATTTTATGAATATTTTAACTTTATTTCTGTGTAAAGCACTTTGCCACTGTACGTCCGAGCTCTGTGCTTTGTCCGAACTGCTTGCACTTTAATTATGTGTTTCAATTTAACCCGGTTTTTATTTTTATTTTTAATTTTAATTATACTTTTATTTATTTATTTATTTTTATTTTGTTAAGGCTGACTGGGTGGAAGAGGTTGAGAGACGGGGGAGCGATAAATCGAAATCCCTCCGGTGCGAGGATGATCCGTTTAGATCCGCTCTGACAGCTAGATCTGTATAGCCTTGGTAGTACGAGGAAGGACCGTGTAGATCCGCTCTGACGGTCGAACAAAGTAGAGATAGTCCCGGTGTTCCTGTCCGGGAAGATTTGTTTGTAAGGGTAATGTTTAAATGTTACACAGTTACCTGACAAATATTTTTTTGAGTACTCCCTACAGTGCGAGGAAGACCCGTTTAGCTCTGCTCTGACGGGTAAAACATCTATAGAGCGCCCTCAAGTTAGGCCAAGAAGATTTGTCTGTAAGGGTACTGTCTAAACGCACAGTTACCTGACAATTATTTTAAAGTAAACCTGACTCTCCATTTTCTTCCAACCCAGATAGGGGATTTCACCTTTATTTTATATTTTCTTTTAATTCCTATTATAACTGTTATACTATGTATATTTTTATTTTATTCACTTATGAATATTTTAACCTAATTTCTGTAAAGCACTTTGAATTGCCCCTGTGTATGAAATGGGCTATACAAATAAACTTGCCTTGCCTTGCCTTGCCTCATTGGTTCTTGTGGAAGCGCAAACGTACTGCGTAACATGGAATGAACCTCATTGGTTCTTGTGGAAGCTCAAACATGCTGCGTAACACATGGAATGAACCTCATTGGTTCTTGTGGAAGCTCAAACATACTGCATAACACATGGAATGAACCTCATTGGTTCTTGTGGAAGCTCAAACGTGCTGCTTAACACATGGAATGAACCTCATTGGTTCTTGTGGAAGCATCAAACGTACTGCGTAACACATGGAATGAACCTCATTGGTTCTTGTGGAAGCACAAACGTGCTGCATAACATATGGAATGAACCTCATTGGTTCTTGTGGAAGCTCAAACGTGCTGCATAACATATGGAATAAACCTCATTGGTTCTTGTGGAAGCTCAAACGTACTGCGTAACATGGAATGAACCTCATTGGATCTTGTGGAAGCACAAACGTGCTGCATAACATATGGAATGAACCTCATTGGTTCTTGTGGAATCACAAACGTGCTGCATAACATATGGAATAAACCTCATTGGTTCTTGTGGAAGCTCAAACGTACTGCGTAACATGGAATGAACCTCATTGGATCTTGTGGAAGCACAAACGTGCTGCATAACATATGGAATGAACCTCATTGGTTCTTGTGGAAGCACAAACGTACTGCATAACATATTGAATGAACCTCATTGGTTCTTGTGGAAGCACAAACATACTGCGTAACACATGGAATGAACCTCACTGGTTCTTGTGGAAGCACAAACGTGCTGCGTAACACATGAGAATGAACCTCATTGGTTCTTGTGGAAGCACAAACATGCTATGTAACACATGGAATGAACCTCATTGGTTCCTGTAGAAGCGCAAACATGCTGCATAACATATGGAATGAACCTCATTGTTCTTATGGAAGCACAAACGTACTGCATAACATATGGAATGAACCTCATTGGTTCTTATGGAAGCACAAACGTACTGCGTAACACATGGAATGAACCTCATTGGTTCTTGTGGAAGCACAAACGTGCTGCATAACACATGGAATGAACCTCATTAGTTCTTGTGGAATCACAAACGTGCTGCATAACATATGGAATAAACCTCATTGGTTCTTGTGGAAGCTCAAACGTACTGCGTAACATGGAATGAACCTCATTGGATCTTGTGGAAGCACAAACGTGCTGCATAACATATGGAATGAACCTCATTGGTTCTTGTGGAAGAGCAAACGCACTGCGTAACACATGAGAATTAACCTCATTGGTTCTTGTGGAAGCACAAACGTGCTGTGTAACATATGGAATGAACCTCATTGGTTCTTGTGGAAGCGCAAACGTACTGCGTAACACATGGAATTAACCTCATCGGTTCTTGTGGAAGCTCAAACGTGCTGCGTAACATGAGCATGAACCTCATTGGTTCTTGTGGAAGCTCAAACGTGCTGCGTAACATGGAATGAACCTCATTGGTTCTTGTGGAAGCTCAAACGTGCTGCGTAACATGGAATGAACCTCATTGGTTCTTGTGGAAGTGCAAATGTACTGCATAACACATGGAATGAACCTCATTGGTTCTTGTGGAAGCACAAACGTGCTGCATAACATATGGAATGAACCTCATTGGTTCTTGTGGAAGCGCAAACGTACTGTGTAACACATGGAATGAACCTCATTGGTTCTTGTGGAAGTGCAAATGTACTGCGTAAACATGGAATGAACCTCATTGGTTCTTGTGGAAGCACAAACGTGCTGCATAACATATGGAATGAACCTCACTGGTTCTTGTGGAAGCTCAAATGTGCTGCGTAACATGGAATGAACCTCATTGGTTCTTGTGGAAGCGCAAACGTACTGCGTAACATGAGAATGAACCTCATTGGTTCTTGTGGAAGCTCAAACGTGCTGCTTAACTTGGAATGAACCTCATTGGTTCTTGTGGAAGCTCAAACGTACTGCATAACACATGGAATGAACCTCATTGGTTCTTGTGGAAGCTCAAACGTGCTGCATAACACATGGAATGAACCTCATTGGTTCTTGTGGAAGCTCAAACGTACTGCGTAACACATGGAATGAACCTCATTGGTTCTTGTGGAAGCACAAACGTGCTGCATAACATATGGAATGAACCTCATTAGTTCTTGTGGAATCACAAACGTGCTGCATAACATATGGAATAAACCTCATTAGTTCTTGTGGAAGCTCAAATGTACTGCGTAACACATTGAATGAACCTAATCGGTTCTTGTGGAAGCACAAACGTGCTGCATAACATGAAATGAACCTCATTGGTTCTTGTGGAAGCAAAAACATGCTGCATAACATATGGAATGAACCTCATTGGTTCTTGTGGAAGCGCAAATGTACTGCGTAACACATGGAATGAACCTAATTGGTTCTTGTGGAAGCACAAACATGCTGCATGACATATGGAATGAACCTTATTGGTTCTTGTGGAAAAGCAAACGTACTGCGTAACATATGGAATGAACCTAATTGGTTCTTGTGGAAGAACAAACATACTGCGTAACACATGGAATGAACCTCATTGGTTCTTGTGGAAGAACAAACATACTGCGTAACACATGGAATGAACCTCATTGGTTCTTGTGGAAGCTCAAACGTGACGCTATTGTCTGCGTAACACATGGAATGAACCTCATTGGTTCTTGTGGAAGCGCAAATGTACTGCGCAACACATGGAATGAACCTAATCGGTTCTTGTGGAAGCACAAACGTGCTGCATAACATATGGAATGAACCTCATTGGTTCTTGTGGAAGAACAAACATACTGCGTAACACATGGAATGAACCTCACTGGTTCTTGTGGAAGCACAAACGTGCTGCGTAACACATGGAATGAACCTAATTGGTTCTTGTGGAAGCACAAACGTGCTGCGTAACACATGGAATGAACCTCATTGGTTCTTGTGGAAGCACAAACGTGCTGCATAACATATGGAATGAACCTCACTGGTTCTTGTGGAAGCGCAAACGTACTGCGTAACATGGAATGAACCTCATTGGTTCTTGTGGAAGCTCAAACGTACTGCGTAACACATGGAATGAACCTTCAATGTGGAACTAGGCAAAGCTAGACAGACCTTCTTTTCAAATATTATAAACAGAAACATAAACAACACGCTCACTCTTTTTGCTACTGTAGAGAGACTAACATACCCTCCGAGTCACATTCCCAATGAAATGCTCTCAGACACCAAATGTAGTGAGTTTGCTTCCTTCTTCTCCGAGAAAATCAATAATATCAGAAATGCGATCAGCACATCCTTGAGTTGCTCTGGGGTGAGTCAGATCAGACCACAACCTCACATAGTTACTATGACTGATTTCCAAGCAATTGATGGTAAAATTTTAGAAGAAACGGTACAGCACCTAAAAACATCAACCTGCGCCCTTGACACACTCCCCACTTCTTTTTTCAAAAGTGTGTTTAACTGTTTAGAAGCAGATCTCCTAGAAGTGGTAAACGCCTCACTTCTTTCTGGGACTTTTCCAAACTCCCTTAAAACCGCAGTAGTTAAGCCTCTCCTGAAAAAGAGAAATCTGGATAACTCCATACTGAGCAACTACAGACCAATCTCAAATCTCCCCTTCATAGGCAAGATCATTGAAAAAGTTGTTTTCAGTCAGCTGAACAAATTCTTGAACTCAAATGGATACTTTGACAATTTTCAATCTGGTTTCCGACCGCATCACAGCACAGAGACAGCGCTCATAAAGATAATAAATTATATTCTCCTCAATACAGATACAGGCAAACCATCAATTCTGGTACTACTCGACCTCAGTGCTGCATTCGACACTGTTGACCACAACATACTTCTTGACAGGCTAGAAAATTGGGTTGGGCTTTCTGGAATGGTCCTCAAATGGTTCAGGTCATACCTAGAAGGGAGAGGTTATTATGTGAGTATAGGTGACCATAAGTCTGAGTGGACATCCATGACATGCGGAGTCCCACAAGGGTCAATTCTTGCACCACTCCTATTCAACCTGTACATGCTCCCACTGAGCCAAATAATGAAAAATAACAAAATGGCTTACCACAGCTATGCTGACGACACCCAGATCTACTTAGCCCTATCACCTAATGACTACAGCCCCATTGACTCTCTATGCAAATGCATTGAAGAAGTTAACAGTTGGATGTGCCAAAACTTTCTTCAGTTAAACAAAGACAAAACAGAAAATCACTACATTTGGAAACAAAGATGAAATTCTCAAGGTGAATGCATATCTTGAGGCTAAAGGTCTCAAATCAAAAAATCAAGTCAGGAATCTGGGTGTGATTTTGGAGTCAGACCTGAGTTTCAGTCGTCATGTCAAAGCAATAACTAAATCAGCTTACTATCATCTCAAAAATATTGCAAGAATTAGATGCTTTGTTTCCAGGCAAGACTTAGAGAAACTCGTTCATGCTTTTATCACCAGCAGGGTGGACTATTGTAATGGTCTTCTCACCGGCCTTCCCAAAAAGACCATTAGACAGCTGCAGCTCATACAGAACGCTGCTGCCAGGATCCTGAGCAGAACCAGAAAATATGACCATATCACACCAGTTCTCAGGTCTTTACACTGGCTTCCAGTTACATTTAGGATCGATTTTAAAGTACTATTACTTGTATATAAGTCACTCAATGACCTAGGACCTCAATACATTGCAGATATGCTGATCGAACACAAACCCAACAGATCACTCAGATCATCAGGATCAAGTCAATTAGAAATACCAAGAGTTCACTCAAAGCAAGGAGAGTCTGCTTTTAGCTATTATGCCAGCCGCAGCTGGAACCAGCTTCCTGAACAGATCAGATGTGCTCCAACAGTAGCCACTTTCAAATCCAGACTCAAAACACATCTGTTCAGCTGTGCTTTTACTGAATGAGCACTGTGCCACTGTACATTCGACTGATTGCACCTTATCTTATGCTTTTACTTTGTTAATTTTACTTTTTATTTTATGAATATTTTAACTTTATTTCTGTGTAAAGCACTTTGCCACTGTACGTCCGAGCTCTGTGCTTTGTCCGAACTGCTTGCACTTTAATTATGTGTTTCAATTTAACCCGGTTTTTATTTTTATTTTTAATTTTAATTATACTTTTATTTATTTATTTATTTTTATTTTGTTAAGGCTGACTGGGTGGAAGAGGTTGAGAGACGGGGGAGCGATAAATCGAAATCCCTCCGGTGCGAGGATGATCCGTTTAGATCCGCTCTGACAGCTAGATCTGTATAGCCTTGGTAGTACGAGGAAGGACCGTGTAGATCCGCTCTGACGGTCGAACAAAGTAGAGATAGTCCCGGTGTTCCTGTCCGGGAAGATTTGTTTGTAAGGGTAATGTTTAAATGTTACACAGTTACCTGACAAATATTTTTTTGAGTACTCCCTACAGTGCGAGGAAGACCCGTTTAGCTCTGCTCTGACGGGTAAAACATCTATAGAGCGCCCTCAAGTTAGGCCAAGAAGATTTGTCTGTAAGGGTACTGTCTAAACGCACAGTTACCTGACAATTATTTTAAAGTAAACCTGACTCTCCATTTTCTTCCAACCCAGATAGGGGATTTCACCTTTATTTTATATTTTCTTTTAATTCCTATTATAACTGTTATACTATGTATATTTTTATTTTATTCACTTATGAATATTTTAACCTAATTTCTGTAAAGCACTTTGAATTGCCCCTGTGTATGAAATGGGCTATACAAATAAACTTGCCTTGCCTTGCCTTGCCTCATTGGTTCTTGTGGAAGCGCAAACGTACTGCGTAACATGGAATGAACCTCATTGGTTCTTGTGGAAGCTCAAACATGCTGCGTAACACATGGAATGAACCTCATTGGTTCTTGTGGAAGCTCAAACGTACTGCATAACACATGGAATGAACCTCATTGGTTCTTGTGGAAGCTCAAACGTGCTGCTTAACACATGGAATGAACCTCATTGGTTCTTGTGGAAGCATCAAACGTACTGCGTAACACATGGAATGAACCTCATTGGTTCTTGTGGAAGCACAAACGTGCTGCATAACATATGGAATGAACCTCATTGGTTCTTGTGGAAGCTCAAACGTGCTGCATAACATATGGAATAAACCTCATTGGTTCTTGTGGAAGCTCAAACGTACTGCGTAACATGGAATGAACCTCATTGGATCTTGTGGAAGCACAAACGTGCTGCATAACATATGGAATGAACCTCATTGGTTCTTGTGGAATCACAAACGTGCTGCATAACATATGGAATAAACCTCATTGGTTCTTGTGGAAGCTCAAACGTACTGCGTAACATGGAATGAACCTCATTGGATCTTGTGGAAGCACAAACGTGCTGCATAACATATGGAATGAACCTCATTGGTTCTTGTGGAAGCACAAACGTACTGCATAACATATTGAATGAACCTCATTGGTTCTTGTGGAAGCACAAACATACTGCGTAACACATG